>JAECXW010000214.1:0-397217 GCA_018153365.1 Drosophila fuyamai | reverse complement strand
ATAGTCGAGTGCCTCGACTATTAGATACCCGTTACTCAGTTCAAATTATCAATTTGAATTCGGCGATCTCTTAGAGCTGGCAGCTTTACAGCACGAGCATCAGCACCAGCGCTGCTTTAGCGCAGGCAGCTTTTGTCCTGCACCAACAGGTGTGTTTATGTTTACGTTTTTGAGTGCAATGCTTACATACATACACACATACGCTATTGTTTGACTCAGACCTCCAATTTGGCTAACTTGATTTGATTTGCATAGTTCTCGGGATATAGTTCGGTATTGACAAATGAAAACCATCGCAATTTCCTTTAATAGAAATCTTTATCGAGAATTAACGTTGACTCTGTTGAGCACCTTGACCAGCTGTTCCAAAGTCATCTGTTAGATGGCGCCATGAAAGGCGGAAATGTAGGCGCTAGCCAGGCTTAAGCGTTTAATGGGTTTTTGTGCGTTAGAGTGGGCGTGGCAAACTTTTATTAGGCCAATCGATAGGTATTGACGAAACAAATACATATCAATAGCATCAAAACTGAGGCCACAGCTTGTGGCTTGTGAGCGTCAGAGGGGGCGTGGCACCATTTTGAAACAAACTTGCGCTGCGTAGGAACTCCTAAGATCTACATGCAAAATGCCAATCTTCTAGCTTTTATAGTTTCCGAGATCTCAGCGTTCATACGGACGGACAGACAGACGGACAGACGGACATGGCTAGATCGACTCGGCTAGTGATCCTGAACAAGAATATATATACTTTATAGGGTCGGAAACGCTTCCTTCTACCTGTTACATACTTTTGCACGAATACAAAATACCCTTTTACTCTACGAGTAACGGGTATAAAAAAGAAAACTATGGGCTATATTGTAAAAAAATAAATAATTATACCCGTTACTCGTAGAGTAAAAGGGTATATTGTATTCGTGCAAAAGTATGTAACAGGTAGAAGGAAGCGTTTCCGACCCTATAAAGTATATTTATTCTTGTTCAGGATACCTAGCCGAGTCGATCTAGCCATGTCCGTCTGTCCGTCTGTCTGTCCGTCTGTCTGTCTGTCTGTCTGTCCGTATGAACGCTGAGATCTCGGAAACTATAAAAGCTAGAAGATTGGCATTTTGCATGTAGATTTTAGGAGTTCCTACGCAGCGCAAGTTTATTTCAAAATGGTGCCACGCCCCCTCTGACGCCCACAAGCCACAAGCTGTGGCCACAGTTTTGATGCTATTATGAAAATTTTTTTTTAATTGTATTTGTTTCGTCAATACCTATCGATTGGCCAAATACAAGTTTGCCACGCCCACTCTAACGCCCAAAAATCCATTAAACGCTTAAGCCTGGCTAGCGCCTACATTTCCGTTTTTCATGGCGTATACAATAGCGCCATCGAACGGATGATTTTGGAACAGCTGGCCAAGGTGCTCAACAGAGTCAACGTTAATTCTCGATAAGGATTTTTATTAAAGGAAATGGCGATGGCTTTTATTTGTCAATACCGAACTATATCCCAAGAACTATGCAAATCAAATCAAGTTTGCCAAATTGGAGGTGTTCCTGGGTACCGATTTTAACATAAAAATCGGGAGCTGATTCGAGCGGCGAAAAACATACAAGAAGGCATATTTATATTAAGTTGTTTAGCTGAGTAACGGGTATCTAATAGTCAAGGCACTCGACTATAGCGTTCTCTCTTGTTTTTAATTAAAATGGCACCTACAAAAACCAAAAAGAATGATAGCAGATCGGACACAGAAGGGGAGTTGGAAGGTAGCTGCTCCTCGGTGCAATTAACGAAATTATTTTCGCAGGTTGATAGGGTTGGTGAAGATATTACAATAATGAGGAAAGCTTTCGACGAGAATACAATATCGTTTAATCCGCTTCAAATTCAATGTCGACTGGAAATTTTAAATTCATATATTGCAAAGGCCATGGTAATGCAGTCGGAAATTGATATAATAGATCCAGATAACCGGAATAGGTCGGGATTAGAAGAAAATTGCGTAATTACCAAGGCATTATATATGTCAGCTGCTGGTACAGTTGAAAATCATAAACAGCAGGCTTTAGTCAATTTAGTCAATACAAACAATTTATTGGAATTTTTGAGCAACTGGTTGACTCTGATAATTCGTTATCTAACATCGAAAAATTCAACCATTTGTTAGCCTGCCTTTCTGACGAGGCATTAGGAACAATAAAAGCTCTTCAAGTCTCAGATGCAAATTATAAAAAGACATTAGCGATTTTAAAGAGAGTCTATGACAACAAGTGTTTAATTTTCTTTGCAACTCTAGCGCAGCTGTTTGAAATCCCTTCAATAACAAAACCTTCTGCGTCTGCCTTGAGGTTAATAATTGATACAGTAAGTGCAATTTTCGATTCGCTTATGTCCCTAGGGGACGAAAAAGATATTGTCAATGCGGTGATTATACGTATAGTTCTTTCAAAGGTAGATCCGTACACCAAATCCAAGTATGAGGAACAGCTTAATTATGATGAACTGTCTGAATGGTCTGATTGCGTAAAGGTTTTAGATCGACGTTATCAACATGTGTCAGCCGAGGAAGCGTCGAGGGTAAGGGAAAAAGTTTTTCGGAAATGCCCTCTGGAAGCAAGAAAAATACTAGGAATTCATATACTTGCTCAGGGTCAATAACACAAGTGATCCAAAATGTTTATATTGCGGTTCTAATCATTTTATAGGTAATTGCCAGGGATTTAGCGGAATGCCAGTTTTATATCGTTTAAACTTTGCCAAAATGAAGCAATTATGTATTAATTGTCTACATGAGGGACATAGGATATTTAAATGTACAGCATCCAAATGTCGGGTATGCTCACACGCACATCATACTCTACTACATCGATACCAAAACTCGAGTGAGCCACATCAAGGTAGAAACTGGCAGGACCAGCAAGGGCAAGGTACTTCTAATTCTCAGGCTTCTACCCATTCGGCTCAGGTTCTTCAAGACACTTCGGAAATTAACCAAGTAATTCTAGCAACAGCCTTTGTTAATGTTCGCGATCGATTTGGTCAGCTGCATCGAGCCAGGGCTCTATTAGATTCAGGGTCGCAAGTTAACTTCATGACAGAAAGCCTTGCTCAGCTTTTAAGATTGTCAAGAACAAATAAATGTCTTACTATCACATCAGTGGGAGAATCAAATTCCATTGCCAGAAGCGAAGTCACAACTACGTTATATTCGCGGCTCAATGGACACGTTTTTACGTCTGAATTTTGGGAACTGGGAACCAGAACTAGCAATCAGCCAGATAATATGCTTCCTGCAAGGCAGTGGAAAATTCCGGCCGGCGTAGACTTAGCTGATCCAGAGTTCCACAAGCCGCAATGAATTGATATTTTGCTTGAAGCAGTCTCCTTCTTTGATTTGTTGTGCAGTGGTAAAATCAAACTCACCAATGGAGGCCCATTGCTACAAAAACACTATTGGGGTGGGTTGTTTTTGGACGGTGTAAGCAACAACAAAAAGAAGCTACTTCTTGTATCGCCTTGTCGAAGAAAGACATGGTTTTATGAGGACTTGTTAAAAGGCTTTGGGAGTTAGATACTAGACTTCTGCATGAATGTACTCATTTGTAGCATAACAGGTCTGTACAGTAGTGTAGTGTTCCTAAAAATACTGAACTCATTCTTTACTGTACAGTATACTCTATAGACCAGAAGAAGATAGCACAACATTTTCGGTGTACTCACTTCGCGTGAGTGCAGTATATAGTTGTACTCTTCGTGAGTTAGTACTCATTTGTCCTTTTTTAAACACGCTGTACAGCTTGCTTGTTGACTGCGTACAACTGTGCAGATGAGTGCAGTATTTTTGAATAAGTGCATAAACATGGATTTTAAGGAAAACGACGCTTGTGCAATGAACTCACAAGATAGTGTAAGTTTTTCTCACGTTTTGTAACAAAGTATGTGTGTTGTTTTATATGTTTGTGATTGTCTTTTATATGTTGAAGGTTATTTAGTGTCAAAAACAGTGATTGTTAAATATATGTATGTATTTCTATGTTCATTTGTAGTATAAATTTTGTACATGTGTATGTATATTAAAACAAAATTGTTTGCTATCAGGCGCTGGCCACAACAACCGAATCGTCTTTTAAAGAGTACGCTGCCACAATAAAATCGAAATTATTAGCTGGTGAGCTTAAGCCTACTGATTCACGTGGTCGGAGCAAAGTGTGGGACACCTTTTCACGGCTCGCAACGGCAAACGGCATAGTGACGACTGATGCAGTAGTGTGCAACATATGCAAAAATATTTTTAAATTTGAGAAAAGCACATCAAATTTGGTTAAACACAAATGCTACATTATGGCCAATAGCCGAAAGCGCAGTCTTCCTGTCGTTGATGTACCCTCAGAAACCAAAAAGAAATGCACCAATCTGGCAAAGGAGTGGACGATAAAGAATGGTAGAACGTTTAATCTAATTGCGGACACTGGCTTAAAAAACTTAGCACAGTTTTTTATTTCTGTTGGTGCGAAACTGGGGAAAACGTTAATATTGAATCTGTACTCTCGCATCCCACAACTATATCGCGAAACATCGGTGCGCTCTATGATTTTCACTTCAATGAAGTAAGAATCGAAATTAAAGAGCAAAAACAATATGGATATAGCATAACTTCAGATATCTGGACGGACGATTTCTTAAAAAAATCTTATATTTCTCTGACTATGCATTACGTCAAAGAAGGCACCCTTAAAAACCGCCTGCTAGCAGTGAAATCAATGGGTGGAGTCCCCTGTACCGGTAAGAAGCATAACATGTTACTGGAATATATAATATTTAATGAGAATATCAAAATTTCTTAGGTAATGAAATAAAAAACAAAATAGCGCGAATTTTAGGTGACTTTGGGTGTGATTTACTTATGGACGATACAATAATTGTTACCGACCGAGGACCTAATATGAAAGCAGCATTCAACGGACTGAGCGCAATACACTGTGCAAATCACTGAACCTTCTTGATCCTTTTAAAAATTGCTCCAAAAAGCTGGAGGGTAGCAATTATCCAACATTGCACTTGACTGATCCACATATTAATAACTTAAAAAAAATATCCTCACCAAATGTCAATGATATAAAAATAGTTGCAAAATGCAAATTTTCGCTTTTAAGGTACTTAGAATCAATAGTTTTAGAAAATTTAAAAAAATATCACAACATTGCACTGTTTTTGTTTCTACCCACTAATAACTTAACTATATTCTCAGAAATAGAAAAGGAACAAACTTTTAAGGACGTGGAAGAAATGATGGTTAATATTCATTTAAATAGCGAAAATCATGATATAGAAAAATTAATTAAACCTACACAAGACTTTATTATCCAAGTTTTTTATTTGCAGATTATTCAGAGCCCATTCAGAGCACCAACACTTTTAATTATATTCACAATGAACTTCAAACGTATAAAAATATTAATAAAGCATATACTGAAGATTTTGATGTTCGGCAGTGGTGGTCAATTAATAAAGACCGTTTTCCTCTGCTTTATTAAATTAGCTGCAAGATACTAGCAGCTCCCGCGAGCAGTGCAGCATCAGAAAGGTCGTTTTCTGTTGCCAAAAATTTAATAAGCGAAAAACGGTCAAAAATTGCCTTATTTTATAATAAATACATTTGAAACGAAAATACAAATCAATTTTTTAATCGTATTCTTTCTATGACATACATACACACGAGAACTATATATCTGTGTATGTACCAGTCCTAAAATTTCACTCACTGTACAGTATGTCAACTGTACATCAAAACACTGTACAGTGCGTTGAATACTGCACACCAATTTTACTGTACTCATCAACAGCTGTACAACATTGGAATGAGTGAGAACACTGTCAAGCAAAACAGACAATACTACCCTACTCACTCACACCCAAGTATACTGTGCAGCAAAAAAAGTGTGCCCAATTCTAGAATAAGTGATTCAATTGTCGTTTTGTATGCATTAATGCAGAAGTCTATTAGATACCGTCCCAGAAAATAAAGAACTTGTTAAATTTTCACCAGAAAAAAATTGCCTGCGAGGATCACTTACCAATTATTAGATTTCGTTTAAATCGATTCGCTTTAACAGCAGATATATCGAAAATGTACAGGCAAGTAAGTCTCGCAGAAGAAGATCGTAACTATCAACTGATAGAATGGCGCGAGAATCCATCTGATGAGCTACAAATATTTCGTCTTAATACAGTCACCTACGGAACGTCTTCAGCTCCATTTTTATCCATCCGTAGATTACAAGAACTTGGAGTTCGTAATAGGGATAAGCTTGAAATTGGTTCATACATAATTTTCAACGACTTTTATGTGGATGACAAGCTTACTAGAGCCGATGATATTGACACCTTGAACGTGATGTGTAATCAAGTGTCAGAAATTCTCAATAATGGCGGTTTTCAGCTGTCTAAATGGTTTTCAAATCATCCACAACTAGAAAAGGGGAACAACACTGAAAAGTCTCTACATTTCAATGATACCGATTCGACCACATTGGCCTTACATCTAAAGTTCTTCTGCAAAGCCTTTGGCAACTTCAACTGGAATGGGATGAATCCATTCCGATGTCGTTACATACGAGTTGGGAAAGGTTAAAGAAGAATTTACTTAATCTTCACGCAGTCACCATTCCTAGGTACACGTTTGCCAGTGGGTGCTCAGCCGTTCAAGTTCACCATACCAAGACTTGAATTATGCGCCGCCACACTTTTGGCACAATTTTGGTCCTACGTCAAACAAGTTTTTGACAAATGTGTAATCGAAAGTGTTTATTTCTGGACAGACTCAGAAATAACATTACATTGGATAAAGTCTCAACCTTCGTCACATGCAGTTTTCGTTTCAAACAGGGTAGCCACAATTCAAGAGCTATCAGAAAATATATCCTGGCGACATGTCCGCTCGCAGTTTAATCCAGCAGACATTGCGTTCCGTTGACTGAGTCCATCTGGTTCGAAGGTCCGAAATTTCTGTATGAAAATGAGTCATCATGACCAGAAATCTCGCATTTTTCTATACCTTTCGAATTAAAAAACTCATAGTTAAAAGAGCTCATAAAAAGAGCTGCCCATGTGTGTATAGCCGTCGAGCTATCAACTTTATTACTCGTATCTCATCGTTTCCCAAACTCATTAGAATTCTTGGATACGTTTAAAGATTTCTAAACCTAGCTAAATCACGAGAAAGATCAGTAAGTCTGACTGCTAGAGAGTTACATCTATCATTTTTAAAGCTGATGGAAAATCATCCAAAAAAATGTCTTTGTAGAAGAGTACAAGAAAATTAAAAAAGGACAAATTTACAACCAAGTTTGCAGATGATGAAGCCCTACATACAAAAGTTTTCTGAAACTGGTAGAAGATTTTCGCTAATTCGGGTGGGAGGTAGACTTTTGCATGCACCTATTTCAGAAAATGCAAAATTTACGATATTACTCCCTGGTAAAAACCAAATTGTTGATTTGTATCTCCGAAATTTTTATTTGAGAAATTTTCACGCAAATGCAAAAACGATGATCGGTCTTCTTCGGCAAGAAATCTGGTTAATAAATGCTCGCAGAGAATGCACTCGGGTGGTTCGAAAATGCATCCATTGTTTTAGATATAAGCCTGTTCTGATGAACCAAATTATGGGAAATCTGCCTGCGGATAGGTTCGAATCTTTGTTTGGTCCTATCAATGTATCGTTGCGTATTCCAGGACGGCCCCATTCGATGTATATTGCTGTATTTGTCTGTTTTGCTTCCAAGGCTGTTCACCTGGAACTCGTTACAAATTTGTTCACTGTCTCTTTTTCTTTGGCCCTTAAAAGCTTCATCGCAGGACGTGGCGTACCGCATCGAGTATATTCCGACAACGCGACGAACTTCGTGGGAGCCAGGAACGAGCTGAGAAGTCTTCTGAGCGCCTTCGAGGATCAGCAGTCACAGTTTTAACTGTTCGTCGTGGAGAAGGGCATCGAGTGGAGGTTCATCCCACCACGAGCACCGCACTTCGGCGGTTTTTGGGAGGCGGCCGTGAAGGCAGCGAAAGAAATTCTCGTGCGTCAAGTCGCAGACGCGTCCCTAACCAAAGCCGAGGTCAGGGCTTATCTGGCGGACACCGAGTCCGTGCTCAATTCTCGGCCTTGTACTCCAACCAGCACCGATCCCAACGAGGGGGATGCGCTCACTCCATTGCACCTACTAATCGGCCAGACGCACCGACCAGAGGTTTGAGATACTCAAAAAGGTGGCAACTGCTATCCACGCTCAGACAGCGGTTCTGGCAGGCGTGGTCCAAGGAATATGTCCACAGCCTTCAACGCAAAACCAAGTGGCAAACTACATCGCCCAAACTGGAGGTCGGAGCCTTGGTAATCATCCACGAGGACAACACTCCACCCCAGCGTTGTATTACCGGCAGGGTCATCAGCGTGGTGGCAGGGACCGATGGCAAAATTCGAGTGGCCGAAATCAAGACCGCAACAGGCGTATTCAAGCGTCATATTCAGAAGCTGGCTGGTCCTTGAAGGTGGCCGGAATGTTGAAGCGCAGAACGCTAATCATGAAGTTTATGTTAAGATAGACATAAGTAACAGCTTATGAGAGCCCAACAGCGTTATGTTCAGCGCCAATGCTAAGATCGGATTTAGCGTGCCTGCAAAGGCTCTCACAAAACTGCTCTGCTATAAATAAACAATAAACAAGTTAAATTTTAAAAATCGAATGGGCCAGTCTTGTGTTTTTTTCTATTCCCCCAAATTTTGCAAGCCAAAGTCTTTCACTTTTCGGCATTCTCAAATATTAATAATAATTTTTCGATTTTCTTCAAAGGGCTTAGGTTCTATATGAGCGACTCCAGATTGACTGCGATGGTCCCTTGTTCGTATTAGAAGGCATCAAAATTATGCCATAGTCAACTGCAGCTGAACGCGACATAGATGCCAGGTCATTGTTGACGAGCTGCAGATCAGAAGTTGCGTCTCGATCGGGCGGTCCAGAATAGGCTTCAGGAGTAGGTCCAGAGGAAGCGTCTGCCGTGCAGCCGTCAGCAACATCAGTAGATACCTCCCTGGTATCCAAACGGCCTTTAAAGTTGGATTAAATTAAAATAGTATTCATTTATGTTGATAACCTTGATATCACAAAGACTTTATTAATTTCAGTAGAACGTACAATCCTGGAGTACTATTCTCCAGCTGGGAGTCCCTAATATGGTATACATATAGACAGGTTAGAGTCTGTGCAAACAACTTTTTACTATTTCCACTAAGGATCCTTAGCTGGGATGAAAGGATTATATTACCATCTTACTCTAGTAGATTTCTTCTAATTAACTTATTTTCCTTATTCAACCGGTAAACAATGTTGGCACTACTTTTATTTGTAACCTTATTCACAAGGATGTGAACAGTCATGAGTTGCTCGGTCGCCTAAAGATCTCTTTGCGAAATAGATTAAACAGAAATTATATTCCTCTTACTTTAAATCATTGTAGATCTAACTATATTAAGCATGAACCTTTTAGATAAACAGGCGTTGTAGATATCCAAATTTGTAATTTTATAGCAACGAATCAATTTTATTTTAAAAAACAAGATTTGTTAACCCTCAAAATCCAAATCAAGTGCAGTAAAAGCTATATCAAGATGTTGATCTCAAGCATAAATCGTTGCTTTGCAGGACCTGGATGCTGTATAACTGCTCAAAAGTTATTGATACTTCTGCTCAGAGTCCAGATCTGAACCACATAGAAAATTTCTGGGCTTTATAAAAAAAGGAGGTGGCAAAAAGGGGACCAACCCGCCAAAAAGCTATAATTAAATTAATCGCAGAGGAATGAAATAAAATACCGGAATATAACGACTTAAATATCCTTATCCTGTCCAAGTCGACGCCTAGGTGCTGTACTGGATGCTAAGGGACACCGCACTAAATAGTAACCAAAAAACCTACATAGTTTATAAGTAATCAATAGTTATTCACCTTATGTTATAGTCTATATAGCCATGTCCGTCTGTCAGTCGGTTTCAATACCATTTGCGAGCTCAATTTAAAAGCTAGTGATCTGGAACTTTCTCAGTCGTTGTAAAACATGTGTACGCAGATCAAGTTTGAAAATGGCCCCGATCGGACGTCTATATCCTATAGCTCCCATAGAAACAATCGGATATGCCTTGCAAGAATTGATGATATTTCGCGCAGTGTAAAAGCTATTGACATGAAACTATGCAAATCTAGTTTATTTATGTACACCTTATTCCTTTCGATACTTTTTCAATTTTAGGAATTTCGGCAAAGTCTGCAAGGGTATTAAAACTTCGGCTTTCCGAAGTTAGCTTCCGTCCTCATTTGTTTTGATTTTTTTGAATTACGGTATTTTTTTGTGAACATTTATAGCTAATGTCTACTATAACAAATGAATGAGAAAAATCTTGTTCATGTTTAAAAATTTTGTATTCAAACCTGAATTTCAAAGACATTTTTTAAACCTCGGCTTTAAAATTCAAATTTTAGACCAAAATATTTTTTACAAATGTCCGACCATTTCATGTAGCTCACCTTTGATTTGATTAACCACGCCCCAATTTTTGTAGATTGTATTGCTAATAGTCTACTTAATCATGTAAGTAACTTTTACGTATTGACACTTATTTCATAGGTTTTTAAGTCCACCGATCCTATATATGGAAAAGCTAAAAATATATTTTTTATTTAGCCAATAAATATTTTTTATTTTAGTGTACGTTAATATACTCTTTTCAATATATATAAGTATATTTATTTGTACTGCATTTATTCAATTAATGAATATTATTTCTCATTAAACTTACCTTTGTGCGTCGTAGCTATCCTATGTTCTGTTAAATTCGGAATGTTTTTAATAGCGCATTATAAACGTCTCCATAATGTTCGTCGTCCATAATAATCAACACGGAAGTGCATTAAGTGCTCTGTTAGTACTTATCGATTTTTCCATCCGTTGAGGCTGCTATAACTTTTCGCGCAGGATTTCTAGCATTTGCAAATATTTGGTCATCGAAATATTTAGCCTATCTTTTGAAGGAAAATTTATCAAGCCCTACATTAGCTATTAGGATATAAATGTATTTATGTTAGTGAATTTTCTTATATTAAAGAGTTTAGAACTATTAATTCTGTTACTTATAACAACACAACAATAACTTTAAAAATACTGAAAGCTTTTAAAATCATTGGCTGCTGTCTGAGATTCAAAAAGCTTTCTTTTCTTTTAAGGGGTCCCAAAATTTTGTTTGTTGTAATTAGGCAACGAAAACACCAAAAATATTACAAATTCATACATCCCTGCTTTTCTGGCGTAAAAGCGTCGTATTATAAATACTTGGGTGTCGACTGATAACTCTGACATGCTGCCGCCCGCCTATCGTAGCGGTTAAGTCGATAGGTCCACTATTCGTTTAGTATTTTTGGTTTTAAGCCTAGTACTCAGATAGACGAAAACTGTCCACCAGTCATGAGAGAGAGCGGGAGACAAACAGCTGGCGTTCACTTTTCGTCCGGCTGTTTTTTCACCTCGGTACTCAGATCGACGAAAAAATTCCAGATAATTACTTCGCGTTGCCAACCACCTGAAATTAACTTTTGGTGAACCCTAGCGCCAAGATTAAAAAAATTAATTTTTTGGCGTGCGCTTCTCACTGAACCCTTTAAAAAATAGAAGGGAAACTATCAAAAAACCCGCAAAAGTCAATTGCAGGAGTTTACATGTGAAGACAAAATAATATTTATACCATCTGGGGTGCCTCTTGTCAGAGGAAAGTGTTTCTTAAGCCTAGTACTCAGATCGACGAAAACTGTACGCCAGTTATGAAAGAGAACGAGAGGCAAATAGCTGGCGTTCACTCTCCGTCAGGCCTTTTTTTCACCTCTGTCCACAGATCGACGAAAAAAATACAAGAAAATTGCATAGCGTTGCCAGTCTGCGGAAATGAACTTTGGGTGAACCCTAGCGCAAAGATTAAAAAACTTAATCTTTCGGCGTGCGCTTCTCACTGGACATATTAAAAAATGGAGGAAAAAATAAAAAAAACCCGCAAAAGTCGATTGCAGGAGTTTACTTGTGAGGACAAAATACGTTAATACCATCTGGGGTGCCTCTTGTCAAAGCAAATATGTACGTAGGTAGGTCAAATATGTACGAAAAAACACAATAAAAGTGCAGCTATGAAGTTTAAATTAGCAAATAATGATCAGTAAATTAAAAAAACAACTGCTAAATCTAAATTGTATTGTTTTTGAATTTCTTTGCACAGCGGCAGACTTGTCTTGCGAAGGTAATTGATAATATCTTTTAAAGGCTCTTTCCCGCAAATACAATATTTCAACTTTAACTGCTTGTCAACAAACCTAGCTGATTATCAGTACGACCGTAGCACTCTTAAATCTGATGAACTCTTGAAATTTTGGTCGCACTGGAAAGATTAAAGTTTTTACGCTACCGTACTCGTTTGTCGATCTGAGTACTAGGCTTTAGGACAAAAATGTACAAAAAAACACTATAAAAGTTCAGCTATGAACTAGCAAATAATTATCAGTAAATTAAAAAAAAAAACAATTATTAAATTTAAATTGTATTGTTTTTTAATTTCTTTGTACAGTGGCAGACTTGTCTTGCGAAGGTATTTGAATTTATTTATTTATTTTAAAGGTTCTTTCCCATAAATACGATGTTTAATCTTCTATATTAAAAAGGGGTTTTATTTTATCTATGGTATTAAAATGTTTTGATAGATTTGAAATTTTAACAATAACTAGCTCATATGGACAATAGTCATGTGCCATAGATGGGGTTGTGTTAAAACAATAGACTAAGTATCGCAGCCATACATTCCAATCTGTTTTGTCACGGTACCCACAGTCTGGTGTGCAGTTGAAGTTATGTTTTTAATATGTAAGTATTTACATAGATCTTCAATAATTGAATTTTTATATTCTGTTCCCATGTCCGTAGTGAACGTCTTCATTGGACCGTACTTTATAATAAAATCTTCAAATATAGCTTTTGCTACTGTATTTGCACTTTTATTTGGTATAGGTATAGTTACTAGGTATTTAGTTAAATCGCAGATGAGTGTTACTGCGTATTCGTTTCCATTATTAGATTTCGGAAGTGGACCAATAGTATCTACAATTACTATATTAAAACTCTTTGTGGAGTTTCGGTTATAGTTAGTGGGGTCTTAGTATGATTAGTCGTTTTTGACTTTTGGCATTTAGGACATTTCTTTATGTATCCTTTAATGTCTTTGGACATATTTTTCCAGTAATAGTGTCTCTGGACCTTGGCCAAGGTTTTTGTAATGCCTGTATGACCACCTTGTATTGGATCATCATGGTATGTAGACAATATAGCATTTTTTTCTTTATTATTTTTTATCACGGTCACCGGGTTGAGTAACGCTACTCTCAATGATTTCAATGTATTATTGCCCATAATTTTAAAATTATCAATTGAAACACGTTCAAAGATATTTTCCCACGGTGCCACTTTGAGTTGGCTGACCGGCTGCTTTTCAAGCCTTTGAAAGAATTAACCTAAGTCAATGGTTCCATTAGGATACAAATCGCTAACATCATATCTTGATGTAATTTTCTTTCCGTGCTTAAATAAACACATTTTATAATTTACATGCAAGGTCACTACTTTACATACTTCATCATTATTAATGACTTCATATACGTTGGGCTTTGAAGCTTTTTCTAGAGATTGCTTATGCAATTATATTTATTCTTTTCCTGCGCAGGATTTTGTGCCTACTTTGGTTTCTGGTAGTGACTTTCAGAATTGTATGGTTTGTTTGTATATTTTTTAAGTCTGTGATAGTTATTCTAGAGAGCGCATCGGCTACATAGTTATCTTTACCCTTTAGATACTCTACCGTAAAATTATATTCCTCCAATTCGAGTCTCATTCGTGTTAGTTTGGAACTTGGATTTACCATTGAAAATAAGTAGGTAAGTGCACTATGGTCTGTTTTGACAGTGACGTGTCTACCAAAAAATATATGGTCTGAAGTGTGTTATTGCCCAATGAATGGTAATTCTTGTTCTGTAGTGCTCTTGTTGCTTTCACCTTTCGTAAAGGATCTTCATGCGTATGCAACTGGAAGCTGTAGTCCATTTTTGTTTTGAGTTAGGACTGCTCCAGAAGCGTATTTGCTTGCATCTGTGATTATGCAAAATTCTTTGCTAAAATCTGGGTATTGCAACAGAGTAGGATTTATTAATGCTGATTTAAGATGTTCGAAGGCGTTTTGACCTTGTGTAGTCCATTCGAATTTTACATCTTTCTTACATAACCTTGTTATGTGACGGGAGTATTCAGCAAAATTCTTTGTAAAACGTCTGTAATAATTGCAAAATGCAATAATGAAATAATGAATCTTCCAGCGCTGTCCGCATCATGTGGGACTGGATAATTTTGAATTACGTCGTATTTTTTGTCGTCAGGCAAGATTCCTTTATCTGTCCTAAGAAAGTGACTTCATGCATGAAAAATTAACATTTTTCAGGATGAAACTTTAGGTTGTGGTTCCTTTATTTCTCGAAAATATCAGTTAAGTTCTTGAGCATTTGTTTTTCGGAACAACCTATGACTATTAAGTCATCCATATAAAGAAATGCTTACGAAGGTACTAATCCAGAGAAAGCTATAGTCATCATTCTCTGAAAAGAGTTTTGCGCTATTTTTAAGCTATTTTTAAGGTAATCGCGTGAAGCGGTACGAACCATTGTTTGTTGAAAAGGATGTTATATCCCGTGAACTTTTTTCCAGTTCAGTTTGATGAAAACCTGACATTAAGTCACGTGAGTGAAATTCGATGACTGGTACAGGACCCTGCAGTACCGTTCATCACCTTTTAATCGATGAATCATCACCAAAAAGTCAGCACTGCTGATGATTAATCGATGAATCTTCATACAAATTAGTGATGAATTTAACATTGGCATGTCCTAGGAGTTAATCAGTGAAAAATTCATCACTCTTGAATTAGTAATTCAACACTCTTTTTTCAGTAATCCAGCACTCTTTAATCAGTAATTCATCACTCTTTAATCCGCATTTACTGATGAAAATGCGATGAATTACTGATTAAAAAGTGATGAATTACAGATTGAAGAGTGATAAATTCGTTGCATTTTCATCAGTAATTCATCACTTTTTAATAAGTAATTCATCGCATTTCCATCAGTAATGCATCGCTTTTTCATCGCATTTTCATCGCTTTTTTTATCAGTAAAATTCATTCAGTAAATTTTCATATTGATTTCTTTTTATTTTATTTATTTCATTACATATAACTAATTAAAATAACTTAATTCAATCTACATTCATATGTACGTTTTCAGTTGTCTCGGAGGTGTTTCGGTGCTCTTTTTTTGACTTTGTGGTTTATGTACTGGTTCTTCCTGACTAAGTATACCTAAAATAGAAAAATGATTATAAAATATATAAAAACTTAATGCGTTTCTTGTTTTGTCGCCGGCAAAGTTCAGTTTAGTTTATGCTGGCCCAACAGTTTTATTATAAGCTTCGCCTTAAATAATGAATAAATATATTAACAGTATATGTAGGTACAGTTAAAAATAATTAATAAAATAACACTTACCTAAATTTCTGATAAATTTAGTTATAACATTTCACAAAAAATCTCAGCTAAAAACCGCGAAAACAACTTTAGTTGAAACAAGACAGAAAAGCTAAATTTGGGCGAAGCCGAAGTTGAAATACCCTTGCAGAATATTCTGTAAATTATATTTTCCAAAATTATTCATATGATGCATTCTTAACACTCATAAAAATCCCCACTTCCTAACTTTAAAATCACCAAAGTTATGGCAATTCCAATCGTTCAGTTATATGGCAGCTATAGAATATAGTCGGCCGATCCCGGCTGTTCCGACTTATATACTGCGTGCAAAGGAAAGAAGGGTGTGTGCAAAGTTTCAATTCGATATCTTTAAAACTGAGAGACTAGTTCGCGTAGAAACAGACAGACGGACAGACAGACGGACGGACGGACAAACGGACATGCTTACATCAACTCAGGAGGCGATCCTGATCAAGAATATATATACTTCATAGGGTCGGAGATGTCTCCTTCACTGCGTTCCACACTTTTGGCCAAAATTATAATACCCTCTGCAATGGTATAAAAAGGGCACCGTTAATCCTATTGTTCTTTCCTTTGCCTAATTTGTCTTTACATGTTTCGCTTAGCGTCAAAGCAGGGTATATAAAAGCATGGCCGACTATGCAAAATATTCACATAACTTAAATTCACATAAAGCATCCATACCTTTCAAAACTATCATAATAATTTTATTTTTAAAAAGTATTTGCATAAAATAATATAATTAATAGGAATCAAAGACTTCAATACAAAAATTATGCTAATTTAATTTCAAGGATGTCAGTTAACACCAGCCAACTGCCCCCTTCCCTTTACCACTCTCGAGCCCTACGACACCGAACACCGCACCATTCTATTCACCCCTCTCGGCCACCCACATACTGGAACCCATTCCCTTCACCCCACTCAGTCGTCAACGGCAACAATATTCAAGTGGCTATAATTCCAAGTGGCTGCAATAACGCCGCTTAGTTATGAGACCAGCAACAGTGATGCAGCAACAGCGACCCGGCGACCGAATGTCAACAACGTCAGAACGACTGCGCCAGCGACGGAACGTCACCGATCGAATTGCATCGGCAACAGCGCAATAACGGAAGAACACCGAGCGTCGGCTAGCTGCCTCAGCTACAGCCGCCGCTACCCCTACCTTTCGCCGAGCCCAGGCATAACTGCACCGTTAGCATCTGGAGTGTAGAAACACATTAGGTCATACTCCCAAAACCGTTGGTGTCAGCTTGGATATTTCTGCAACCGCTCTGCCAGCGGTACGCTGACGTCGCGACGCTGCCCAAGCCAACAAGCCACCAAAATAAAATTGTTAGGATTAATTCTGATTGTACCCCCGATCCGACCACTACTATATTTGAATAATAAAACCGCTTGTAACGAAACAATTTGATTAGAGTTTTATTTTAAAGTAAAATCGCATTAATAAAAAATCAAATAAGAAGGACGAAGGAACAGCAGGACGAATCAGCATGGTAATATAAGGGGAATTATCCCCCCTCTGACCATGACCGGTCATAACTGGCGCCCGAGCAGTCTCCACTTCCTTGTGGAAGTGGAAGAAACCCCCAAAAAAGAAAAGAATAAGAAATGAGAGAAAAGGGGAAAAATTCAGAATACGGTGTTGTGTGTGAAGTGTAAAATTAAGTTAATTAAAATAAAAAAAAAAAATTTTGCTTTGTGTGAAGAAAAAATACTAAAATGAAAATATTGGTGAAAGTTACACAGTTATCCGCTGCGGTGGGGGTGCTGCCATTCAGAGCTGCCACTCCCCACGGGCGCAAAAAAATTGTGAATAAAAATATCGGTAAACCTGCCGCGGCGATTTGTCCACGCACACTGTTGCGCGGCATATTCGCGGGCACAAATCAAAAAACCGAGTTAACAAAAAAGAAGGCAATAGTCCGCTGCGGCGATAAGTCCACCCTAATGGGTACCTTATTCGCGAGCGTAAAAAAATTGCGGTAAATCATAATAAAAAACAAGATAGCCGCTGCGGAAATTAATTTGCGGGCGGAAAAATATTTAAATAAAAAAATATAATAAAAAAATATAATAACAAAAAACAGAAACCAATGTTTTAAAATTGTGTGTGGCAATCTACTAGAAAGGCTAACGAATGTGGAATGCATTCAAAAAAAGCTGCCCAGTGGATTGTGTGGCAACCGTACCTTAGTAGGAGAAACGCCAAAAAGGACAAATAAGGACCACCGCGCCTTTCAACGTACTTACCAAATAAGAGAGAACACACAAAATAAAAGAAAAAAAGGAAAAAAAAAACCGCACACACACCAAGAAATCTGACCAAAAATTTGTTTTTTTAACAAAAAATTAAACGAAAACTAATTCTTATTTACTTTCAGAGTATATCCTTGTAAGAAGAGATCGAAATACCTTTGAAAACAATATTCAACACATTGAACAATCCCAATAAACACAAGGCAAAGAGGCCAATAAAAAGGATAAAAGGGTGAGTAACAATTTTTTACACATATTTCCCCTTCAATAAAAAATAAAGTGAAAACCAAAAATATAATTTAGAAACTAATATCCTACAAATAAAAATTGTTAATAAAAAATAAAGAAAAACAATAAAAAATATACTTGAGAAATTAATTTCCATTTTATTTTATTATTTTATACAAATAAAAATCGGAAAAGAAAAACTATCTAAATTTAATTCTGATACTAATTTAAATATAAAAAATAAATCTGTTGAAAACCATCCCACCTCGACCCGAAATATAAGAAAAACCTAAGACTCCGCATTAAAACAATTTCAACAAAAACAAATACCCTATTACAATTAAAAATGGAGGAAATGAAGGAGGTACTAAACCGACTCGACTCCACTATTGCGGCCTTAACCACACAAATGGTGGACATGAAGGAGGATGTTAGAAAGATGGGGGCTACGGTAAATGTTCTCGAAACCGACCTCGAACGGCGTAACCCAGTAGCGAATATACCGCTACCACTAACGTGCCCACGTACGGAGTACGAACTCAAAGAATCTTCGGCAGTGCCGGATTGTGTAAAGGAACTTCTAACCTTCGAGGGGGATTCCGAGAAGTATGTTTCTTGGATTAATAGGGCCCAATCGATTATTAACGATTATTAAGTCATCCGGGATAAACCCTTGTATAGGTCAGTTCTCGTTCAAATTAGGCAGAAGATTAGAGGCAACGCCGATGTGGCACATAATGCCTATAACGTAAAGGATGATGACTGGGATGAAGTTAAAAGGGTATTAGCGCTACACTATGCCGACAAAAGAGATATCGGTACGTTAGAGTATGAGCTAACCCAAATGACCCAGGGCAGTCAGAAATTAGAGGACTTCCACCTAAAAATAAATAACCATATCTCCCTAATCATGAATAGGATAAAAAGCATGGGTTACTCAACGGAGATAACAAACGCTTTCCTTGCTGGACAAAGGGACAAGGCTCTCAATGCCTTTATTAGAGGGCTAAGTGGCGACGCGTCTAGGCTTTTAATAATCCGTAAGCCTGCGGACGTCCATGGAGCATACTCCATGTGGAGTTGCAGAGAATGGAACCAAGGAACCCTACACCAAGAGCGCCCTTATTTAAACAAACTTTTAACCAAGGCTATAGACAGCCTAATTCACCGAGATTCCCTCAGACACATCAATTTAACTATAGGCCACAGATGAGTCCAGGTCACAACTATGCTCCAAGTGGAAGCATACAGGGCCCACTAAGATTTCAGGGGGCTAGACCAGCAATTAAATATGAGCCAAACCAATCAGGTCAGAGCTATAGGTCTAATTTTAACTCGCGTCAAGGATAGGCCGGCGGCATCAAACGAAGTCCGAGCGCTAACTCCAATCTAAATCCCTTCCATAAAGCACAAAGGCTTTACAACATGCAGTCCACTTCATTCTCAAACCCCGCCCCCAATGAACATTACCAACAACAGTCTGGTAACGAGTCTGAGGAACTTTCGGACCCACCTCAAGGGGTAGAACATTGTTCTCCCATACAAGAAGTAGCCTGTGTTAGCGATGGGGAACCAAATTTTATGACCCACCATCAACCCTTATAGACTCACTTACAAAATACTTGAAACCCTCAGTAATTAATGGAATTAAAATCCCAGACTATTACTTACCACTCCTACAAACCTGTTGCTCCCAGAATTTTAAATTATATAAAATTCGTATAACGCAACGCCTAGTAGAAGATATCACAGATGAAGAACAAATTTGCGATATTATCGAGAAAGAACATCGCAGAGCCCATAGAAGCCCGAAACAGGTCCGCGTTCAAGTCTTAGAAAAATATTACTTCACCAGGATGGCGAGTATTATTCGTGCACAGCTTTCGACCTGCACCATTTGTAAGCTGCAAAAATACGACAGACACCAAAATAAACCCTTGCTGCAACCAACCCCTATCCCCAATTACCCGTGTGAAATACTTCATATCGACGTTTTCAAATTAAAAAAGAAAATTTATCTCAGTTGCATCATTTGGAAAACTAATTTCCAAACTTTTTCCCTTACAATCAAAGTCTGCAATTCTTCTCCGCGAGACACTTTAGATGCACTTCATTATTTCATTTGATAGTGTCGGACAACGAAAGAGGTCTTCTGTGCCCAACTGTCCTGAATTATTTGCGAACACTGGGAATTGAGCTATACCATACTCCTACTCAAAAAAGCGAAGTAAACGGCCAGGTAGAAAGATTTCATTCTACCTTCATGGAAATATATCGATGCTTGAAAGGCGAATATCAGACTTTTAAACCCACAGAACTTATACCTATTGTCACAGACAGGCACAATAACTCTGTCCACTCGGTGACGAATAAAAAACCCGTAGATATTTTTTTCAATCGTACCTCCAGGATAAATTACCAGGGTTTGTCCAATTTCAAACAGCAAACTTTTGAAGATATTCGAGGTCTCATAGAACATAAACAAACGCTAACCAACAATGGGCGCAATAAAAATTGAAGCGACCCAATTTCTTACGAACAGGGTCTCACGGTATATGTCGCCAACAAACAGATTAAAACCAAAGAAAAACAGCGATTCAAGCCTGAAGAGGTTCAGGATGACCGTAGAGTCACCATTAAAACAAGATCGGGTAAAATTTTTCACAAATCTCACTTAAAAAAGTAATTTGGGAACTCCTAAGTGAAATTTTACTCTCGGTATCCAGACCGGGAGGACTGCCAACAGATTATTTTAACTTTTTACAACTGTTTCACAATAAAAGTATAAAGGGAAATGTGTATAAAATGTTTCACTAACTCATAACCTCCTCCAAATACCAATGAAATCAATTAAACATTTTTTTAGTACTTAAGAAATATAAAAAATAGTTAAACAAAACCTAGATTAAGATGAAAACTATACTAAAGGATAAAGGGTAATGATAAAACACAAGAAAACACAAGTACAGAAACCTAGTTTAAGAAAAAATAACGACCTAATTATAAGAATCTACATTTTCATATAACCTTTTGCACTATAAGCGCGTCCGCAATCTATGTGGACCCTTCATATTTTTAAATATGATTCACCGGTCGTCCCCTTACAACAAGGCACCATCTGGAGAACCAATGGCGTCTTCAAACTGGCTCACATCATAAGTTTAGGGCGCATGCAGCAGCTCATCGACCACATAGCAGACGAAGCGAATTTAATCACGGACCAACGGATCGGCGCTTTGGTTGACCATTACCTGCAGCAAGCTTCAGAAGGGATCTCGCGCATGAAAGCGCACCGTCACGGAGGCAACGCTCGATCGACTGGCAAGGATCAGCTTGGAAATGGGTCGCGGGATCACCGGACAAATCAGATTGGAATGCCATTTGAAAGAGGAAGACAGACTGGCATGGAACAACAGCCAACAAATGCGGATCAACATTAAGCTGTTTGACTCAGCACAAGAATCAATCCAGAAGCTGAATGACGTGATAGGGGAAGTCAACGCAATAGAAGGGGATTTCTACGTGACGACTGCCATTCTCCACAAGGCAATCATAATAGCGGACCAAGTCAACGAGATAATAAGAGCCTGCCAACTAGGAAAGACTGGAGTGGTCAACACAAACCTCTTGGACCACGAGGAAGTCGACACGATCCTGGCAGAGGTGGACAGCCTCTCTTATCAAAACGTCGTGGAAGCAGTTGAGTTTTCCCGACCTACAATCCTCACAAACGGGACTACTCCTGTATATCCTGGCAATGCCCAAAGTGGTGGGCAAGAAATAGCGATTGATGAAGATTTACCCAACGACATCGGATGTCAAACAAGTTGTACTAAAGTACACCACACTAGCAATGGACAGCCTGGAAACATATGCTCTACTCGGAAATTGCATATCGATCGGTAACACAACCGTGTGCCGAGAAAAAGACCTATTCAAATTGGATGAGGATAGTTGTATACCGAGATTGCTAAAAGGAGGCCAAGCCGAATGTGATTATCTGAGGACCAACCAGGAAACAGTGGAACTCATCGACGACGGGACAATCTTTCTAACAAATTTCAACGGAACGGTATCGACGCCGATCAAGAAACACCACTTGGAGGGTTCGTACATCGTACAATTTGACAACAAAACGATTACGATTGGTGACCGTAAGTACAGCAGCTACTCGTCAACACACCTGATGGCAATGCCAGCCGTACTAACCCAAATAAAAACCACGGGTTACGAGCTTTCGTTGAAGTTCGTCCACGAATTCAGCATGGAAAACCTGAAAAGATTGTCAGTCATGTCCAATGAGATTTTGATATCTTTCTTAGTAGAAATAGTCATAGCCCTCTCCATCATGACAGCAGTATACCTCGTTTGGAAAAAGTAACATCGACCAAAGGAATTCCTAAGCTGAGGGACCCGCCTGAGAACCTGGAAGCGCGGAGTACGCCGGAACCTAAAGGCCTAAATGATCTGTGGGACACAGATCTTGTGGTGGGGAGGAGTTAACACCAACCAACTGCCCCTTCCCTTTACGACTCTCGAGACACCGAACACCGCACCATTCTATTCACCCCTCTCGGCCACCCACATACTGGAACCCATTCCCTTCACCCCACTCAGTCGTCAACGGCAACAATATTCAAGTGGCTATAATTCCAAGTGGCTGCAATAACGCCGCTTAGTTATGAGACCACCAACAGCGATGCAGCAACAGCGACCCGGCGACCGAATGTCTACAACGTCAGAACGACAGCGACAGCGACGAAACGTCAGCGATCGAATTGCATCGGCAACAGCGCAATAACGGTAGAACACCGAGCGTCGGCTAGCTGCCTCAGCTACAGCCGCCGCTACCCCTACCCTTCGCCGAGCACAGGCATAAGTGCAGCGTTAGCATCTGGAGTGTAGAATATCGATGTAGGATATCGATGTCCGATCGAGGCGATTTGAACTTGATCTGCGTACACATGTTTTAGGACGACTGTGAAAATTTCAGATCGCTAGATTTTAATCTGAGCTCGCAAACGGTATTGAAACAGACGGACATGGCTATGTCGACTCCCCTATTGATCCTGATCAAGAATATATATACTTATAGGGTCGGCAACGTCTCCTTCACTGCCTTACAAACTTCTGACCAAAATTAAAATATCCTCTGCAAGGGTATAAAAAATATGAAACAAATTGTATAGAGCCAAATATTGTATTTACTTGCAATTTACTGAAAACAATTTTAAATCAATCATGTATAAATCAAGCAATAGATGTTTAAGAAAGTAAAATCATAAAAGCATTTAATTGTTCTGTACAATTTGAAGACATTTTAATAATATTATAGAATGGATTACAATAATAATAATCTAATGGATTACACCCAAATTATATATGTAAACAATAATGTAACAATGTTAGAACAAATATCAATAATTGAAGCAAAGATATAATAGAAATGTATTTTAGAAGAAAAAAACATTTCAAATTATAAAAATTACTATTAATAATAATAAAAAGTGAGAACGCTATAGTCGAGTGCCTCGACTATTAGATACCCGTTACTCAGTTCAAATTAACAATTTGAATTCGGCGATCTCTTAGAGCTGGCAGCTTTACAGCACGAGCATCAGCACGAGCGCTTCTTTATCGCAAGCAGCTTTTGTCCTGCACCAACAGCTGTGTTTATGTTTATGTTTTGAGTGCAATGCTTACATACATACACACATACGCTATTGTTTGACTCAGACCTCCAATTTGGCTAACTTGATTTGATTTGCATAGTTCTCGGGATATAGTTCGGTATTGACAAATGAAAACCATTGCAATTTCCTTTAATAGAAATCCTTATCGAGAATTAACGTTGACTCAGTTGAGCACCTTGGCCAGCTGTTACAAGTCATCCGTTAGATGGCGCTATTGGTACCACGGGCCATGAAAGGCGGAAATGTAGGCGCTAGCCAGGCTTAAGCGTTTAACGGGTTTTTGGGCGCTAGAGTGGGCGTGGCAAACTTTTATTAGGCCAATCGATAGGTATTGACGAAACAAATACATATCAATAAAAATTTTCATAATAGCATCAAACTGAGGCCAAAGCTTGTGGCTTGTGGGCGTCAGAGGGGGCGTGGCACCATTTTGAAACAAACTTGCGCTGCATAGGAATTCCTAAGATCTACATGCAAAATGCCAATCTTCTAGTTTTATAGTTTCCGAGATCTCAGCGTTCATACGGACAGACAGATGGACATGGCTAGATCGACTCGGCTAGTGATCCTGAACAAGAATATACTTTATATACTTTATAGGGTCGGAAACGCTTCTTTCTACCTGTTACATACTTTTGCAAAAATATAATATACCCTTTTACTCTACGAGTAACGGGTATAATAATTAAAATTTTAACTCTTTACTTCATTTATAAATTTAAGAGCATTCCGAAAAACATTGGAATTTACTATAAAATTAAAAAGAAAAATAGTTTTAAAAACCTAACAGAATTAAACAATATTCTACCAAATGAAAATACCCTACAACTAAATGAAAATATTATGCAAACTATTATACCCACTCACATATACCCTAATATATCCGCCTGAGGTCCATTGGATAAGGGAAGTAACATATCAACACCCACATATCTACCACACAAACATATTTACACTAAGCATTTGGCACAGTAAGCTAAGAACACTTAAACATCGGCTCCAAGGAGTCGCCAATTAATATAAACACGTTGTAAACAAAAGAAAGAACACCAAATTATCGACTATCACGAGTGACAAATTATTGTAAACATCCTCTTGTGTAATAAAAAAAAGATCCCAAACTCTAGAAAGCTTTTTTTTATCTAAGGCAAAGAGCCCTAAAAACAAGAAAAAATTCTAAAAAATAGAAAAATTATTCTTAAAAGTAGGGCATCTTACCATTAATTTTAGGGTATTTTTTCTAAAAATTTGAAAAAATGGTACAAAAAAATATGCCTACGTTCATTGTGATGTAATTTTTCAACCAGGATTTATGGACTTATGTATATTCATGTAAGTGTTGTGCATATGTATATGATTTAAGCACTTCGCTTTTCATTCAGAAAAGTCGCAAAGTTTGTATTAATATTTCACTAATAAATAGTCAAAATCGATTTCAGCTAGAATCCTGTGGGGGAAGAGAGGGAAATTGTGTACAATTATGATTTATTTTATTTCAGTTCTTACAAATTAATCTCTGATAAGTATCTATCCGAAAAAACTTATAATTTTATTCGTCCGTCGTTGGGATTCGAACCCAGATCTCCCGCGCGTGTATTCAAAGACATCGAATGAAGCGACGGCCGCGCGTGATGAACGAACGGCGAAACCAAGGTTTTTATAATGGGCGTTAGCGAAGAACATTAGTTTAAAATATTTTTTAGAACTCGTGAAGTCGCAACTGTGAACGTCGAAATATTTAAAAAACATTTTCTAAGATGATATTTCATATGACAAGAAATATTTTAATTAATTTTCAATAAAGGGTAAAACTTTTAGTCGTTCTAAGCGTTATTTTTCATGTGTGTTTATAACACAAGTAAAAAAAGAAAAATGTATGGCTCGACGGCAGTTGAACTTGCTGTACTTAGATTTCTAGTCAGACGTCCTAGCCCCTAGGCTTCTATATTTAAGAAAATATTTCTATATTTAAGAAAGCGTTTATATTATTTAGGGTTATTTAATATTTAAGGTTAATTTGAGAACATTTTTTTAGTTTTTCAGGTTTATTATACCCTGCACTAAACCTCAATCAACACACTGAAAGTCCCGCTGATCGAGTCAATAAAGAAGTCAAATCTTTTACCCTCGTAAATATAGGGCACCCCAATTTTTTAACATTCGTAATACGAACCGTCTGAAACATGTCATATGTATTTTAGTATAGCATTACCGCCAAAAAGTGGCCAAAGGGAGCCAGAAGATGGCCCAGCTTCTCTGGATTCATGGTCCGGAGTGGTTCCGATTTGGTATGTTTTGTAGGTGATCTGTCCAGGTGGACAAGGGTGGACCAGCATAAACGGAGGCCCCAACCTTACCGGACTTCTTCTCCTTTGTGGCGGCAATGGCAAGTTCATGACCAAATCGAGCACATCAAATTACATCACCGGAATAGGACGGCATAGGAACCGGCTGTGACGCCGGGCGGCGCTCTTCTTGGCAATCTCAGTGGCCAGCTGGTTGATGTCCTGGGGTCCAAGTTGCGTCAGGATGCCGGGAACCATCTTGGTGATCGTCTTGTTCTCCCCATGGGCGGTGATGGCGAACGTGTTTGTCGGAACCAAACCTGGGCCTTCGGGTTGTTGAAGCTGGTGACGGTGCCATCGTTCTTGATGATGTTTACCTCCTCGATGCCGAGGATGGTGTTCACCGACAGCTTCTTGAGCGACGACTGCAGCTTTTTGACGTCGGCGGGGGTACCCTTGGCGGCAATGCGAACCTCCTCTTGCAACTTCTTCAGCTTCTCTAAATTAATTTTGAGCCATGCTTGAAAACACGTGCGCCCAGTTATAGTCAAATGTTCGCAAGCGCTTTTTTTCCCCAAGCTTGGACATCAACGGGCTTTGACTTACAGGTGGACGTAGGCAACTCTGAATTGAGATTTTCTGCCAAGGTCATTGTACCTAAAACGGATCGCATCACTCTCGAAAAGTTGCACACAATTATTTGAATTGTTTTAAGCGAATATGTAGACAACCTCCGAACCTCTTTAGCAAAAACGACTGACATTTTTGCTTCAACTCAATGAGATGGGACCACTTTTTCGATCACAGCTGCACAAACGAAACTTTATACCGCCACGTGCTCCTTATTTTAGCACACATCGATATTGGGAATATTTCCTGCATGTCTGCTACTTGGACGTCCTTACCCCTTGGAACCGGCAGGATACCTTGAATGGACCACATTTGGAGACATGGTTTTGGATCAAGATTCAATCGAAACCCCCTGCAAAATGGATGTTGGCGCGAATTATAGAAAATTAACCTGAAGTTTTGGGGCAAGCAGAACCTCATTAAGAACATGAGCTGGAAAGAACGCCCGAATAGTAAAATTGCTCCGCAACCGAATTACGAAACGTAGTTTCAGTTTTGTCATGTCATTGCATATAGCCCAAGATTACTTCGTGCAGTTCATTCTACTTAACTTATTATTTGTACAGCTTATTATTTAACAGAAAATACTTTTTATGTCCTTCTTTCTGGTTCAGAAGAGCTTTGAGACGATTTCCCATGGAAGAAACTAACTTTTTAGTGGTTTCCACTATAATTTTTTGTCATTCTTCCATTAGAACACTTTTCAGGTCGTTTTTATTTCGTGCAGACGGTAACTTGAAAATCAAAATCATATAGCTGGTAAACTATACGGAATATAAAAAAGATTTTAATGCATTTATGTTTGGTAGTATTTTGGCATTTTTAAAGGCACTTCATTAAATAACATATAAAACTGAAAATACTCACGTTTTATATGTCACAGCTTATTTCGTGCAAGGACCTCATGTTAAATATATAGACTATAAAATAACGCAATACTTTTCGTGGCCCCCCTTCTGTTTGATGACATCCTTTAATCGAGTTTGGAGCGAAGAAACCAACTTTTCTGTGGTATTGTTTGGAATCTCGGACCATTCTTCTAAGAGAACCTTCTTAAAAAATTCCAGAGGAAACCACTACAGTTAGTTTCTTCCATGGGAAATCATCCAAAGCTGTCCTGAACCAAGATCTCAGTGTTCATACGGACAGACAGATGGACAGACAGGACAGACGGACAGACGGACATGGCTAGATCGACTCGGCTAGTGATCCTGAACAAGAATATATATACTTTATAGGGTCGGAAACGCTTCTTTCTACTTGTTACATACTTTTGCACGAATATAATATAACCTTTTACTCTACGAGTAACGGGTATAATAATTAAAATTTTAACTCTTTACTTCATTTATAAATTTAAGAGCATTCCGAAAAACATTGGAATTTACTATAAAATTAAAAAGAAAAATAGTTTTAAAAACCTAACAGAATTAAACAATATTCTACCAAATGAAAATACCCTACAACTAAATGAAAATATTATGCAAACTATTATACCCACTCACATATACCCTAATATATCCGCCTGAGGTCCATTGGATAAGGGAAGTAACATATCTACACCCACATATCTACCACACAAACATATTTACACTAAGCATTTGGCACAGTAAGCTAAGAACACTTAAACATCGGCTCCAAGGAGTCGCCAATTAATATAAACAGGTTGTAAACAAAAGAAAGAACACCAAATTATCGACTATCACGAGTGACCAATTATTGTAAACATCCTCTTGTGTAATAAAAAAAAGTTCCCAAGCTCTAGAAAGCTTTTTTTATCTAAGGCAAAGAGCCCTAAAAACAAGAAAAAATTCTAAAAAATAGAAAAATAATTCTTAAAAGTAGGGCATCTTACCATTAATTTTAGGGTATTTTTTCTAAAAATTTGAAAAAATGGTAAAAAAAAATATGCCTACATTCATTGTGATGTAATTTTTCAACCAGGATTTATGGACTTATGTATATTCATGTAAGTGTTGTGCATATGTATATGATTTAAGCACTTCGCTTTTCATTCAGAAAAGTCGCAAAGTTTGTATTAATAGTTCACTAATAAATAGTCAAAATCGATTTCAGTTAGAATCCTGTGGGGGAAGAGAGGGAAATTGTGTACAATTATGATTTATTTTATTTCAGTTCTTACAAATTAATCTCTGATAAGTATCTATCCGAAAAAACTTATAATTTTATTCGTCCGTCGTTGGGATTCGAACCCAGATCTCCCGCGCGTGTATTCAAAGACATCGAATGAAGTGACGGCCGCGCGTGATGAACGAACGGCGAAACCAAGGTTTTTATAACGGGCGTTAGCGAAGAACATTAGTTTAAAATATTTTTTAGAACTCGTGAAGTCGCAACTGTGAACGTCGAAATATTTAAAAAACATTTTCTAAGATGATATTTCATATGACAAGAAATATTTTAATTAATTTTCAATAATTTCAATTTTTTCATGTGTGTTTATAACACAAGTAAAAAAAGAAAAATGTTTGGCTCGACGGCAGTTGAACTTGCTGTACTTAGATTTCTAGTCAGACGTCCTAGCCCCTAGGCTTCTATATTTAAGAAAATATTTCTATATTTAAGAAAGCGTTTATATTTTTTAGGGTTATTTAATATTTAAGGTTAATTTGAGAACATTTTTCTAGTTTTTCAGGTTTATTATACCCTGCACTAAACCTCAATCAACACACTGAAAGTCCCGCTGATCGAGTCAATAAAGAAGTCAAATCTTTTACCCTCGTAAATATAGTGCACCCCAATTTTTTAACATTCGTAATACGAACCGTCTGAAACATGTCATATGTATTTGAGTATAGCATTACCGCCTAAAAGTGGCCAAAGGGAGCCAGAAGATGGCCCAGCTTCTCTGGATTCATGGTCCGGAGGGGTTCCGATTTGGTATGTTTTGTAGGTGATCTGTCCAGGTGGACAAGGGTGGACCAGCATAAACGGAGGCCCCAACTTTACCGGACTTCTTCTCCTTTGTGGCGGCAATGGCAAGTTCATGACCAAAACGAGCACATCAAATTACATCACCGGAATAGGACGGCATAGGAACCGGCTGTGACGCCGGGCGGCGCTCTTCTTGGCAATCTCAGTGGCCAGCTGGTTGATGTCCTGGGGTCCAAGTTGCGTCAGGATGCCGGGAACCATCTTGGTGATCGTCTTGTTCTCCCCATGGCCGGTGATGGCGAACGTGTTTGTCGGAACCAAACCTGGGCCTTCGGGTTGTTGAAGCTGGTGACGGTGCCATCGTTCTTGATGATGTTTACCTCCTCGATGCCGGGGATGGTGTTCACCGACAGCTTCTTGAGCGACGACTGCAGCTTTTTGACGTCGGCGGGGGTACCCTTGGCGGCAATGCGAACCTCCTCTTGCAACTTCTTCAGCTTCTCTGGATTAATTTTGAGCCATGCTTGAAAACACGTGCGCCCAGTTATAGTCAAATGTTCGCACGCGCTTTTTTTCCCCAAGCTTGGACATCAACGGGCTTTGACTTACAGGTACGTAGGCAACTCTGAATTGAGATTTTCTGCCAAGGTCATTATACCCGTTACTCGTAGAGTAAAAGGGTATATTGTATTCGTGCAAAAGTATGTAACAGGTAGAAGGAAGCGTTTCCGACCCTATAAAGTATATATATTCTTGTTCAGGATCACTAGCCGAGTCGATCTAGCCATGTCCGTCTGTCCGTCTGTCCGTCTGTCCGTCCGTATGAACGCTGAGATCTCGGAAACTATAAAAGCTAGAAGATTGGCATTTTGCATGCAGATTTTAGGAGTTCCTACGCAGCGCAAGTTTGTTTCAAACAGGTGCCACGCCCCCTTTAACGCCCACAATCGCTTATATACGATTTTATTTAAATATAAATTTAAATATTTCGGAAAAGTAAAAATGCAGTTTTATTGTTTTCATCAATACCTATCGAAATGTAGAAGAAATTTTTCAAATCGGACCATTCGTTTAAAAGTTATGCGTGATCAAAGTTTCTATCTCCATCTCCCTCGCACTCCTTTTACCTGAGTAACGGGTATCTGATAGTCGGGGCACCCGACTATAGCGTTCTCTCTTGTTGTACCTAAAACGGATCGCATCACTCTCGAAAAGTTGCACACAATTATTTGAATTGTTTTAAGCGAATATGTAGACAACCTCCGAACCTCTTTAGCAAAAACGACTGACATTTTTGCTTCAACTCAATGAGATGGGACCACTTTTTCGATCACAGCTGCACAAACGAAACTTTATACCGCCACGTGCTCCTTATTTTAGCACACACCGATATTGGGTATATTTCCTGCATGTCTGCTACTTGAATGGACCACATTTGGAGACATGGTTTTGGATCAAGATTCAATCGAAACCCCCTGCAAAATGGATGTTGGCGCGAATTATAGAAAATTAACCTGAAGTTTTGGGGCAAGCAGAACCTCATTAAGAACATGAGCTGGAAAGAACGCCCGAATAGTAAAATTGCTCCGCAACCGAATTCTGAAACGTAGTTTCAGTTTTGTCATGTCATTGCATATAGCCCAAGATTACTTCGTGCAGTTCTTTCTACTTAACTTATTATTTGTACAGCTTATTATTTAACAGAAAATACTTTTTATGTCCTTCTTTCTGGTTCAGATGAGCTTTGAGACGATTTCCCATGGAAGAAACTAACTTTTTAGTGTTTTCCACTATAATTTTTTGTCATTCTTCCATAAGAACACTTTTCAGGTCGTTTTTATTTCGTGCAGACGGTAACTTGAAAATCAAAATCATATAGCTGGTAAACTATACGGAATATAAAAAAGATTTTAATGCATTTATGTTTGGTAGTATTTTGGCGTTTTTAAAGGCACTTCATTAAATAACATATAAAACTGAAAATACTCACGTTTTATATGTCACAGCTTATTTCGTGCAAGGACCTCATGTTAAATATATAGACTATAAAATAACGCAATACTTTGCGTGGCCCCCCTTCTGTTTGATGACATCCTTTAATCGAGTTTGGAGCGAAGAAACCAACTTTTCTGTGGTATTGTTTGGAATCTCGGACCATTCTTCTAAGAGAACCTTCTTAAAAAATTCCAGAGGAAACCACTACAGTTAGTTTCTTCCATGGGAAATCATCTCAGGCTCATGGGAAACCAAAAAAAAAAACTTACAAAATATTAGCTGTTAAAATACAATTATTAAGTTAAGTAGAATGAACTGCACGAAATAATCTGCGGCATGAAAAAAGCCTGTACATTTTGTTTTTATAAAATATTTGTTTTTATGATTATTTTTTTCCCTATTAAAATAGTGCATTCAATTTTTCTATTATCTTTCCTAGTTTAGCAGGAATATCAACTTGAACTTTTTTAAGGTAACTGCACGAAATAAGCTGCGAGCCACTATACAAGCGATCAACTAAGTTCAAGTAGCTGATTTAGTCACTCAGAATTGTATTTATTTATGGATAGAATTTCTATAATTTCCGTAATGCTGTTGTCCTGTTATTCAAGATCAAGTCACAAAGTGATATGATGTGATCAAATCGATAATACTAACAAGTCAAACAGAAAATTCAAAGTGAACTATGACTTCACTCATAGAGGACTCTTGTTCCTAAACTGTAAGGATCCAAAGTAACTACATTGATTTACATATTTTCATTATACGCATGTTAACAGGCTCAAGTCTTATACTCACCTTACAAAATTAAACTTCCTGCACTACATTTTGAATAAAAACAAGAGAGAACGCTATAGTCGGGTGCCCCGACTATCAGATACCCGTTACTCAGGTAAAGGGAGTGCGAGGGAGATGGAGATAGAAACTTTGATCACGCATAACTTTTTAACGAATGGTGCGATTTGAAAAATTTCTTCTACATTTCGATAGGTATTGATAAACACAATAAAACTGCATTTTTACTTTTCCGAAATATTTAAATTTTTAAAATCGTATATAAACGATTGTGGGCGTTAAAGGGGGCGTGGCACCTTTTTGAAACAAACTTGCGCTGCGTAGGAACTCCTAGAATCTGCATGCAAAATGCCAATCTTCTAGCTTTTATAGTTTCCGAGATCTCAGCGTTCATACGGACAGACAGACAGACGGACAGACGGACAGACGGACAGACGGACAGACGGACATGGCTATATCGACTCGGCTAGTGACCCTGATCAAGAATATATATACTTTATAGGGTCGGAAACGCTTCCTTCTACCTGTTACATACTTTTGCACGAATACAATATACCCTTTTACTCTACGAGTAACGGGTATAATTATGTAGCAGGATCACTTGTTACGTTACTGTTTATAGTTGCATGCACATGTATAATAAATGTAACAACAAGTATAATTCTAGGTTTAAGTAAAGGGCCATCGATTGCTGTTATAATTATGTGTACGCAGATGTTATAATTATGTATGTATTCGGAGATGTATTCGAAAATCGAAATGTTGCGTTTGAACACAATGATACCGATAAAATTAAAATGAAATAAAAGAAATGCACAATTAAGTTGCTGCTTCGAAATCGGTAAAAACCGGTCAACAACAAGACGAACAGCTATTGTTCAGATTGTATGGCAAAAAGGACGACGCAAATACCCAAGCCAAAAAACTAACGGAATCGTACAAGGAAGAGGAAGAAAATGACAACCAGCAAGAGAACGAGCAGCAATACGTCGAAGTGCGCATGACAGAAAGAGACGCAAAGCGGCGAACTACATTTATTGACACCAAAGCAAACGCGCAACTCGACTATTCAAGGCCACGCAGAAGTAGAAGAAATTATGCAGAGCGGTAATAATCGGCAAAAATATCAACGGCGAAATGGCTTGGAGGGTGGCGGTGGAAGCTTGAAGTGTATACGACGGACAGATGGATGATCTAGAGAAATTTGGAAAGTACTTGGATGAAAAGCTGATGCTAGCTCAGAACGACAGCTTGGATTAAGAAGAACTACTAGATCGAATTATTGAGGGAATGCCAAACGGAAATTTGCGCAACCAAGCGCGAATTTAATGTTTTCGGGATAAGACACATATGAGACGAGCTTTTGCATAGGTGTACTTACCGAAGAAGCAAACGAACTTTTCCGAAAAAGAGACTGCGACGGTGGATCGAGCTGCTGGCAACAGAGAACTGTAATGCTAAAGGACATTTCGCTAGAAATTGTCTGAAGCCGAAGAGACAGCCCTGGTCATGTTTTGCTTGCGGAGAAATGGGACACTGGATAGGACAGTGCACAGAATAAAAGTAACAAGGAAGCTGCCTACAATTACGTAAGACATGTTAAAATACATTTTGTAAAATTTTCTAATAACCCAATAATTGTAGAATAGATTCGGGTAGTGCAATTTCTTTTATTAAAACTTGGATGATACCCAAGAATATTGAAGAATTTCCGGAGGACAAGCGGTATTATGGTTTAAATAAAAGTTATTTGCAAACGCAAGGAAAAATATTATGTTACATTATCAAAATCTTTAATAAAGTATATTTTCATTTAATAATTGTGAAAGAAGAATCTATGAGTCATGATGTTATTTTGGGAACAGATTTCATTGAAGTGTGCAATATAAATTTAGACTTATGTAATTTGAAAATAATTGCTGTTGAAGCGAAAAAAACAACTTATAAAGATGAAAATTGTTATAAAAAAGAAAATTGTTATGATAAAGCCGAAAATTGTTATAAAAAAGCAGAAAATGGTTATGAAAACAAAGAAATTAGTTAGGAAGATGAAAATTGTTATGAAAAAGAAATAAATAGTTATGAAGATGAAAATCGTTATAAAGAAAAAGAATATCATGAAAAGGAAGAAGAGGAATAAGTTTGTTATTAAGAGAAAGAAAAATATTATGAAAATTATTAAAAAATTTTTTTAGCTTTGCTTTATTTATTGAATCTTCTCTTAATTTTGAGACTAACAATAAGTTTACGAATCTCAACATTAAAATTTAACTAACAGTATAATAAGACTGCATTCTGGTTGCGCGTCCCTCAAGTCGGTCGCTGGGTGGGTAAGTCATTGCGACGAAGGCGTGATTGGTTGATCAACCTTGTAAGACCTCTCGCCAGGTGGTTAGGGTGCAACGATAGCTTGGTAAAGTACTTTTCCTTCTGTTCTGCGAACGTACCACGGTGCCCCGGTGATTGTTCTCAAGATCTTCGACTGAGCTCGCTGGACTATGTCAATATTAGATGTTGTTAGTGGTGTGCTTGTTGGGATGTCTGCTGTATAGATTACACATAATGTTGGCCCAAGCGCGCTTCCTTGAGGAACTCCAGCTCCAATAGTGAAATCGTCAGTTATAGCAGTGTTGCATCGAACAGCAAATTTTCTGTCGTAGAGGTAAGACTCTAAAAGCTTATGGGTGTTGTATGCATTGACTTGATCTTGTACATTAGATCTTCTAGCCAAACTCTATCAAATGCTTGAGAGACGTCTAAAAATATGGCAGTACAGTACTCTCGTTTTTTGAACGCGTTCCGAATTTCTGATGTTATCCGGTTGACCTGCTCACGAAACCCAAATTGATGTGACGGAATTCCTTCCTGTATTCTTAGGTATGTGTTTATCCGAGTCAATACGCATTTTTCAAAGAGTTTAGATAAGCATGAGAGTAGGCTTCTAGGTCTATACGACGTGGGAATTGTGTGGTCTTTTTGCTATCATTATTATAATCGACTTTTTCCATCTCACTGGAAAGTGGCCAAGTTTTGCGATGGCATTAAAAAGCTGGGTGATAGTGCAAATGGCGCAATATGGGAGCTGATTCAGCTGATTTTTGATGATGTTAACGATTTCGTTTGGGCGGATCTCAATTGGCTCATGTTGAAGCTGAGGCTCATATGGTAAAATCGGCAAGGTGAACGCACTAGTGGGATTTCTAATAGGCATCACGGTTACTTTCGGTGAGCTTAGAGTAGGATGAGCTCTCCATAGTGAGTGTTTTGTACTAGATGTTGACAATTGCTCTATGTAGCATCGGTGGACATGTGCTTCTTCTTGCTGTGAAGCTTTTGTGAGTTGACGTGAGGCATATTTGAAGCTTTGCCTAGCAGATGGTGATCTGTGGAGTTGCCACTCTCGACGTAAGCGTCGCTTTTCGAGGACGAGCTGTTCTATTTGTAGATTTGTCTTCTTTTGGTTGCTTTGTGTACTTGTAGTTTGGGGTGTTGAAACTCGAGCTGCAGAGACGAGTACAGACTCCAGTGTATTAACAAATCTGTCTACGTTGGCTTCATCGTTGAGATGAGGACTTAGCTCAATGTGTGAGCTAATGTATTTCTTGTACTTAACCCAATTGGTTTTCTGTCGGAGAAGAATAAACAGGACAGGCGAGTTATCCGATGAAAGATCCGAGAGGCATTCGGCGCTTATCAGATTTTTAGGAATGTTTTTGGTAATTGCAAAGTCTATTAAATCGGGTAGTTTCCTTGGGTCTGCCGGCCAGTATGTTGGCCAGCCAAGAGAAACATAGTCCAGCTTGTTCTTGGCTTTTATAACTGCATTATAGAGCTGTTTACCTTTTGGAGTCACGAGACGTGATCCCCAGTGTGTGTGCTTGGCGTTGTAGTCCCCTGCGGCTATGAAGTGGTCTGCTAGTGAGTTGAAAAACTGCATGAGTTGAAAAACGGCTACAGTGAAGCGAGGAGGGCAGTTTACGGCGGCTAGTGTAAGTTGGTTGCCAGTATTTATTTGTATATTTATAGATGTGGCCTGTAGGTAATTTTTAGCAAATTTGTTCTGATAGTGGTGCTTAATACGGCTTCTGATTAGAATTCCAGTCCCACCGTGTGCTTTACCATCTGGATGATTTGTTCCGTAGAATGAATAACCTCGTAAACGTCGTAAGACTTTGCTGTAGGCTGTATATCATATCTTCAAAGTTGCTTTTTGACTGCTCCGGGAACTGTTGGTGCTGAGCCGTGTTCGGTTCTTGGTATGCTGGTTGCAGAAATGAGCTTTTTGAGAAAGGGTAGCCAGTCCTGATTTTAAAGCGCTTGCGTAAGTCACATTTTTATCAGAGTTTAAGGGTCCTAGTGAGGATCTGGCTGCAGTCGAGAAGAAGACTTCAGGGTTTGATCTGGAAGCTGTCATCTGTTTATTTTGGGTCCGTGCGGCAGTTCCTCTCTGGTGGATACGACTTTTCAGCTCCTTATAAACGGGGCAGCCTCTGTAGTTAGCAGTGTGATTGCCACCGCAGTTGCCGCACTTTTTCGAGTTGCACTCATCTTTGCTCGCTGGGCAGTGTGCGGAGTCATGAAGATCTGCACAAACTACACACACCGGGCGCAGTTTACAGTATGACCTTGTATGGCCATATTCTTGGCAGTTCGCACATTGTACAGGGCCATTGCGTTTGTGCGGTTCCTCAACTGTAATTCTGCGGTGCAGCAGGAACTGGAGATTGTAAATGGGGTGCACTTCGTATTTCTTTAGGGGCTTTTTTTCTGGTTCGAACTCAACCTTAAAGAGTGGCTGCGGCCTTCTATCCCTGTTAAGGATGTTGAAGACTGTCTTAGCGTTAAATCCCTTCTCTTGAAGCGCCTTTGTTATCTCAGCAGGCGTTACGTCGGGCTCTATGCCCTTAATTACGACTTGCAGGCCCGTGCTACTTTTTAGCTGTTGTTGTTTCTTGGATGTTGCCCTTTACTAGAGGTATTATGTGGAAGTTATCCTTTCCAATAAGCTCGATAATTTTGTTGACAAGAACTGTAACGAACTGTTTTTTTTTTATATTTTGCTCGCTACGACATTCGTGCGGCTAGCTCAGTAGAATTTGTGCGTTCGTCCCACCAAATTTATATTAAACGTGACCGCCCGGTTAACAGTAACAAAACTTCGTAATTCAGTTGAAGAGGCGTTTATTTCGGCTCTGGTTGACAATATTTGAGTATATCTTGTGCGGTTGCTGCTCCTGCGTCGCCGCTCGATGAGTCCTTGCTGCTGATGGTCCTAGTCGCTTCGAGTACTTTCGCTGCCGCTCATAGACGAGGGCGTGGAGTTGGACCGTTGGGATTAGGGAAGCGTCACCGTTCTCAGACTAGGGTGAACAGGCACCACGCTCGCAAGACCTTCGTCCTGCCAGCCGCAGCCTCCTGCCCCTTGCTCTGTCCTGGCCGGTCCCGCTAGACGCTCACTCAGCTTCCTTTGACGCTCCGGTACTACGGCCAGATCACGTCAGCAGTCCCTATAGCCAGCGCCCAGAGAAAGACGAACGTTCCACCCTGGCCTTCCCTCCCGACTGTTGCGATCGTACCTGAGGCTTGGCTCTTGTTGCGGACTCTGGCGGCTTGTCCACGTCGTCGTCCTGCGCGACTGGTTGTGGCGTTGTTCCACGTTGCTCCCTTGAGACCCACTGCTCGTGTCGCTCACTCTGCTGTTGTTGACGTGCCGAGCTAAATCTGCCCATAACCGGCACAACTGATCGGTATTACGTCCGACGCAGCTGGACTCATCGGTATTACAGCCAATGTAGTCGGCCTGGTTGGTATTACAGCCGGCACAGTTAGTCTGATCGGTATTACAGCCAATGCAGCTAAACTGACCGGTATTACAGCCAACTTAGACGCACACGGTTATAATAAATTGGTATTACAGCCAATGTAGCCGGACTGATTGGTATTACAGCCGGCACAGCTAGCCTGATCGGTATTACAGCCAATGCAGCTAAACTGACCGGTATTACAGCCAACTTCGTCGGACTAATCGGTATTACAGCCAACCTTGATGTTCTGTAGACTTGGCCGTGGGTTGCCGTTCGAGGACGCAGCTACCTGTGTCTCAATTCGGTGACTTGCTCGGTCCCGAACGTCTCGACGTAGCGATCTTGTTCACGGTTGGTTCTCACGGTGGTATATTCTTGACTTGGACTTTTACTAGACGATGTTCACTCGTAGTTTGATGCTCGATGACTGGTCCTGATTCCAGCGCTGGGCCCGTTTATATAGGCCTCCGGGTCCCGTTAATCCTCGGCCATTCCTTTTCTTCTCTCCACTTCAAGGTCCAAAGTCCACGGTTTTACCGTTTGACCTTTCGCCCTCTGCACACGGCACCACACTGAAGTCCAAAGTGCAGCGCTGTACCGTTCCTTCCTTGCTCACGGCACGCCTGCGCTCTCTGGACTCTCGCTCTGACTAGTGCCGTCTCGCTCTGGCGCCTCTCTCCGCTCCGTCTCTCCCAATCTCTCCAAACTCTCTTTGGGTTCGTACTCTGTACTTTCTCTCCTTGTACTCTCCAACTGCTTTCTCCAAACTCTCTTTTCCTGCGCTGCCGTTACTACGCGAAGTAGTTGCGTAAGTAGCAACTGGTAGGTTTTCCATGCAGTTATTTTTGCCTTATTTTGTGTGGAGTTTTTTAACTCCTCACACTCCCCTCTTTCTTCGGATAACGAAAGTGAGCTCGATCCTCCTCTCCGGCTGTTACCCTGTGTATCCTTGTAGCCTTCGAGTCCTCTCGTTCTTCTCCCCGCTCTGGTTTCATCCTTAGACGTACGAATTCTCGTTGTTCCTCTCCGGCTTTTATCCTGTGTATCCTTGTTGCCTTTGAGTCTTCTTGATCCTTCCATCGACGCCCACAGCTCCTTGTTGAGTTATACTGCGCCGATCCGTATTCCTTGACTTTCTCCCACGAAGCTTCCCTCGTCGATGCATGCTTCCTTAAATCCCGATGCTGCCGTCGAAATTTTTAAATATCCCGCTCCAACCTTGTTCGCGGTCTCCTGTGGTTCGTCTTGGTCACACTACTCCTTTGCGATCGATAAAATGACTTGCATATCGATATTACCTTGGGGTGGCGTTGCCACCTCATCAGCGCGATGTTTATTAGTGTGCCTCTCATATGCCGATAATTCCAATGTCTCGTGCCCATCGATCGGCTGTTATACGATAGTACCAATCGACCGCCTTATATCGCTGGCGCCCCCTTCCCTAAGCACATGATGACGCGGAGAAATTTTCTTGCCGGTAAGTTTTCTCTTCAATTTTCCATTTCCCCTTTCTCTTAACCTGCTTTCTCTTTAACCCCTCCTTTCCTTCGACTTGCCCTTGGACCGTGGCCTTCGCCTACGGGCGGAGATGGACAAACAAAGAGGATAAGAGGTAGAATTGATGGACTGCCGCCACGATCGTTCCTTCGCTCTCCAACCGTTACCCCTCCCCATCATTTCGAAGTACACGTGAGTTTGTGCCTTTACTTCTCCTTTCCTTTTCTTTGTTGCTCAACTGATTTGCCTTCATTTTTCTGTTTTCAGCTGAACGGCTTTCCCAAAGCGATAGAGACCAAGATGACCTGGGACATATATGGACTGCCGCCACGATCCCTCCCCCTCTTCATCCCAGCGGATACCCCTCTCCACCATTCTTTGATGTACAGGTGAGTTGTGCCTTTGCTCTTGTTTTGACATTCAACTGATTGGTTTTATTATTTTTTTTTCAGATGAATTGTTCTTTCTCCGTTTTTTTTTGTAAATAAACTCCCCAGCTTTTTATGGCGTTATTATTTTAAGTGTTTGTGCTAGTTTTGTCCGCGTTTCAAGTCCCAGTGTCAGTGTTTACGTGTGTGATATGGTTATTTTATATATATATTTTTTTTTTTTTTTATTATATATTTTTTCCTTTACGGCTAGCAGTCGAAACGGCGAACACTAACTTGGCCAGAGGCCGCCAACCGGATGCGGTATTTCTTACAGCCGATCTCTGCCATCACGCAGCGTCGGCCCCCTCGTCGCCTGGCATGCTTTATCACTGGCTGCTCCAACAGACCAACTGGCCACTCCTCCTCGGCGATATCCTGCCAGGCTCCGCCCTCCGTCCGGGACGCCATCCGCACCAGTGTGGGCCTGGCCACTGGGCCGCGTGCCTCTGGGGCGGAGATCTGCCGCTGGAGTTTGGGCCTCGGGTTGTCCGTAGGTGTCGGCCACACCCATGGCCCTTTCTCCAGTATATCTCCCGTCTCCGGTGTCGGTGGCAACCACCCGGCTTCCTCGCGGCGCACCCTGGGGTCTCGCGGGTTTGATTTTTGAGTGTCCTGCGCTGGGGTCTCCGTCTCCTCCGTGGCCTTCGCCCCGTCGCTGACAGGCCAGGTCCACGTGACGGTGTGTTGCCGCCACTGGACGCCGCCGGCCACAAACGCATTTAGCGCATGCGCGACGTGGGCCTGCGGGATCTCCGTGCGGCAGTACTGCCACTGCTCCCTCCCCTCCTCCTGGTCTGGGAGCCTCCTCCTCGGTGTGATCCTCCGGTTCCTCCTCTCGGACCTCCTGGCCATGCCGAGGCGTGGGCGGTCGAGCCGGAGTCCACTTCGGTGGGTGTGAGTTCTTTGCCTCTGGATGACGTGGAGGGGGCTGGGAGCAGTATCCCGGTTGCTGTCCTCTGGCTCCTCTCCTCGGACCTCCGGGTCATACCGGGGCGTGGGCGGTCGGGCCGGGGTCCACATCGGTGGGCGTGGGGCCTCCGCCTCCTGTTGTCGTGGTGGGGGCTGGGAGCGGGATCCCGGTCGTCATCCTCCGGCCATTCTTGCGGGCGGGGGGTCGGAGGTGGCTCGTGCCAATTTTGGGGATGGGGGTTTGGGTACTGGTGAGGAACCCATCCATCCGACTGGGCCCACTGGCTCGGAGCCTCGGGTCCACGACTGGCCCCTCCGTCCTCGTCGGATCGGGGAGTCGGGGGAATTCCCTGCATCCCTCCTGGGATTAGGGGGCACCGCCTCCACCAGAACCTCGCCCGACCACAGTTGGCGTTCCTCCTCTTCCCACTTCTGTAGCCGTTGCTGCCATTCGGGGTTCTTGGACCTTTTCTCCTCCTCCTCCCTTCTCTTGGCCTCCTCAACTTCCGCCTCCTTCCGGGCCTTCTCCTCTTTGCTTGGAGGCGGTACACCTCCTGGACGATGGCTTCAGCGGCGGCTTGCTTCATCCGCTCCCATTCTTGCTGCGCCGTCTCGAGGTCCTTCTCGACTGCTCTGCGGTCCTCGAATGGGGCTCTCGTCGTCCGCATCCGCTCGACCTCGTCCCTCAGCATCTTGGCTCTCGCCTCAGCCATCTCCAACGAGGTGCTTCCGCTGCCCCTTGGCCTCTTCGCCGCACCCTTAAATGTTCGGGCATATCCCGGCGGGATTGCGTCGACCTGCGGATCCCTGGCCCTCTTTAAGCGCCACTCCCGCCTCTCCTTGACCGGATCCTCGGCCCACTCGATGTCGCTCTCGTCCGAGGTGACTATGGGCTCGGGCTCCGAGCGAGCTCCATCGTCCTCGGCACCGCGCCGCGGGGTTTGGGTGGGCCGGAAGATAGGCAGCGGCCTAGCCTCCGACCGTCCTTGCTCCGCGACGGGTCCTTCAGGACCTCGCTGAAGCGCGGCCTGCCTCCTTGCTGCTGCTCGTGTAACTCGGGTACTCATGTTGACTTCTTGATTTGATTTGTCCGTTCCCTTGCAATTCCCTTCACCATGAAGCCTCGGTTTCGGGGATTCCTTTTTATGCCGTACCGTTATATCCCTATCGGCTCTCTTTGCGGCTTATGTCTTCTCTTTTGGGGAGGCCGTTTTCTCTTTACCCTGCGTGTCTGATGCTGACCCTTTCCTCCGATGCCTAGGTCTTCTTTCGTCTTTGGCTCGGTCTCTTCAGTTACTTTTTGGTGGTCGTTGCTGACGCATGGTTTTCCTAGCTTTACGGTACCCCGTACCGTCTCTCCCCTTTCCTCGGTGACATGTATTCTGTCGTTGCTTTCCACATGTTTTCCTTGTGATCGTTTCGCAGGTCCGGTGAATGCTTTCGTTGATAATGTCCCTTTCTATTGGGTGTATGCTCTGTTGACTCCGGCCTTTGGCCTGACGTAGAAACGGTTGCCTCTGCCCCCTCTAGTCTGGGATCTGTCTTGTTTTTATTTGCAAGATCGTCCTTCTTGTCTATCCAACTCCCTCTTCCGTTGACTCCGGCTTTGTCCTGACGACTGAACGGCCTCTCGCCATCCCAATACTTTATTTGTCGTTGACTTGGGTGTGTACTGGTATGATTAGAGCCCTTGCTCGTGTGTGGCGTGCTCCGTTGACTCCGGTTTTGGCCTGACGACTAAACGGTTGCTAATGTCCCATGCGGTCTTGGACGCTGGTTGTTCTGCATTCGCTTGACGATTAAACGATACCCTGTCTGCCTCTCCACATCCTTTTCCGTTGACTCCGGCTTTGTCCTGACGATTAAACGGGTTCTCGTAATCCCGATCCTTTATTCGTCGTTGACTTAGGTGTATGCTGACTTGATCAGAGTTCTTGCTCGTGTTGAGGCGTGCTCCGTTGACTCCGGTTTTGGCCTGACGACTGAACGGGTGCTACTGTTTCATGCGGTCTTGGACGCTGGTTGTTCTGTATTCGCTTGACGACTAAACGATATCTTGTCTCTCTGCCCACATCCCTTTCCGTTGACTCCGGCTTTGTCCTGACGATTAAACGGATTTCCGCAATCCCGATCCTTTATTAGTCGTTGACTCATGTGTATGCAGACTTGATCAGAGTTCTTGCTCGTGTTGAGGCGTGCCCCGTTGACTCCGGTTTTGGCCTGACGACTAAACGGGTGCTATTGTCTCATGCGGTCTTGGACGCTGGTTGTTCTGCATTCGCTTGATGATTAAACGATATCATGTCTCACTGCCCATATCCCTTTCCGTTGACTCCGGCTTTGTCCTGACGATTAAACGGATTTTCGCAATCCCGATCCTTTATTTGTCAACTGCTTGAGCCCTGCCTGTATTTCCGTCCTCGTTCGTTTTATGTGCCTCCTCCTGCTGCTTTAGATCGCTGATGTGCACTGTGCGTTGCTTCTTGTTTCTTTGGGTGGCAAATTTTGCAGATTACTGGGGATACAAAATCGACTACCTGATATGGACCATCATATCTCGGCGCTAGTTTGGCCGCGAAGCCTTCCGCCGCTTTAGACAAATGGTGCACCTTGGCCCAGACGACCTCGCCGATTTGTGGATTCCACCGTCTCCTTCTGAGGTTGTAGTGCCTGGCTTGATCCTGTGCTGCCTTTTCCAAATTTCGTCGGACAATTTCGAAGATTTCCTTCAGTTTTTCGGCCTTCCCCTCTGGTGACTCTGTGTGCCTTCCTGTGCCCAGCGTTTCTCTGTCGTACAACGCGTTTGGCAGCCGCGGTTCTCTGCCCTGCGTTAGAAATGAAGGCGAGTATCCTGTGGACTCGGATATGCTTGAGTTAACAGCTAGCATTATCTCTGGCCACTTTTCGTCCCAGTTCCTTTGGTTTTGTCCGGCAAACTGTGCGATCATGGTTTTTACGGTTCGATTCGCGCGCTCGGTGGGATTTTCTTGAGGAGTGTATGGTGCTGTGAACTGTTGTTTTATTCCCATGTCGTGAAGAAACTTCTTAAATGCCCGACTGGCAAACTGCACCCCGTTGTCTGTAATCACCACTTTTGGAACTCCAAATCGAGCGATTATCCGTTCTTTAAACGCCTTTTGCAGGGTTTCTGCTGTAGCAGTTCGTAGTGGCACTAATTCTGTCCATTTTGAGAAACGGTCGATTAGAACCAATAACATTTGGTTACCGTGCTTCGATCTTGGCAGGGGTCCAACAAAATCCGCGCACACCGTTGCCCATGGTTCCTCAGGGACTTGTGTCAGCATCTTACCCGCCGCCTGACGCTGGTTTGGCTTAAATTTTAGGCACTCTTCGCATTTCCGAACGTATGCTCTCGCGTCCCTTTGCATTCCTGGCCAGTAGTATCTGGCAGCTAGACGGGCAATCGTTTTTCGACTTCCTACATGGCCGGCGGCTGGGGCATCGTGATTTTCTTGCATGACCTTTTCCCTTAACTCCTTGGGGACGCACAACTTCCATGCCACCACATCTTCGTTGCCGGCTCTGTGTGGGATCTGCCTGTACAGTGTTTCGCCGTCGAACACATAGTCCGGGAATTTCTGCGGGTGTGTCTTTATCTTCTCGCGCATGTCCCTGATCCAGTTACATCCCGAATTTTGCACCAACTCTTTTGCTCTCCGTAGGGTTTCCGGCATTGGCTGTCTGGACAGCGCGTCGGCTACCACATTCAATTGACCCTTTCTGTACGCAACCTCGAAGTCGTATTGTTGTAACTCAAGGGCCCACCTGGCGATTCTTCCGGATGGGCTTTCAATGCTGTTCAGCCACTTTAGCGCCATGTGATCTGTTACCACCTTGAAGTGGTAGCCTTCCAGGTAGGGCCTTAGTTTTCTGATTGCCCATACAATGGCCAAACACTCTTTTTCCGTTGTCGAGTAGTTTTTCTCGGCTCCGTTTAACGTCCGGCTGGAGTATGAGATAACTTTCTCTCCGTCTTCCGTGTTTTGTGTCAGGATCGCGCCTATGCCGTATTCGCTGGCGTCTGTTTGTAGGATGAATATTCTTCCAAAATCTGGACACGCTAATACTGGGTCAGACACCAGTCTCGCCTTCACCTCCTCGAATGCCTGCTGGTGGTCTTGCGTCCATACCCACTTTACGCCCTTGCGGAGTAGGTCTGTGAGCGGCTTAACGATGCGTGCGAAGTCTGGTACAAATCGTCGGTACCACGACGCAACCCCTAGGTACTGCCTTAGCTCACGGATGGTTGCAGGTGGTTCTAGGTGGGCTATGGCCGCGACCTTGTCTGGGTCTGTACCGATTCCTTGGCTTGTGACTCGATGTCCTAGGTACAGCAGCTCCTGCTTGAAGAACTGACACTTCTCGGGGTTTATTCTCAGGTTTGCCTCCTTCAGGCGGCGAAACACTTCTCTGAGATTGTCCTTGTGTTCTTGTTGAGTGCGTCCGATAACGATTATGTCGTCCTGATACGCGAACGCATGAGGAGACATCTCGGGTCCAATTACTTGGTCCAAGGCCCTTTGAAATGTTGCTGATGCCGAGTGTAATCCGAATGGCATCACTCTCCATTGGAAAAGCCCCTTACCTGGCACTGTGAACGCCGTGAACTTTCTACTTGCTTCTTCTAGAGGAATTTGCCAGTATCCATCCTTTAAATCCAGACTGCTGATATAGCGTGCTTCACGTAATTGGTCCAGGATGTAGTTAATACGTGGCATTGGGTACGCGTCCTTCACCGATTTCGCGTTTATTTGTCGGAAGTCGACACATAATCTCCACTTGCCGGTTTTTTTCTTAACCATTACTATGGGCGAGCTATACGGGCTCTTCGAGTGTTCTATGAAACCCATTTCCAGAAGTTCATTCACCTTTGTATTGATCTCCCCTTGCACTTTAGGGTTCTTAGGGTAGTATCTTTGCTTTATAGGTTTGTCGTCCTTCATGGTGATCTGATGCTCGGCCACATTCGAAGTTCCGCTCATTGTTTGGAATTCTGCCAGCTCTGCTTCTAGGAATTGCTCGATGTTTCCTTCCTCGCTGTCTTCATGAACAACTGCCACCGACAATTTTTCCTCCAGCCATCCGTTGTGTCTGTTTCTGGCCGGTATGCGGATTTCGTGACCTGCGCACTTTATCTCGGCCCCAACCTGTGTGAGAAAATTCCAGCCCAGCACCAGTGCGTCTACTACTCCTGGTAATATCAGCAGGCTCATGGTCAGTCGTTTGTTGCCGAATGCGACTTCTACCTCGAGCTGCGCGCTTATTCCGCTGCACCTTCCGTCTGCCAACCTAACTTGCCGTCTCGTCCGTGTAATCTTTCCTAGAGCAGCCAGATTGTCCGCCATCTCTTCGCTAATAAAGCTTGCTGTTGCCCCGGTGTCGATTGTGGCTTTGTACGAGTTTCCACCAATCGTCACCGCTGCGGACAACTGCTGCTCCTCTTCGATTAGCCTGCCAGTTAGATTGGAGAGGAATCCGCGTGCGACCCCTGCTCGCCTCTCTGCGGCTGGGATCGCTGACCATTTTCCGCTCTCTGACAGCATTCCATGCATCTCACTCCCACCTTTCCGCATATCCAGCAGAATAGCATTCGCTGGTTTCTGCAACCTCTTGCCCAATGCCCATGTCCGCCACATTTGCGACATGCCTCCTGTGGGTTGGTTATGTATTCTTGGGCTTGGTTGCTTCCTGCTGTCGCGCTTTGTGGTCTCTGGGTAGTGTTTGGTGGTCTCCATAGAGTATTGGTATGCTGCCTTTGATATTCTGTGTTCTGCGTGTTTCGCGATGTTTCGGCTGGCCTGCCTTGCCTGCTGATATCCTCGCATCTTCTACATGTCACCGGAGACGGGACTGTCGTCTTTGTCTTGCTGAACTTATTTTCCTGGGAGAACATTTCCCGCTCCTTTTCGAGCTCTTCGTATTCTGTGGCCAGGATCATGAGGGCTTCCAGGTCGTCGATCTTGTACGTTCTGAGGGAAATTCGTAGGTCAGGTGTGCTGTTCTCCCTTATGACCTCGAGTACTTTCCCCGGACTGTACCCGAGTGGCCTTATCATGGTCTGCATGTCCACCATGTAATCCTTGAATGGCTCTCTGAATCCCTGCTTCCGAGCTTTGACTTGATCCTCTAGTTTCGCCAAATATCCTCTGGGCAGGAAAAACGTTTGGAAACTCTCAATAAAGTCTTCCCACGTTTTCCAGTGCTGGTTGTTCGAGATAAACCACTTTAATGCTCTGCCTTGTAGTAGTTCTGGCATTGCTCGTGGTACCATGTCTAAGTCCAACCCGTAGGTGCTCGCGGACCATTCCACCTGTTCCAAGAATTCAAGAGGTTTCTCTGTGCCCGCGAATCTAAAAGACCATTCTCTGACCTGCTTCGCGACTTTAGCGTAGTCGGGCTCGCTAGGTCTTTGTGCCTTCGGGGCTGTCTTTCTATCTTGAATTGAATCTCTTCGCTGGCCCTCTTGCTGCATCTCTTCAATGCTGAGGCCTGTCCATGTGTCTTCTCCCTCGGGGTTTGTTAATTTTAGACCTGGTTTTTCTGGGTACATAGCTTCTAGTTCGTGCCAGAGTTCTTTGAGTTCTGGGTTGTTTTCCGTCTCATTGTAGTATTCCACCAAGACTTTCCGCATGTCTTCAGTTCTACCCGTCAAGGAAATGCGTAGAATTTGTGCCACATTGGTGAAATCCTCTTTCTTGAGGCGGTAGATCCACCTTCTTCCCATTCTGGTGTTTTGTGTTTTTCTTACTGCCGGGACAATCACGTTTTTGGGCGCCAGATGTAACGAACTGTTTTTTTTTTATATTTTGCTCGCTACGACATTCGTGCGGCTAGCTCAGTAGAATTTGTGCGTTAAAAAACATTACGCTAAAGTCGCGAAGCAGGTCAGAGAATGGTCTTTTAGATTCGCGGGCACAGAGAAACCTCTTGAATTCTTGGAACAGGTGGAATGGTCCACGAGCACCTACGGGTTGGACTTAGACATGGTACCACGAGCAATGCCAGAACTACTACAAGGCAGAGCATTAAAGTGGTTTATCTCGAACAACCAGCACTGGAAAACGTGGGAAGACTTTATTGAGAGTTTCCAAACGTTTTTCCTGCCCAGAGGATATTTGGCGAAACTAGAGGATCAAGTCAAAGCTCGGAAGCAGGGATTCAGAGAGCCATTCAAGGATTACATGGTGGACATGCAGACCATGATAAGGCCACTCGGGTACAGTCCGGGGAAAGTACTCGAGGTCATAAGGGAGAACAGCACACCTGACCTACGAATTTCCCTCAGAACGTACAAGATCGACGACCTGGAAGCCCTCATGATCCTGGCCACAGAATACGAAGAGCTCGAAAAGGAGCGGGAAATGTTCTCCCAGGAAAATAAGTTCAGCAAGACAAAGACGACAGTCCCGTCTCCGGTGACATGTAGAAGATGCGAGGATATCAGCAGGCAAGGCAGGCCAGCCGAAACATCGCGAAACACGCAGAACACAGAATATCAAAGGCAGCATACCAATACTCTATGGAGACCACCAAACACTACCCAGAGACCACAAAGCGCGACAGCAGGAAGCAACCAAGCCCAAGAATACATAACCAACCCACAGGAGGCATGTCGCAAATGTGGCGGACATGGGCATTGGGCAAGAGGTTGCAGAAACCAGCGAATGCTATTCTGCTGGATATGCGGAAAGGTGGGAGTGAGATGCATGGAATGCTGTCAGAGAGCGGAAAATGGTCAGCGATCCCAGCCGCAGAGAGGCGAGCAGGGGTCGCACGCGGATTCCTCCAATCTAACTGGCAGGCTAATCGAAGAGGAGCAGCAGTTGTCCGCAGCGGTGACGATTGGTGGAAACTCGTACAAAGCCACAATCGACACCGGGGCAACAGCAAGCTTTATTAGCGAAGAGATGGCGGACAATCTGGCTGCTCTAGGAAAGATTACACGGACGAGACGGCAAGTTAGGTTGGCAGACGGAAGGTGCAGCGGAATAAGCGCGCAGCTCGAGGTAGAAGTCGCATTCGGCAACAAACGACTGACCATGAGCCTGCTGATATTACCAGGAGTAGTAGACGCACTGGTGCTGGGCTGGAATTTTCTCACACAGGTTGGGGCCGAGATAAAGTGCGCAGGTCACGAAATCCGCATACCGGCCAGAAACAGACACAACGGATGGCTGGAGGAAAAATTGTCGGTGGCAGTTGTTCATGAAGACAGCGAGGAAGGAAACATCGAGCAATTCCTAGAAGCAGAGCTGGCAGAATTCCAAACAATGAGCGGAACTTCGAATGTGGCCGAGCATCAGATCACCATGAAGGACGACAAACCTATAAAGCAAAGATACTACCCTAAGAACCCTAAAGTGCAAGGGGAGATCAATACAAAGGTGGATGAACTTCTGGAAATGGGTTTCATAGAACACTCGAAGAGCCCGTATAGCTCGCCCATAGTAATGGTTAAGTGGAGATTATGTGTCGACTTCCGACAAATAAACGCGAAATCGGTGAAGGACGCGTACCCAATGCCACGTATTAACTACATCCTGGACCAATTACGTGAAGCACGCTATATCAGCAGTCTGGATTTAAAGGATGGATACTGGCAAATTCCTCAGAAGAAGCAAGTAGAAAGTTCACGGCGTTCACAGTGCCAGGTAAGGGGCTTTTCCAATGGAGAGTGATGCCATTCGGATTACACTCGGCATCAGCAACATTTCAAAGGGCCTTGGACCAAGTAATTGGACCCGAGATGTCTCCTCATGCGTTCGCGTATCAGGACGACATAATCGTTATCGGACGCACTCAACAAGAACACAAGGACAATCTCAGAGAAGTGTTTCGCCGCCTGAAGGAGGCAAACCTGAGAATAAACCCCGAGAAGTGTCAGTTCTTCAAGCAGGAGCTGCTGTACCTAGGACATCGAGTCACAAGCCAAGGAATCGGTACAGACCCAGACAAGGTCGCGGCCATAGCCCACCTAGAACCACCTGCAACCATCCGTGAGCTAAGGCAGTACCTAGGGGTTGCGTCGTGGTACCGACGATTTGTACCAGACTTCGCACGCATCGTTAAGCCGCTCACAGACCTACTCCGCAAGGGCGTAAAGTGGGTATGGACGCAAGACCACCAGCAGGCATTCGAGGAGGTGAAGGCGAGACTGGTGTCTGACCCAGTATTAGCGTGTCCAGATTTTGGAAGAATATTCATCCTACAAACAGACGCCAGCGAATACGGCATAGGCGCGATCCTGACACAAAACACGGAAGACGGAGAGAAAGTTATCTCATACTCCAGCCGGACGTTAAACGGAGCCGAGAAAAACTACTCGACAACGGAAAAAGAGTGTTTGGCCATTGTATGGGCAATCAGAAAACTAAGGCCCTACCTGGAAGGCTACCACTTCAAGGTGGTAACAGATCACATGGCGCTAAAGTGGCTGAACAGCATTGAAAGCCCATCCGGAAGAATCGCCAGGTGGGCCCTTGAGTTACAACAATACGACTTCGAGGTTGCGTACAGAAAGGGTCAATTGAATGTGGTAGCCGACGCGCTGTCCAGACAGCCAATGCCGGAAACCCTACGGAGAGCAAAAGAGTTGGTGCAAAATTCGGGATGTAACTGGATCAGGGACATGCGCGAGAAGATAAAGACACACCCGCAGAAATTCCCGGACTATGTGTTCGACGGCGAAACACTGTACAGGCAGATCCCACACAGAGCCGGCAACGAAGATGTGGTGGCATGGAAGTTGTGCGTCCCCAAGGAGTTAAGGGAAAAGGTCATGCAAGAAAATCACGATGCCCCAGCCGCCGGCCATGTAGGAAGTCGAAAAACGATTGCCCGTCTAGCTGCCAGATACTACTGGCCAGGAATGCAAAGGGACGCGAGAGCATACGTTCGGAAATGCGAAGAGTGCCTAAAATTTAAGCCAAACCAGCGTCAGGCGGCGGGTAAGATGCTGACACAAGTCCCTGAGGAACCATGGGCAACGGTGTGCGCGGATTTTGTTGGACCCCTGCCAAGATCGAAGCACGGTAACCAAATGTTATTGGTTCTAATCGACCGTTTCTCAAAATGGACAGAATTAGTGCCACTACGAACTGCTACAGCAGAAACCCTGCAAAAGGCGTTTAAAGAACGGATAATCGCTCGATTTGGAGTTCCAAAAGTGGTGATTACAGACAACGGGGTGCAGTTTGCCAGTCGGGCATTTAAGAAGTTTCTTCACGACATGGGAATAAAACAACAGTTCACAGCACCATACACTCCTCAAGAAAATCCCACCGAGCGCGCGAATCGAACCGTAAAAACCATGATCGCACAGTTTGCCGGACAAAACCAAAGGAACTGGGACGAAAAGTGGCCAGAGATAATGCTAGCTGTTAACTCAAGCATATCCGAGTCCACAGGATACTCGCCTTCATTTCTAACGCAGGGCAGAGAACCGCGGCTGCCAAACGCGTTGTACGACAGAGAAACGCTGGGCACAGGAAGGCACACAGAGTCACCAGAGGGGAAGGCCGAAAAACTGAAGGAAATCTTCGAAATTGTCCGACGAAATTTGGAAAAGGCAGCACAGGATCAAGCCAGGCACTACAACCTCAGAAGGAGACGGTGGAATCCACAAATCGGCGAGGTCGTCTGGGCCAAGGTGCACCATTTGTCTAAAGCGGCGGAAGGCTTCGCGGCCAAACTAGCGCCGAGATATGATGGTCCATATCAGGTAGTCGATTTTGTATCCCCAGTAATCTGCAAAATTTGCCACCAAAGAAACAAGAAGCAACGCACAGTGCACATCAGCGATCTAAAGCAGCAGGAGGAGGCACATAAAACGAACGAGGACGGAAATACAGGCAGGGCTCAAGCAGTTGACAAATAAAGGATCGGGATTGCGAAAATCCGTTTAATCGTCAGGACAAAGCCGGAGTCAACGGAAAGGGATATGGGCAGTGAGACATGATATCGTTTAATCATCAAGCGAATGCAGAACAACCAGCGTCCAAGACCGCATGAGACAATAGCACCCGTTTAGTCGTCAGGCCAAAACCGGAGTCAACGGGGCACGCCTCAACACGAGCAAGAACTCTGATCAAGTCTGCATACACATGAGTCAACGACTAATAAAGGATCGGGATTGCGGAAATCCGTTTAATCGTCAGGACAAAGCCGGAGTCAACGGAAAGGGATGTGGGCAGAGAGACAAGATATCGTTTAGTCGTCAAGCGAATACAGAACAACCAGCGTCCAAGACCGCATGAAACAGTAGCACCCGTTCAGTCGTCAGGCCAAAACCGGAGTCAACGGAGCACGCCTCAACACGAGCAAGAACTCTGATCAAGTCAGCATACACCTAAGTCAACGACGAATAAAGGATCGGGATTACGAGAACCCGTTTAATCGTCAGGACAAAGCCGGAGTCAACGGAAAAGGATGTGGAGAGGCAGACAGGGTATCGTTTAATCGTCAAGCGAATGCAGAACAACCAGCGTCCAAGACCGCATGGGACATTAGCAACCGTTTAGTCGTCAGGACAAAACCGGAGTCAACGGAGCACGCCACACACGAGCAAGGGCTCTAATCATACCAGTACACACCCAAGTCAACGACAAATAAAGTATTGGGATGGCGAGAGGCCGTTCAGTCGTCAGGACAAAGCCGGAGTCAACGGAAGAGGGAGTTGGATAGACAAGAAGGACGATCTTGCAAATAAAAAACAAGACAGATCCCAGACTAGAGGGGGCAGAGGCAACCGTTTCTACGTCAGGCCAAAGGCCGGAGTCAACAGAGCATACACCCAATAGAAAGGGACATTATCAACGAAAGCATTCACCGGACCTGCGAAACGATCACAAGGAAAACATGTGGAAAGCAACGACAGAATACATGTCACCGAGGAAAGGGGAGAGACGGTACGGGGTACCGTAAAGCTAGGAAAACCATGCGTCAGCAACGACCACCAAAAAGTAACTGAAGAGACCGAGCCAAAGACGAAAGAAGACCTAGGCATCGGAGGAAAGGGTCAGCATCAGACACGCAGGGTAAAGAGAAAACGGCCTCCCAAAAGAGAAGACATAAGCCGCAAAGAGAGCCGATAGGGATATAACGGTACGGCATAAAAAGGAATCCCCGAAACCGAGGCTTCATGGTGAAGGGAATTGCAAGGGAACGGACAAATCAAATCAAGAAGTCAACATGAGTACCCGAGTTACACGAGCAGCAGCAAGGAGGCAGGCCGCGCTTCAGCGAGGTCCTGAAGGACCCGTCGCGGAGCAAGGACGGTCGGAGGCTAGGCCGCTGCCTATCTTCCGGCCCACCCAAACCCCGCGGCGCGTTGCCGAGGACGATGGAGCTCGCTCGGAGCCCGAGCCCATAGTCACCTCGGACGAGAGCGACATCGAGTGGGCCGAGGATCCGGTCAAGGAGAGGCGGGAGTGGCGCTTAAAGAGGGCCAGGGATCCGCAGGTCGACGCAATCCCGCCGGGATATGCCCGAACATTTAAGGGTGCGGCGAAGAGGCCAAGGGGCAGCGGAAGCACCTCGTTGGAGATGGCTGAGGCGAGAGCCAAGATGCTGAGGGACGAGGTCGAGCGGATGCGGACGACGAGAGCCCCATTCGAGGACCGCAGAGCAGTCGAGAAGGACCTCGAGACGGCGCAGCAAGAATGGGAGCGGATGAAGCAAGCCGCCGCTGAAGCCATCGTCCAGGAGGTGTACCGCCTCAAGCAAAGAGAGGAGAAGGCCCGGAAGGAGGCGGAAGTTGAGGAGGCCAAGAGAAGGGAGGAGGAGGAGAAAAGGTCCAAGAACCCCGAATGGCAGCAACGGCTACAGAAGTGGGAAGAGGAGGAACGCCAACTGTGGTCGGGCGAGGTTCTGGTGGAGGCGGTGCCCCTAATCCCAGGAGGGATGCAGGGAATTCCCCCGACTCCCCGATCCGACGAGGACGGAGGGGCCAGTCGTGGACCCGAGGCTCCGAGCCAGTGGGCCCAGTCGGATGGATGGGTTCCTCACCAGTACCCAAACCCCCATCCCCAAAATTGGCACGAGCCACCTCCGACCCCCGCCCGCAAGAATGGCCGGAGGATGACGACCGGGATCCCGCTCCCAGCCCCCCCACCACGTCAACAGGAGGCGGAGGCCCCACGCCCACCGATGTGGACCCCGGCCCGACCGCCCACGCCCCGGTATGACCCGGAGGTCCGAGGAGAGGAGCCAGAGGACAGCAACCGGGATACTGCTCCCAGCCCCCTCCACGTCATCCAGAGGCAAAGAACTCACACCCACCGAAGTGGACTCCGGCTCGACCGCCCACGCCTCGACATGGCCAGGAGGTCCGAGAGGAGGAACCGGAGGATCACACCGAGGAGGAGGCTCCCAGACCAGGAGGAGGGGAGGAGCAGTGGCAGTACTGCCGCACGGAGATCCCGCAGGCCCACGTCGCGCATGCGCTAAATGCGTTGTGGCCGGCGGCGTCCAGTGGCGGCAACACACCGTCACGTGGACCTGGCCTGTCAGCGACGGGGCGAAGGCCACGGAGGAGACGGAGACCCCAGCGCAGGACACTCAAAAATCAAACCCGCGAGACCCCAGGGTGCGCCGCGAGGAAGCCGGGTGGTTGCCACCGACACCGGAGACGGGAGATATACTGGAGAAAGGGCCATGGGTGTGGCCGACACCTACGGACAACCCGAGGCCCAAACTCCAGCGGCAGATCTCCGCCCCAGAGGCACGCGGCCCAGTGGCCAGGCCCACACTGGTGCGGATGGCGTCCCGGACGGAGGGCGGAGCCTGGCAGGATATCGCCGAGGAGGAGTGGCCAGTTGGTCTGTTGGAGCAGCCAGTGATAAAGCATGCCAGGCGACGAGGGGCCGACGCTGCGTGATGGCAGAGATCGGCTGTAAGAAATACCGCATCCGGTTGGCGGCCTCTGGCCAAGTTAGTGTTCGCCGTTTCGACTGCTAGCCGTAAAGGAAAAAATATATAATAAAAAAAAAAAATATATATATAAAATAACCATATCACACACGTAAACACTGACACTGGGACTTGAAACGCGGACAAAACTAGCACAAACACTTAAAATAATAACGCCATAAAAAGCTGGGGAGTTTATTTACAAAAAAAACGGAGAAAGAACAATTCATCTGAAAAAAAAATAATAAAACCAATCAGTTGAATGTCAAAACAAGAGCAAAGGCACAACTCACCTGTACATCAAAGAATGGTGGAGAGGGGTATCCGCTGGGATGAAGAGGGGGAGGGATCGTGGCGGCAGTCCATATATGTCCCAGGTCATCTTGGTCTCTATCGCTTTGGGAAAGCCGTTCAGCTGAAAACAGAAAAATGAAGGCAAATCAGTTGAGCAACAAAGAAAAGGAAAGGAGAAGTAAAGGCACAAACTCACGTGTACTTCGAAATGATGGGGAGGGGTAACGGTTGGAGAGCGAAGGAACGATCGTGGCGGCAGTCCATCAATTCTACCTCTTATCCTCTTTGTTTGTCCATCTCCGCCCGTAGGCGAAGGCCACGGTCCAAGGGCAAGTCGAAGGAAAGGAGGGGTTAAAGAGAAAGCAGGTTAAGAGAAAGGGGAAATGGAAAATTGAAGAGAAAACTTACCGGCAAGAAAATTTCTCCGCGTCATCATGTGCTTAGGGAAGGGGGCGCCAGCGATATAAGGCGGTCGATTGGTACTATCGTATAACAGCCGATCGATGGGCACGAGACATTGGAATTATCGGCATATGAGAGGCACACTAATAAACATCGCGCTGATGAGGTGGCAACGCCACCCCAAGGTAATATCGATATGCAAGTCATTTTATCGATCGCAAAGGAGTAGTGTGACCAAGACGAACCACAGGAGACCGCGAACAAGGTTGGAGCGGGATATTTAAAAATTTCGACGGCAGCATCGGGATTTAAGGAAGCATGCATCGACGAGGGAAGCTTCGTGGGAGAAAGTCAAGGAATACGGATCGGCGCAGTATAACTCAACAAGGAGCTGTGGGCGTCGATGGAAGGATCAAGAAGACTCAAAGGCAACAAGGATACACAGGATAAAAGCCGGAGAGGAACAACGAGAATTCGTACGTCTAAGGATGAAACCAGAGCGGGGAGAAGAACGAGAGGACTCGAAGGCTACAAGGATACACAGGGTAACAGCCGGAGAGGAGGATCGAGCTCACTTTCGTTATCCGAAGAAAGAGGGGAGTGTGAGGAGTTAAAAAACTCCACACAAAATAAGGCAAAAATAACTGCATGGAAAACCTACCAGTTGCTACTTACGCAACTACTTCGCGTAGTAACGGCAGCGCAGGAAAAGAGAGTTTGGAGAAAGCAGTTGGAGAGTACAAGGAGAGAAAGTACAGAGTACGAACCCAAAGAGAGTTTGGAGAGATTGGGAGAGACGGAGCGGAGAGAGGCGCCAGAGCGAGACGGCACTAGTCAGAGCGAGAGTCCAGAGAGCGCAGGCGTGCCGTGAGCAAGGAAGGAACGGTACAGCGCTGCACTTTGGACTTCAGTGTGGTGCCGTGTGCAGAGGGCGAAAGGTCAAACGGTAAAACCGTGGACTTTGGACCTTGAAGTGGAGAGAAGAAAAGGAATGGCCGAGGATTAACGGGACCCGGAGGCCTATATAAACGGGCCCAGCGCTGGAATCAGGACCAGTCATCGAGCATCAAACTACGAGTGAACATCGTCTAGTAAAAGTCCAAGTCAAGAATATACCACCGTGAGAACCAACCGTGAACAAGATCGCTACGTCGAGACGTTCGGGACCGAGCAAGTCACCGAATTGAGACACAGGTAGCTGCGTCCTCGAACGGCAACCCACGGCCAAGTCTACAGAACATCAAGGTTGGCTGTAATACCGATTAGTCCGACGAAGTTGGCTGTAATACCGGTCAGTTTAGCTGCATTGGCTGTAATACCGATCAGGCTAGCTGTGCCGGCTGTAATACCAATCAGTCCGGCTACATTGGCTGTAATACCAATTTATTATAACCGTGTGCGTCTAAGTTGGCTGTAATACCGGTCAGTTTAGCTGCATTGGCTGTAATACCGATCAGACTAACTGTGCCGGCTGTAATACCAACCAGGCCGACTACATTGGCTGTAATACCGATGAGTCCAGCTGCGTCGGACGTAATACCGATCAGTTGTGCCGGTTATGGGCAGATTTAGCTCGGCACGTCAACAACAGCAGAGTGAGCGACACGAGCAGTGGGTCTCAAGGGAGCAACGTGGAACAACGCCACAACCAGTCGCGCAGGACGACGACGTGGACAAGCCGCCAGAGTCCGCAACAAGAGCCAAGCCTCAGGTACGATCGCAACAGTCGGGAGGGAAGGCCAGGGTGGAACGTTCGTCTTTCTCTGGGCGCTGGCTATAGGGACTGCTGACGTGATCTGGCCGTAGTACCGGAGCGTCAAAGGAAGCTGAGTGAGCGTCTAGCGGGACCGGCCAGGACAGAGCAAGGGGCAGGAGGCTGCGGCTGGCAGGACGAAGGTCTTGCGAGCGTGGTGCCTGTTCACCCTAGTCTGAGAACGGTGACGCTTCCCTAAACCCAACGGTCCAACTCCACGCCCTCGTCTATGAGCGGCAGCGAAAGTACTCGAAGCGACTAGGACCATCAGCAGCAAGGACTCATCGAGCGGCGACGCAGGAGCAGCACCCGCACAAGATATACTCAAATATTGTCAACCAGAGCCGAAATAAACGCCTCTTCAACTGAATTACGAAGTTTTGTTACTGTTAACCGGGCGGTCACGTTTAATATAAATTTGGTGGGACGAACGCACAAATTCTACTGAGCTAGCCGCACGAATGTCGTAGCGAGCAAAATATAAAAAAAAAACAGCCCGGTTAACAGTAACAAAACTTCGTAATTCAGTTGAAGAGGCGTTTATTTCGGCTCTGGTTGACAATATTTGAGTATATCTTGTGCGGTTGCTGCTCCTGCGTCGCCGCTCGATGAGTCCTTGCTGCTGATGGTCCTAGTCGCTTCGAGTACTTTCGCTGCCGCTCATAGACGAGGGCGTGGAGTTGGACCGTTGGGTTTAGGGAAGCGTCACCGTTCTCAGACTAGGGTGAACAGGCACCACGCTCGCAAGACCTTCGTCCTGCCAGCCGCAGCCTCCTGCCCCTTGCTCTGTCCCGGCCGGTCCCGCTAGACGCTCACTCAGCTTCCTTTGACGCTCCGGTACTACGGCCAGATCACGTCAGCAGTCCCTATAGCCAGCGCCCAGAGAAAGACGAACGTTCCACCCTGGCCTTCCCTCCCGACTGTTGCGATCGTACCTGAGGCTTGGCTCTTGTTGCGGACTCTGGCGGCTTGTCCACGTCGTCGTCCTGCGCGACTGGTTGTGGCGTTGTTCCACGTTGCTCCCTTGAGACCCACTGCTCGTGTCGCTCACTCTGCTGTTGTTGACGTGCCGAGCTAAATCTGCCCATAACCGGCACAACTGATCGGTATTACGTCCGACGCAGCTGGACTCATCGGTATTACAGCCAATGTAGTCGGCCTGGTTGGTATTACAGCCGGCACAGTTAGTCTGATCGGTATTACAGCCAATGCAGCTAAACTGACCGGTATTACAGCCAACTTAGACGCACACGGTTATAATAAATTGGTATTACAGCCAATGTAGCCGGACTGATTGGTATTACAGCCGGCACAGCTAGCCTGATCGGTATTACAGCCAATGCAGCTAAACTGACCGGTATTACAGCCAACTTCGTCGGACTAATCGGTATTACAGCCAACCTTGATGTTCTGTAGACTTGGCCGTGGGTTGCCGTTCGAGGACGCAGCTACCTGTGTCTCACTTCCGGTGACTTGCTCGGTCCCGAACGTCTCGACGTAGCGATCTTGTTCACGGTTGGTTCTCACGGTGGTATATTCTTGACTTGGACTTTTACTAGACGATGTTCACTCGTAGTTTGATGCTCGATGACTGGTCCTGATTCCAGCGCTGGGCCCGTTTATATAGGCCTCCGGGTCCCGTTAATCCTCGGCCATTCCTTTTCTTCTCTCCACTTCAAGGTCCAAAGTCCACGGTTTTACCGTTTGACCTTTCGCCCTCTGCACACGGCACCACACTGAAGTCCAAAGTGCAGCGCTGTACCGTTCCTTCCTTGCTCACGGCACGCCTGCGCTCTCTGGACTCTCGCTCTGACTAGTGCCGTCTCGCTCTGGCGCCTCTCTCCGCTCCGTCTCTCCCAATCTCTCCAAACTCTCTTTGGGTTCGTACTCTGTACTTTCTCTCCTTGTACTCTCCAACTGCTTTCTCCAAACTCTCTTTTCCTGCGCTGCCGTTACTACGCGAAGTAGTTGCGTAAGTAGCAACTGGTAGGTTTTCCATGCAGTTATTTTTGCCTTATTTTGTGTGGAGTTTTTTAACTCCTCACACTCCCCCTCTTTCTTCGGATAACGAAAGTGAGCTCGATCCTCCTCTCCGGCTGTTACCCTGTGTATCCTTGTAGCCTTCGAGTCCTCTCGTTCTTCTCCCCGCTCTGGTTTCATCCTTAGACGTACGAATTCTCGTTGTTCCTCTCCGGCTTTTATCCTGTGTATCCTTGTTGCCTTTGAGTCTTCTTGATCCTTCCATCGACGCCCACAGCTCCTTGTTGAGTTATACTGCGCCGATCCGTATTCCTTGACTTTCTCCCACGAAGCTTCCCTCGTCGATGCATGCTTCCTTAAATCCCGATGCTGCCGTCGAAATTTTTAAATATCCCGCTCCAACCTTGTTCGCGGTCTCCTGTGGTTCGTCTTGGTCACACTACTCCTTTGCGATCGATAAAATGACTTGCATATCGATATTACCTTGGGGTGGCGTTGCCACCTCATCAGCGCGATGTTTATTAGTGTGCCTCTCATATGCCGATAATTCCAATGTCTCGTGCCCATCGATCGGCTGTTATACGATAGTACCAATCGACCGCCTTATATCGCTGGCGCCCCCTTCCCTAAGCACATGATGACGCGGAGAAATTTTCTTGCCGGTAAGTTTTCTCTTCAATTTTCCATTTCCCCTTTCTCTTAACCTGCTTTCTCTTTAACCCCTCCTTTCCTTCGACTTGCCCTTGGACCGTGGCCTTCGCCTACGGGCGGAGATGGACAAACAAAGAGGATAAGAGGTAGAATTGATGGACTGCCGCCACGATCGTTCCTTCGCTCTCCAACCGTTACCCCTCCCCATCATTTCGAAGTACACGTGAGTTTGTGCCTTTACTTCTCCTTTCCTTTTCTTTGTTGCTCAACTGATTTGCCTTCATTTTTCTGTTTTCAGCTGAACGGCTTTCCCAAAGCGATAGAGACCAAGATGACCTGGGACATATATGGACTGCCGCCACGATCCCTCCCCCTCTTCATCCCAGCGGATACCCCTCTCCACCATTCTTTGATGTACAGGTGAGTTGTGCCTTTGCTCTTGTTTTGACATTCAACTGATTGGTTTTATTATTTTTTTTCAGATGAATTGTTCTTTCTCCTTTTTTTTGTAAATAAACTCCCCAGCTTTTTATGGCGTTATTATTTTAAGTGTTTGTGCTAGTTTTGTCCGCGTTTCAAGTCCCAGTGTCAGTGTTTACGTGTGTGATATGGTTATTTTATATATATATTTTTTTTTTTTTTATTATATATTTTTTCCTTTACGGCTAGCAGTCGAAACGGCGAACACTAACTTGGCCAGAGGCCGCCAACCGGATGCGGTATTTCTTACAGCCGATCTCTGCCATCACGCAGCGTCGGCCCCCTCGTCGCCTGGCATGCTTTATCACTGGCTGCTCCAACAGACCAACTGGCCACTCCTCCTCGGCGATATCCTGCCAGGCTCCGCCCTCCGTCCGGGACGCCATCCGCACCAGTGTGGGCCTGGCCACTGGGCCGCGTGCCTCTGGGGCGGAGATCTGCCGCTGGAGTTTGGGCCTCGGGTTGTCCGTAGGTGTCGGCCACACCCATGGCCCTTTCTCCAGTATATCTCCCGTCTCCGGTGTCGGTGGCAACCACCCGGCTTCCTCGCGGCGCACCCTGGGGTCTCGCGGGTTTGATTTTTGAGTGTCCTGCGCTGGGGTCTCCGTCTCCTCCGTGGCCTTCGCCCCGTCGCTGACAGGCCAGGTCCACGTGACGGTGTGTTGCCGCCACTGGACGCCGCCGGCCACAAACGCATTTAGCGCATGCGCGACGTGGGCCTGCGGGATCTCCGTGCGGCAGTACTGCCACTGCTCCTCCCCTCCTCCTGGTCTGGGAGCCTCCTCCTCGGTGTGATCCTCCGGTTCCTCCTCTCGGACCTCCTGGCCATGCCGAGGCGTGGGCGGTCGAGCCGGAGTCCACTTCGGTGGGTGAGTTCTTTGCCTCTGGATGACGTGGAGGGGGGCTGGGAGCAGTATCCCGGTTGCTGTCCTCTGGCTCCTCTCCTCGGACCTCCGGGTCATACCGGGGCGTGGGCGGTCGGGCCGTGGTCCACATCGGTGGGCGTGGGGCCTCCGCCTCCTGTTGACGTGGTGGGGGCTGGGAGCGGGATCCCGGTCGTCATCCTCCGGCCATTCTTGCGGGCGGGGGTCGGAGGTGGCTCGTGCCAATTTTGGGGATGGGGGTTTGGGTACTGGTGAGGAACCCATCCATCCGACTGGGCCCACTGGCTCGGAGCCTCGGGTCCACGACTGGCCCCTCCGTCCTCGTCGGATCGGGGAGTCGGGGGAATTCCCTGCATCCCTCCTGGGATTAGGGGCACCGCCTCCACCAGAACCTCGCCCGACCACAGTTGGCGTTCCTCCTCTTCCCACTTCTGTAGCCGTTGCTGCCATTCGGGGTTCTTGGACCTTTTCTCCTCCTCCTCCCTTCTCTTGGCCTCCTCAACTTCCGCCTCCTTCCGGGCCTTCTCCTCTCTTTGCTTGAGGCGGTACACCTCCTGGACGATGGCTTCAGCGGCGGCTTGCTTCATCCGCTCCCATTCTTGCTGCGCCGTCTCGAGGTCCTTCTCGACTGCTCTGCGGTCCTCGAATGGGGCTCTCGTCGTCCGCATCCGCTCGACCTCGTCCCTCAGCATCTTGGCTCTCGCCTCAGCCATCTCCAACGAGGTGCTTCCGCTGCCCCTTGGCCTCTTCGCCGCACCCTTAAATGTTCGGGCATATCCCGGCGGGATTGCGTCGACCTGCGGATCCCTGGCCCTCTTTAAGCGCCACTCCCGCCTCTCCTTGACCGGATCCTCGGCCCACTCGATGTCGCTCTCGTCCGAGGTGACTATGGGCTCGGGCTCCGAGCGAGCTCCATCGTCCTCGGCACCGCGCCGCGGGGTTTGGGTGGGCCGGAAGATAGGCAGCGGCCTAGCCTCCGACCGTCCTTGCTCCGCGACGGGTCCTTCAGGACCTCGCTGAAGCGCGGCCTGCCTCCTTGCTGCTGCTCGTGTAACTCGGGTACTCATGTTGACTTCTTGATTTGATTTGTCCGTTCCCTTGCAATTCCCTTCACCATGAAGCCTCGGTTTCGGGGATTCCTTTTTATGCCGTACCGTTATATCCCTATCGGCTCTCTTTGCGGCTTATGTCTTCTCTTTGGGGAGGCCGTTTTCTCTTTACCCTGCGTGTCTGATGCTGACCCTTTCCTCCGATGCCTAGGTCTTCTTTCGTCTTTGGCTCGGTCTCTTTAGTTACTTTTTGGTGGTCGTTGCTGACGCATGGTTTTCCTAGCTTTACGGTACCCCGTACCGTCTCTCCCCTTTCCTCGGTGACATGTATTCTGTCGTTGCTTTCCACATGTTTTCCTTGTGATCGTTTCGCAGGTCCGGTGAATGCTTTCGTTGATAATGTCCCTTTCTATTGGGTGTATGCTCTGTTGACTCCGGCCTTTGGCCTGACGTAGAAACGGTTGCCTCTGCCCCCTCTAGTCTGGGATCTGTCTTGTTTTTATTTGCAAGATCGTCCTTCTTGTCTATCCAACTCCCTCTTCCGTTGACTCCGGCTTTGTCCTGACGACTGAACGGCCTCTCGCCATCCCAATACTTTATTTGTCGTTGACTTGGGTGTGTACTGGTATGATTAGAGCCCTTGCTCGTGTGTGGCGTGCTCCGTTGACTCCGGTTTTGGCCTGACGACTAAACGGTTGCTAATGTCCCATGCGGTCTTGGACGCTGGTTGTTCTGCATTCGCTTGACGATTAAACGATACCCTGTCTGCCTCTCCACATCCTTTTCCGTTGACTCCGGCTTTGTCCTGACGATTAAACGGGTTCTCGTAATCCCGATCCTTTATTCGTCGTTGACTTAGGTGTATGCTGACTTGATCAGAGTTCTTGCTCGTGTTGAGGCGTGCTCCGTTGACTCCGGTTTTGGCCTGACGACTGAACGGGTGCTACTGTTTCATGCGGTCTTGGACGCTGGTTGTTCTGTATTCGCTTGACGACTAAACGATATCTTGTCTCTCTGCCCACATCCCTTTCCGTTGACTCCGGCTTTGTCCTGACGATTAAACGGATTTCCGCAATCCCGATCCTTTATTAGTCGTTGACTCATGTGTATGCAGACTTGATCAGAGTTCTTGCTCGTGTTGAGGCGTGCCCCGTTGACTCCGGTTTTGGCCTGACGACTAAACGGGTGCTATTGTCTCATGCGGTCTTGGACGCTGGTTGTTCTGCATTCGCTTGATGATTAAACGATATCATGTCTCACTGCCCATATCCCTTTCCGTTGACTCCGGCTTTGTCCTGACGATTAAACGGATTTTCGCAATCCCGATCCTTTATTTGTCAACTGCTTGAGCCCTGCCTGTATTTCCGTCCTCGTTCGTTTTATGTGCCTCCTCCTGCTGCTTTAGATCGCTGATGTGCACTGTGCGTTGCTTCTTGTTTCTTTGGTGGCAAATTTTGCAGATTACTGGGGATACAAAATCGACTACCTGATATGGACCATCATATCTCGGCGCTAGTTTGGCCGCGAAGCCTTCCGCCGCTTTAGACAAATGGTGCACCTTGGCCCAGACGACCTCGCCGATTTGTGGATTCCACCGTCTCCTTCTGAGGTTGTAGTGCCTGGCTTGATCCTGTGCTGCCTTTTCCAAATTTCGTCGGACAATTTCGAAGATTTCCTTCAGTTTTTCGGCCTTCCCCTCTGGTGACTCTGTGTGCCTTCCTGTGCCCAGCGTTTCTCTGTCGTACAACGCGTTTGGCAGCCGCGGTTCTCTGCCCTGCGTTAGAAATGAAGGCGAGTATCCTGTGGACTCGGATATGCTTGAGTTAACAGCTAGCATTATCTCTGGCCACTTTTCGTCCCAGTTCCTTTGGTTTTGTCCGGCAAACTGTGCGATCATGGTTTTTACGGTTCGATTCGCGCGCTCGGTGGGATTTTCTTGAGGAGTGTATGGTGCTGTGAACTGTTGTTTTATTCCCATGTCGTGAAGAAACTTCTTAAATGCCCGACTGGCAAACTGCACCCCGTTGTCTGTAATCACCACTTTTGGAACTCCAAATCGAGCGATTATCCGTTCTTTAAACGCCTTTTGCAGGGTTTCTGCTGTAGCAGTTCGTAGTGGCACTAATTCTGTCCATTTTGAGAAACGGTCGATTAGAACCAATAACATTTGGTTACCGTGCTTCGATCTTGGCAGGGGTCCAACAAAATCCGCGCACACCGTTGCCCATGGTTCCTCAGGGACTTGTGTCAGCATCTTACCCGCCGCCTGACGCTGGTTTGGCTTAAATTTTAGGCACTCTTCGCATTTCCGAACGTATGCTCTCGCGTCCCTTTGCATTCCTAGCCAGTAGTATCTGGCAGCTAGACGGGCAATCGTTTTTCGACTTCCTACATGGCCGGCGGCTGGGGCATCGTGATTTTCTTGCATGACCTTTTCCCTTAACTCCTTGGGGACGCACAACTTCCATGCCACCACATCTTCGTTGCCGGCTCTGTGTGGGATCTGCCTGTACAGTGTTTCGCCGTCGAACACATAGTCCGGGAATTTCTGCGGGTGTGTCTTTATCTTCTCGCGCATGTCCCTGATCCAGTTACATCCCGAATTTTGCACCAACTCTTTTGCTCTCCGTAGGGTTTCCGGCATTGGCTGTCTGGACAGCGCGTCGGCTACCACATTCAATTGACCCTTTCTGTACGCAACCTCGAAGTCGTATTGTTGTAACTCAAGGGCCCACCTGGCGATTCTTCCGGATGGGCTTTCAATGCTGTTCAGCCACTTTAGCGCCATGTGATCTGTTACCACCTTGAAGTGGTAGCCTTCCAGGTAGGGCCTTAGTTTTCTGATTGCCCATACAATGGCCAAACACTCTTTTTCCGTTGTCGAGTAGTTTTTCTCGGCTCCGTTTAACGTCCGGCTGGAGTATGAGATAACTTTCTCTCCGTCTTCCGTGTTTTGTGTCAGGATCGCGCCTATGCCGTATTCGCTGGCGTCTGTTTGTAGGATGAATATTCTTCCAAAATCTGGACACGCTAATACTGGGTCAGACACCAGTCTCGCCTTCACCTCCTCGAATGCCTGCTGGTGGTCTTGCGTCCATACCCACTTTACGCCCTTGCGGAGTAGGTCTGTGAGCGGCTTAACGATGCGTGCGAAGTCTGGTACAAATCGTCGGTACCACGACGCAACCCCTAGGTACTGCCTTAGCTCACGGATGGTTGCAGGTGGTTCTAGGTGGGCTATGGCCGCGACCTTGTCTGGGTCTGTACCGATTCCTTGGCTTGTGACTCGATGTCCTAGGTACAGCAGCTCCTGCTTGAAGAACTGACACTTCTCGGGGTTTATTCTCAGGTTTGCCTCCTTCAGGCGGCGAAACACTTCTCTGAGATTGTCCTTGTGTTCTTGTTGAGTGCGTCCGATAACGATTATGTCGTCCTGATACGCGAACGCATGAGGAGACATCTCGGGTCCAATTACTTGGTCCAAGGCCCTTTGAAATGTTGCTGATGCCGAGTGTAATCCGAATGGCATCACTCTCCATTGGAAAAGCCCCTTACCTGGCACTGTGAACGCCGTGAACTTTCTACTTGCTTCTTCTAGAGGAATTTGCCAGTATCCATCCTTTAAATCCAGACTGCTGATATAGCGTGCTTCACGTAATTGGTCCAGGATGTAGTTAATACGTGGCATTGGGTACGCGTCCTTCACCGATTTCGCGTTTATTTGTCGGAAGTCGACACATAATCTCCACTTGCCGGTTTTTTTCTTAACCATTACTATGGGCGAGCTATACGGGCTCTTCGAGTGTTCTATGAAACCCATTTCCAGAAGTTCATCCACCTTTTGTATTGATCTCCCCTTGCACTTTAGGGTTCTTAGGGTAGTATCTTTGCTTTATAGGTTTGTCGTCCTTCATGGTGATCTGATGCTCGGCCACATTCGAAGTTCCGCTCATTGTTTGGAATTCTGCCAGCTCTGCTTCTAGGAATTGCTCGATGTTTCCTTCCTCGCTGTCTTCATGAACAACTGCCACCGACAATTTTTCCTCCAGCCATCCGTTGTGTCTGTTTCTGGCCGGTATGCGGATTTCGTGACCTGCGCACTTTATCTCGGCCCCAACCTGTGTGAGAAAATTCCAGCCCAGCACCAGTGCGTCTACTACTCCTGGTAATATCAGCAGGCTCATGGTCAGTCGTTTGTTGCCGAATGCGACTTCTACCTCGAGCTGCGCGCTTATTCCGCTGCACCTTCCGTCTGCCAACCTAACTTGCCGTCTCGTCCGTGTAATCTTTCCTAGAGCAGCCAGATTGTCCGCCATCTCTTCGCTAATAAAGCTTGCTGTTGCCCCGGTGTCGATTGTGGCTTTGTACGAGTTTCCACCAATCGTCACCGCTGCGGACAACTGCTGCTCCTCTTCGATTAGCCTGCCAGTTAGATTGGAGAGGAATCCGCGTGCGACCCCTGCTCGCCTCTCTGCGGCTGGGATCGCTGACCATTTTCCGCTCTCTGACAGCATTCCATGCATCTCACTCCCACCTTTCCGCATATCCAGCAGAATAGCATTCGCTGGTTTCTGCAACCTCTTGCCCAATGCCCATGTCCGCCACATTTGCGACATGCCTCCTGTGGGTTGGTTATGTATTCTTGGGCTTGGTTGCTTCCTGCTGTCGCGCTTTGTGGTCTCTGGGTAGTGTTTGGTGGTCTCCATAGAGTATTGGTATGCTGCCTTTGATATTCTGTGTTCTGCGTGTTTCGCGATGTTTCGGCTGGCCTGCCTTGCCTGCTGATATCCTCGCATCTTCTACATGTCACCGGAGACGGGACTGTCGTCTTTGTCTTGCTGAACTTATTTTCCTGGGAGAACATTTCCCGCTCCTTTTCGAGCTCTTCGTATTCTGTGGCCAGGATCATGAGGGCTTCCAGGTCGTCGATCTTGTACGTTCTGAGGGAAATTCGTAGGTCAGGTGTGCTGTTCTCCCTTATGACCTCGAGTACTTTCCCCGGACTGTACCCGAGTGGCCTTATCATGGTCTGCATGTCCACCATGTAATCCTTGAATGGCTCTCTGAATCCCTGCTTCCGAGCTTTGACTTGATCCTCTAGTTTCGCCAAATATCCTCTGGGCAGGAAAAACGTTTGGAAACTCTCAATAAAGTCTTCCCACGTTTTCCAGTGCTGGTTGTTCGAGATAAACCACTTTAATGCTCTGCCTTGTAGTAGTTCTGGCATTGCTCGTGGTACCATGTCTAAGTCCAACCCGTAGGTGCTCGCGGACCATTCCACCTGTTCCAAGAATTCAAGAGGTTTCTCTGTGCCCGCGAATCTAAAAGACCATTCTCTGACCTGCTTCGCGACTTTAGCGTAGTCGGGCTCGCTAGGTCTTTGTGCCTTCGGGGCTGTCTTTCTATCTTGAATTGAATCTCTTCGCTGGCCCTCTTGCTGCATCTCTTCAATGCTGAGGCCTGTCCATGTGTCTTCTCCTTCGGGGTTTGTTAATTTTAGACCTGGTTTTTCTGGGTACATAGCTTCTAGTTCGTGCCAGAGTTCTTTGAGTTCTGGGTTGTTTTCCGTCTCATTGTAGTATTCCACCAAGACTTTCCGCATGTCTTCAGTTCTACCCGTCAAGGAAATGCGTAGAATTTGTGCCACATTGGTGAAATCCTCTTTCTTGAGGCGGTAGATCCACCTTCTTCCCATTCTGGTGTTTTGTGTTTTTCTTACTGCCGGGACAATCACGTTTTTGGGCGCCAGATGTAACGAACTGTTTTTTTTTTATATTTTGCTCGCTACGACATTCGTGCGGGTAGCTCAGTAGAATTTGTGCGTTAAAAAACATTACGCTAAAGTCGCGAAGCAGGTCAGAGAATGGTCTTTTAGATTCGCGGGCACAGAGAAACCTCTTGAATTCTTGGAACAGGTGGAATGGTCCGCGAGCACCTACGGCCAAACTCGAGCTGCAGAGACGAGTACAGACTCCAGTGTATTAACAAATCTGTCTACGTTGGCTTCATCGTTGAGATGAGGACTTAGCTCAATGTGTGAGCTAATGTATTTCTTGTACTTAACCCAATTGGTTTTCTGTCGGAGAAGAATAAACAGGACAGGCGAGTTATCCGATGAAAGATCCGAGAGGCATTCGGCGCTTATCAGATTTTTAGGAATGTTTTTGGTAATTGCAAAGTCTATTAAATCGGGTAGTTTCCTTGGGTCTGCCGGCCAGTATGTTGGCCAGCCAAGAGAAACATAGTCCAGCTTGTTCTTGGCTTTTATAACTGCATTATAGAGCTGTTTACCTTTTGGAGTCACGAGACGTGATCCCCAGTGTGTGTGCTTGGCGTTGTAGTCCCCTGCGGCTATGAAGTGGTCTGCTAGTGAGTTGAAAAACTGCATGAGTTGAAAAACGGCTACAGTGAAGCGAGGAGGGCAGTTTACGGCGGCTAGTGTAAGTTGGTTGCCAGTATTTATTTGTATATTTATAGATGTGGCCTGTAGGTAATTTTTAGCAAATTTGTTCTGATAGTGGTGCTTAATACGGCTTCTGATTAGAATTCCAGTCCCACCGTGTGCTTTACCATCTGGATGATTTGTTCCGTAGAATGAATAACCTCGTAAACGTCGTAAGACTTTGCTGTAGGCTGTATATCATATCTTCAAAGTTGCTTTTTGACTGCTCCGGGAACTGTTGGTGCTGAGCCGTGTTCGGTTCTTGGTATGCTGGTTGCAGAAATGAGCTTTTTGAGAAAGGGTAGCCAGTCCTGATTTTAAAGCGCTTGCGTAAGTCACATTTTTATCAGAGTTTAAGGGTCCTAGTGAGGATCTGGCTGCAGTCGAGAAGAAGACTTCAGGGTTTGATCTGGAAGCTGTCATCTGTTTATTTTGGGTCCGGGCGGCAGTTCCTCTCTGGTGGATACGACTTTTCAGCTCCTTATAAACGGGGCAGCCTCTGTAGTTAGCAGTGTGATTGCCACCGCAGTTTCCGCACTTTTTCGAGTTGCACTCATCTTTGCTCGCTGGGCAGTGTGCGGAGTCATGAAGATCTCCACAAACTACACACACCGGGCGCAGTTTACAGTATGACCTTGTATGGCCATATTCTTGGCAGTTCGCACATTGTACAGGGCCATTGCGTTTGTGCGGTTCCTCAACTGTAATTCTGCGGTGCAGCAGGAACTGGAGATTGTAAATGGGGTGCACTTCGTATTTCTTTAGGGGCTTTTTTTCTGGTTCGAACTCAACCTTAAAGAGTGGCTGCGGCCTTCTATCCCTGTTAAGGATGTTGAAGACTGTCTTAGCGTTAAATCCCTTCTCTTGAAGCGCCTTTGTTATCTCAGCAGGCGTTACGTCGGGCTCTATGCCCTTAATTACGACTTGCAGGCCCGTGCTACTTTTTAGCTGTTGTTGTTTCTTGGATGTTGCCCTTTACTAGAGGTATTATGTGGAAGTTATCCTTTCCAATAAGCTCGATAATTTTGTTGACAAGAACATTGGAACTTTTTTCTCGAATATAAATAGGCGGAGGTTTTGGCTTCCTTTTCTCGACCCCAGTGGATTCGGCCGCCTCAACGTCATAGGCGTCTTCCAAGATTTTAAATCGGTTTGAGTTCATGGGCGTTTCTATTCCAGCTAGGATAGTATTGTTACGGGTTATTTTGCGTTGAGAATTTAGAGGGTTAAGCTTCCTTTTGATTTGGATGTAGCGATCCATACCAGTCTGCACGGCCGGCTTAGGACATTCATTGGTTTTGTTCTGTTTTTCGGGAGCGCAGCGGCAGACGTATTAATATTTGCGCTGATGATGTCATTAAATGCGCAGTTTTAGTTACTGCTGATGAGCTTAGGCCATTGCATACCTGCATTGGAGCACTTTCAGCGCTCTTTGGCCGCAGAGACGTCGATGGTAGCGAGGGGGAGCAAGAACGCGCTCTCTCGCTCGCTACGTTTAAGAACTCGGTCAAGTTGGGGGTAATTGCCCGCGCTTGATCAGAGCTTGCATTATTTTCAGTTGCTTTAAAAGAGAAGTACGCGTTATTTCTTTGTACTGAGAGCCGTCTCTCGTCTTGCTCACGTTGACTTTGTGTGCGATTGTATTCGTGGTAAAGTTAATTAGAGTTTTAAGTGTTAAGTTTTATATTAATTAAATAACCAATCAATGTAAACATTCGCGATTTCATCGCAGAAAGCGTCTTTTCGCGTTATAGTAGATTTATTAAAACTGTCGTCGTCAGTCAAGTACATATCGTTAGGTCAACACAAGTTTTTGAGAATGCCAATGGGGTTGAAAAATGCTTTATCAACAAAATTTTTGAAACAATGAAAGAGGTATTAAACAGATTAGTAAAGAATAAATTGGAATTAAGTATGGACAAGTGCGAATTTTTACAATCGAGTGTAGAGTATTTAGATTTTGTTATTAAGAGAAAAGGAATTCAGGTAAACAGTAAAGGCATAGAAGCAGTGCAAAATTTGCCTGTCCCGGAGAAGGTACATTTAGTTAGGAGTTTTCTGGGGTTATGCTCCTACTTCAGGAAATTTATGAAGGATTTGTCAACGATAGCTAAGCCGAGGTAAGATTTACTTAAGAAGAATAGAGAATTTACATTTGGAGAAAGGGAATTAGAATATTTTAATAGTCTAAAGGAAAAGTTATTAGAAGCGCCAGTTTAAGCAGTGTACCACTATAAGGATGAAGTAGAAGGATGTTTCAAAGAAAATATGATAATAAACTACAGCCTATAATTTTTTTCCAAAGCTACCACAAATGATGCAGCGAAATTTCATAGTTTCGAATTAGAAACATAAGCGATTATTTATGCGCTAAGGATTTTTTGGATCTACGTTCAAGGAAAAAAATTTTAGGTAGTCACAGATTGTAATTCGTTGGCGCTAACACTAAACAAAGTCGAGTTTAACCCAAGGATAGCTAGATGGGCGTTAGAATTATTAGAATATGATTTTGTTTTAGAGCACAGGCTAGGAAAGAGAATGCAGCATGTAAATGCGTTAAGCAGATGTTCAAATATATGCGTAATTAAATTAGAGAAATCAAAAGAGAAACTGTTTGAGATACGAAATGGGGTGGTGTATAGAAAAGTAAATGACGGTAGTATTTCATGTTCCGGAAGAAATGGTAGAAATGGTACTGTTTAAATACCATAATGAATTTGGGCATGTAGGAAGGAACAAAGTTATACATGCAATAGTAAAGACATATTGGTTCACAAAAATTAAGGAAAAGGTTGTAAGGCATATAGATGTATTGCATATTCGCCTAAGTTCGGAAAAAGTAAGGGATTGTTACACAGTATTCCGAAAGCAAATAAACCATTTCAGCTTGTACAAATAGATCATTACGGACCAATTGATGCAGGAAGATATCAAAAGCATTTGTTTGTTGTTTTAGATGGGCTTAACAAATTAAAGTTATTGAAGTTATAGTAGCTTTATTAGATTTTGTTCGTGCTTATAGTAGACCAGTAAGCATTTTGTCAGACAGGGATATCTGTTTTAGAAGAATTCGCGGAATTTTTAAATAAATTATGTTAAGGGACGTATAGTATTATGTTGTTTGGTAATGACATACCGGTTTTTATTGATTTTTGACGACGATTTTAACATAGTTAGCATTGTCCGATTTAAGTGCTATATGTACCGTTGTCTTCGATGATTTTCTGCCATTTTGATGGTAACTTGTATATGCCTCTCCTAACGAAGTCCTTGTACCTACTGGCAAAAAACTCGGCTATTCGATTTTCACAATCCTCCCTTGAACTCAATTTTTGTCCATCAAAAAAATTTTGCATGGCCAAAAACAGATGGTAATCGCTTGGGGCAATGTCCGGACTATAAGGTGGATGCATTAACCCTTCCCAACCAAGCTCCCGTAGCTTGTGACGCGTCACCACAGTGAACACAATGGTTCACCATGGCTGGCCGCTTCTGTTCAAGTTCAATCGCTCCAGTTGTTCACAGTAGAGGTCAGAATTGATGGTTTGGCCATAGGGCAACACTTCATAATGGATAATTCCTCTGATATCCCACCATACACTCAGCAACACCTTCTGAGCCGTCAGTCCTGGCTTTGCCACCGTTTGAGACGACTCACCGTGCTTCGACCAGGATCTTTTACGCTCTATGTTGTCATATGTGATCCATTTTTTAATCACCAGTAACTAACCGATTTGGAAATGAGTCTAGTTTATTACGGTGCAACAAAGATTCGCAGATTGATACATGGTCGAAAAGGTTTTTTTGGGATAACTCATGAGTCACCCATACATCGAGCTTTTTTGTTAAATTTTTCGACTTTAAAGGCCTATGGAAGGTTTCCATGCTTAGTTGCATCTCCTCTGCGATGGTTCTAATAGTCACATGACGATCTCGATCCACTATTTCCATGATTTTATCCGTATCAACGGTCACTGGTCGTCCGAAAGGCTTGGTTGCCTAAACCACTGTTCGGCGGTTTGAATCGAAAGTTTGTTATCTCCTAAGACAGCAATAATCTGTCTGCGAGATTCCGCAGCAGTTTTTCCCTGTGCGAAATAAAATTTCAAAATTGCCCGAATTTCTGCGTTTGTGAACTCCATTTCAATCGATTGTAATTTTTTAACGTGAAAGATCATGTAAACTATATGTCATTTTAAAGGTGATGCCAATACCTTTCAAACGATATATAGCATTGCCAGATACGATTATATTTGACTTCACAAGCGAAGCGCGAAATTTGAATGTAGGGACCGGTATGTCATTACCAAACAACCTAATATTTAAATTTTTTTTGTGCATTTTTTTATTTTTTTTTTCTGAATGCACATTATTTCGAGAATATTGTGTTAAAATTTTAGATCGATCCGAGTAAAACTTCCGAACTTTTGGGCAGTTGAACGTAGGTAAGTAAGTGCGTTTTATATTGAACAAGAAAGGAAAGCTAACTTCGGGCGAAGCCGAAGTTGAAATACCCTTGAAGAAGATTCTGTAAATTATATTCTCCAAATTTATTCATATGATGTATTCTTAACAGTCATAAAAATCCCAACTTCCTATCTTTAAAAACACCAAAGTTATGGCAATTCCAATCGTTCAGTTATATGGCAGCTATAGAATATATAGAATATAAATTTTATTTCGCACAGGGAAAAACTGCTGCGGAATCTCGCAGACAGATTATTGCTGTCTTAGGAGATAACAAACTTTCGATTCAAACCGCCGAACAGTGGTTTAGGCAACCAAGCCTTTCGGACGACCAGTGACCGTTGATACGGATAAAATCATGGAAATAGTGGATCGAGATCGTCATGTGACTATTAGAACCATCGCAGAGGAGATGCAACTAAGCATGGAAACCTTCCATAGGCCTTTAAAGTCGAAAAATTTAACAAAAAAGCTCGATGTATGGGTGACTCATGAGTTATCCCAAAAAAACCTTTTCGACCATGTATCAATCTGCGAATCTTTGTTGCACCGTAATAAACTAGACTCATTTCTAAATCGGTTAGTTACTGGTGATTAAAAAATGGATCACATATGACAACATAGAGCGTAAAAGATCCTGGTCGAAGCACGGTGAGTCGTCTCAAACGGTGGCAAAGCCAGGACTGACGGCTCAGAAGGTGTTGCTGAGTGTATGGTGGGATATCAGAGGAATTATCCATTATGAAGTGTTGCCCTATGGCCAAACCATCAATTCTGACCTCTACTGTGAACAACTGGAGCGATTGAACTTGAACAGAAGCGGCCAGCCATGGTGAACCATTGTGTTCACTGTGGTGACGCGTCACAAGCTACGGGAGCTTGGTTGGGAAGGGTTAATGCATCCACCTTATAGTCCGGACATTGCCCCAAGCGATTACCATCTGTTTTTGGCCATGCAAAATTTTTTTGATGGACAAAAATTGAGTTCAAGGGAGGATTGTGAAAATCGAATAGCCGAGTTTTTTGCCAGTAGGTACAAGGACTTCGTTAGGAGAGGCATATACAAGTTACCATCAAAATGGCAGAAAATCATCGAAGACAACGGTACATATAGCACTTTAATCGGACATATCCTTATGAAATTGGTATGTCGTACTAATTGGCCAAAAATAAAACCAATAGAGAATCCCAACTTCGTAACTTAACAAACACCAAAGTTATGGCATTTCTGATCAATCAGTTATATGGCTGCTATAGGATAGCAGGATCGGCCGCTCCTTATGAAATTCGGTAGGTTGGATTAATTGGCCAAATATAAAACCCACAAAAATCCCAACTTTCTAACTTTACAAACACCAAAGTTATGGCATTTCCGATATATATATATATATTTCCGATAGGAAATAGTCGGCCGATCCCGGCCGTTCCGACTTATATACTGCGTGCAAAGGAAAGAAGAGTGTGTACAAAGTTTCAATTCGATACCTTACAAACGGACATGCTTATATCAACTCAGGAGGTGATCCTGATCAAGAATATATATACTTTAAAGGGTTCACTGCGTTGCACACTTTTGACCAAAATTATAATACCCTCTGCAAAGGTATAAAAAGTGGTCATTTCAAAGTCAGTGTACACGATCCTGCTAATTCTATCGAACAAATCGTTTTAAGATTTTGCACAGTATTTCTCTAACAGATTCCACAGGTAAGGCTGTCGAGTTTTTTTTTTTTTTTGTAAATGAAAAATTTTAGAGCAACAAATAGCTCGACGTTTTGGGCGAAAATAGTGGTTTTTGTCTTTCAAGTTCTTTAAAAAATCGAAAAAAAAATAAAAACTCGACATCGTTACCTGAGGAATCTTGTCCTTTAACTAATGCAATTAGACTTTTTCAATTCAGTTATTTCTGTGACCATTTACAGTGTACACCGCAAAACGTGTGTTTTTTCGAGGCGGAGCCGGAGATTGCCTGTTCAATCGGAGTTTGGACCCAATGATAGCCAGTTAACGGATTCTGAGAAAGGTATGCACTGGGACAAAGTGATTGAAAACGTAGAATATTCACTCAACAATTGTGAGAAGTTAAATAACTCCGCACAAATAAAAGCGAAGATCAAGAATACCGAAGACTGGAGAACTGGACTTGGAGAATACGAAAAGAGAGAGTTTGGAGAGAAGGGATAACGGTAGAAGACGGCGGACTTTGGACAGACACAGGTAGCTGAGGTCCTAATGGCATCACGCGGCTAAGTCTAGGCGCTTTGTTCCAACACTTCACGCGATTTGAGCTTAACGTATTGCTCGGCGAGTCCGGCAAAGTTAAACAAAAAGAGTCCTTCGGCAAAGAACTAGACACTCGGGCGGTCACGTTTATATAAATTTGGTGGGATGAACAACACACATCTTCTGAGCTAGCCGCACGATACTCGTAGCCAGCAGACATTAAAAATCAGTTCGTTATAACTGGCGCCCAAAACGTGATTATCTAGTCGGTGAGAATTAGCATGTAAGCAGAAACGGGGAAAGGATGGAAAAAAAGTGGATTTTGCAAAAATTGCAGCCAAGTTAGGCATCACTCTGGAAGGTAGGCCCTCTCAGAGTACCTAACAAGGAAACAGAATGACCCAGGAGTAGCAGAGATCTGGGCTGAGCTTGAAGAGAAATACGACAATAAGCCAGGCCCAACCGTCAAATTGCTGAATTCTGACGCCGAGGAGCTTATAGCAAGTCTTGGAGTGGACAGCATAAAGGAAGCTGGCAGAAGTAGAAACACAAGCCAAGAGGGAAAATCGGGGCAGCAAAGACCTAGCATATCAGATTACGTCAAAATGTTAGAACAGGTGGAGTGGTCCGAAAACACGTACACGAACCTAAATATGATCCCACGTGCAATGCCAGAGTTATTGCAAGGCAAAGCACTGAAATGGTTTATTTCAAATAATAAGCACCGGAGAACATGGGGAGAGTTCAGCTAGAGTTTCCAAACCTTGTATTGGTGATAAAGAAGACGAGCAAGTGGAGACTATGCGTTGATCTCAGACAAATAAAAACGAAGTCTATAAAAGATGCCTACCCGATGCTGCGGATCAATTATATCCTGGACCAACTCAGAGAGGCAAAATACATAAGAAAGACGGATAATAACAAATACCTCTAAAGGTAAATAGTAGGCAATTTACGGCATTTACAGTACCCGGCAAAGGTTTGTTTCAATGGAAAGTAGTGCTTTTCGGATTACACTCAGCATCGGCCACTTTCCAAAGGGCTCTCGATCAGGTAATTGGCACGGAGATGTCACCATACGCGATTGCATATCAAGATGATATTATTGTGATCGGACGCACCTAGCCGAACTGGCGCCACCGTCGACGGTACACGAACTACGATAATACCTAGGCGTAGCTTCATGGTACCGACAATTTGTGCCAGATTTTACGCGTATAGTAAAACCACTTAATGATCTACTACGCAAAGGCACAAAGTGGATATGGACGCCGGAACACCAGCAGGCTTTCGAAGAAGTAAAGGCACGATTAGTGGCCGATCCTGTGCTGTCATGCCCGGATTTCGGGAAAAGATTCATCTTGCAGACGGACGCCAGTAAGTATAGTTTAGATGCGATCCTGACACAAGGAACCGAAGACGGTGAAAAAGTAATATCATACTCAAACCGGACAACAGAAAAGGAATGCTTGGCAATGGTGTGGGAAATCAGAAAAATAAATGAAGATGTCGTGGCTTGGAAAATGTGCGTTTCACAAGGTCTAAAACAAGCCGTACTACAAGAAAACCATGTCTCCCCATCTGCTGGGAGTGTTGGGAGTAGAGGAACAATAGGACGTCCGGCAGTCCGGTACTATTGGCCAGCAATGCACAGAGTCGGCAGAACCCATGTACGCAAGTGTGAAGTGTGCCTGAAATACAAGCCGCATCAGCTTCAGGCTGCCGGAAAAATGCTCAGTCAGATACCAGAGGAACCTTGGCCAACAATATGTGCAAATTTCGTCGGGCCATTGCCGAGATCGAAACACGGAAACCAGATGATACTTGATTTAATCGATCGATTTGTTAAATGGACGGAAATTGCGCCACTCCAAACAGCAACAGCGGAGACCCTACAGAAAGCGTTTAGAGAACGCATAATATCAAGGTTCGGGGCTCCGAAGATAGTGATCACCGACAACGGAGCACAGCTCACCAGTCGATCCTTTAAGATTTCTCAGTTCTCAACTCACGGCGCCCTTAACACTACAGGAAAACCTAACAGAACAGAATAACCGTACGGTAAAGACGATGATAGCTCAATTCGCAGGAAAGGACCAAAGAATTTGGAACGAGAACTGGCCAAAAATTGTGCAAGCAGTGAACTCAAGAGTTTCTAAGTTAACTGAGTCATTTCTGAGACAACCAGCGTTTCTCACACAGTGCCGGGGACCCCGGGTCAAAGAACACCACCTATCCAAAGCAGCAGAGGGATTCGCTGCGAAACTAGCCCCAAGGTACGATGGTCTCTACCAGGTTATGGATTTCGTCTCTCCGATGATCTGCAAAATACGCCACATACATTCGAAGAAAGAGCCCACGGTTCACATTGGCGAGCTTAAGCAGCAACAAACTCGGACACATCGGTGGACTAACTACGTATACAAGGTGACAGGATTAAGCGTCAGGCCGAAGCGAGAGTCATTCATACGCCACGCAAAAAGGACAATCACAAGGAACAGACACAAGGACATAAATGGAATAGGATTCATAGGAACCCCGACAACGAGGCAGACGGTATCGGCGACGGGCTTAAGCCATTCATCCGTCGATACACCGCGTAGATAGGGTGTACACGAAAAAAAGGTACTACACAACGAGGCAGACGGATTCAGCGTCGGGCATACGCCCGAGTCATCCGTCTATACGCCGCGTAGATAGGCTACCCCAGGAAAGGAAAGGTCGCATAAGAACCCCGACGAGGCAGTCGGATTCAGCGTTAGGCATACGCCCGAGTCATCGAAGCCCTACGGCCAAAGGCGACTGGAAAGTAAAAAAGTGAGAAGGCTGAAAGTGAGGAAAGAAAGGGTAAACTTACCATAGAAAATTTTCTCTCACGCCGCACGCATAAAGGAATGGGGCTACTTCTAATTATCGACTGGAAAACCTATCGGAAGCGGTAGAGTGACCAGACAGCGGAGGAAAGGAGAAACATAGAAGGCGAAATATCGTGGGGGAAACATCTTGGGCGGGAAATTCAAGAAGGAAGGAGGTGCCAAGAATGTGAAACGTCCTAGGGAAAGCATCTTGGGCGGGAAATTCAAGAAGTAAGGAGATACTTAGAACACGAGACGTCTGCAAAAGGGAATAACGGCACGGGATGGACTTTGGACTCTACCAAGGTGCCATGCGCAGATGACGAAGGGTCGAACGATAAAACCATGGACTTAGGGCAAGGAAGCAAGGAGACTCCGAGAATTAACGAGATACGTCGGCCTATATAAGCAGACCGAGTGCAGGAAGCTGGATCGGTAAGCAAGCAGCAGAATGCGAGTTAACAGCACACATCAAGTCAAGCCAGTGAAGAAGGAAAGCGAAGAAGAAAACCGAAAGCGAGTGAACAACACAAGTCAAATCAACATCAGAAGCAAGCAGAGTTACAGTCTCCGCAATGAGAAACAGGTAGCAGAGGTCCTTAAGGCATCACGAGGCTAAGTCCAGGAATTTTATTCCAAAGCTTGTCGCGATTTGAGCTTGGCGAATTGCTCGGCGAGTCCGGTAAAGTTGGGAGAGCACAGTAGTTCCCCGCCAGAGTTCTAGAAAGGCAGCTGACTGAATCCCGAGAGCCAAAGACCCGCTGCACGAGCACGCATACAACGGAGCCAGGATATCGCGCCATGAGCAGAGCAAGGACATCGAGGACACAAGAAACGACGAGCAGTTATCGCAGGCCCAGCAGCAAGCAACCCATACTCAAACGTAGTTAGCCTACAGCTAAAAGGCGAAGGAGGAAGCGTTCGTCTTGAACCTTGCGTCCTGCCACAGGGACTGCATTTGCCTTCCGGCGTGTGCCTGAACCAGGTAGAAACTGTGTGGGCGTCTGGTGTGACCGGCCGGTACAGATCCAGGGACATCAGGCTTTGGCTGCGAAAGGCGTATGCTTTGGGAGCCCACTGCCTGTTCACCCTAGTCTGGGAACGTTAACACATCCATATACCCTCACAGCCCCGAATCCAAAGACAACGGAGGCGTTCCGGACCAGCAAGAAATGAGGCAGCGGAGAGCGACGGTGGAGCAACCGCAACTTATCGGAGAAGGCGTTGAGATACCAGTTTGTCACCATCACTCCCGGGCCGACGGCTAAGTCGACGAATAAAGATCATAGAGCAGACATCCTAACATACTGTGCGTTCTCACTAGACAGTCAGGATGTAAAATTTATATAAATTTGGTGGGACGAACAACACACATCTTCTGAGTTAGCCGCACTATACTCGTAGCGAGCAGACTAAAATAAATCAGTTCGTTACACAATACAATTCAAAAAAGTATCAGTCAAATTCCAAATAGAATGTTGTTTGGCATTGAACAGAGAGGAAAACAAAAACTTGAGGAAATGGATAATGTAGAGGAAAATAGAGATTTAAATAAAATTCGAAGATAAGCTTAAAATCAAAAAGAAGCACAGGTGAACAACGAAAAACATTATAATGAAACAAGAAAGGAAAGCTTACTTCGGGCGGAGCCGAAGTTGAAATACCCTTGCAGAATATTCTGCAAATTATATTCTCCAAAATTATTCACATGATGCATTCTTAACACTCATAAAAAATCCGAACTTCCTAACATTAAAAACACCAATGTTATGGCATTTCCAATCGCTGAGTTATATGGCAGCTATAGGATATAGAACCCATAAAATGAATACCAACTTCCTAACTTAACAAACACCAAAGTTATGGCATTCTGATCTATCAGTTTTATGGCGGATACAGTCGGCCGATCCCGGCCGTTCCGACTTATATACTGCGTGCAAAGAAAAGAAGGGAGTGTGCAAAGTTTCAATTCGATATCTTTAAAACTGAGGGACTAGTTTGCGTAGAAACAGACAGACAGACAGACAGACGGACATGCTTATATCAACTCAGGAGGCGATCCTGATCAAGATTATATATACTTTATAGGGTCGGAGATGTCTCCTTCACTGCGTTGCACACTTTTGACCAAAATTATTGTACCTTCTGCAAGGGTATAAAAAAGGAAAGAAGTTGCTGAATACAAAATAGGTTACTATATAATGATTAAAAATTTTGTCGGCACTCCAGAACAATCAAGAATTTTAAGTCCAAGCATAAAGGGCCATATGTGATAGACAAGATTTTTAGATATGATAAATTTTTAATACAAGATGTGGAGGGCTTCCAATTGACACGTAGCCCGTACAAGGATATTTAGAGTAGCCAAAACATAAAACCTTGGATTAATAAAAATACGAAAAGTTAAAATTATTGTAAGTAGTGTGTAAGAAGATGATTGTAATTCGTAAAGATCAGGAGATCTCAGTTGTCAGGAAGGCCGACCCTCGGACCCCTACAATTATAACTATAAATTTTAATCTTAATTTAAGTTACGTTTTCTGTTGTATCGGAGGTGTTGGCGGTTTTGGAGCTCTTGGATACATTCTTTTTAATGGCCTTGACAACTTTTACTGCTGGCTCAGTAGACTCTACCTGACCGATGGCATCCAAAATGATACTAAATTAAAACAATATAGAAAAACTTACTCAGTAGAGCAATAAAAAATAATTTTTAAGACTTTTTTGTTTTGCCGCCCAAGTCCGATATAGTTCATATTGGCCAAAGCGTTTTACCATAAGCTTTACCTGAAATTATGAATATTTATATTAGCAGTATAGACTCCAACCGTCAGATGGCATCTAAAATGATAAAATGATACTAAGTTAAAAAATATAGAAAAATGTGTTCAGTAGAGAACTAAAAAAATAATTCTTAAGACTCTTTTGTTTTGCTGTCCAAGTTCGGCTAAGTTCATGTTGGCCAAAGCGTTTTACCATAAGCTTCCACTGAAATTATGAATATTTATATTAGCAGTATATTTATATTATACAGTTTACGTGTTAAAAAAAAAATAAATAGAAAAAAAAAAATAAATAAATAAAAATAATAGGCGATCCTGATCAAGATTATATATACTTTATAGGGTCGGAGATGTCTCCTTCACTGCGTTGCACACTTTTGACCAAAATTATTGTACCTTCTGCAAGGGTATAAAAAAGGAAAGAAGTTGCTGAATACAAAATAGGTTACTATATAATGATTAAAAATTTTGTCGGCACTCCAGAACAATCAAGAATTTTAAGTCCAAGCATAAAGGGCCATATGTGATAGACAAGATTTTTAGATATGATAAATTTTTAATACAAGATGTGGAGGGCTTCCAATTGACACGTAGCCCGTACAAGGATATTTAGAGTAGCCAAAACATAAAACCTTGGATTAATAAAAATACGAAAAGTTAAAATTATTGTAAGTAGTGTGTAAGAAGATGATTGTAATTCGTAAAGATCAGGAGATCTCAGTTGTCAGGAAGGCCGACCCTCGGACCCCTACAATTATAACTATAAATTTTAATCTTAATTTAAGTTACGTTTTCTGTTGTATCGGAGGTGTTGGCGGTTTTGGAGCTCTTGGATACATTCTTTTTAATGGCCTTGACAACTTTTACTGCTGGCTCAGTAGACTCTACCTGACCGATGGCATCCAAAATGATACTAAATTAAAACAATATAGAAAAACTTACTCAGTAGAGCAATAAAAAATAATTTTTAAGACTTTTTTGTTTTGCCGCCAAAGTCCGATATAGTTCATATTGGCCAAAGCGTTTTACCATAAGCTTTACCTGAAATTATGAATATTTATATTAGCAGTATAGACTCCAACCGTCAGATGGCATCTAAAATGATAAAATGATACTAAGTTAAAAAATATAGAAAAATGTGTTCAGTAGAGAACTAAAAAAATAATTCTTAAGACTCTTTTGTTTTGCTGTCCAAGTTCGGCTAAGTTCATGTTGGCCAAAGCGTTTTACCATAAGCTTCCACTGAAATTATGAATATTTATATTAGCAGTATATTTATATTATACAGTTTACGTGTTAAAAAAAAATAAATACCAAAAAATAACTTTATAATTTCCCTATATATTTTTTGTTGCCATCACTGTTTTTCTAAGGCGAAATTTTATTTATATTATTAATCCAAACCTCAAAACATTCTGTTTTTTTTTTAAATTAATTTAATTTAATTTCTTCGATTAAATAAATTTGTGTTTTAAACAAGTTACGATGTTGAGCTTTTCAAATACCACTTTTAAAAAAGTAAGTAAATAAAACTCACCTGAATTTCAAATAAGTTTGAATATCGGAAACTTCAGAGTAAAATCGACATAGCTTGGTTATTCATTGTTATTCAGTCAAAGTTTTCAACGCAGTTGGAAAAAAAAAATTTATATAAGGTATATATATTCTTGATCAGCAAGATATAGTAAAATGTAGCAATTACAGTTTTTGTTTTATACAAATTTAAAGACTATATAATATTAATTTCTAGGAAAGATCACAAAATAACAGACAAATCAACACAACTTCACCTTTTTGAAACATTTTCTGACATTTTTGGAGAAATCATAAATAAGTTTGGCATACATCGACATAATCGTAGCTTTTCAACAGATTCGCAGATTGCAACACACGGTTTCAGTAATTTTTTTGTTGGAAATTTAAAATATCTGTCATCTGTTGGTGTAACATTGGTGTTTTTATTATTTAGTTTGATAGTATTACAGGTATACCCCCACGACTGGTTAAGGGTTTCCCTGATTTATTGAATAACACTATGCAGGTATATGTTGCAGTTTTTTTAAAGGGTTAAGCCTAGTACTCAGATCGACGAAAACTGTACGCCATTCATGAGAGAGATCGAGAGGCAAACAGCTGGCGTTCACTTTTCGTGAAGCTTCTTTCGACATCGGTCCTCAGATCGACGAAAATACCAGAAAATTTCATAGCGTTGCCAGTCTGCGGATATGAACTTTGGGTGAATCCTAGCAACAATTCAGAAGCGGAGCAGCATTGCTCCCATCGCATTCTCTACTCCATTGCGACGGCGCTTGCAGCCATGTTTATTTGGCCACTACTCGCCTCGCCATAACCTCGGGTCCATCAATCCAATGCCGTTTTTCTACAGAGATCCATCCACCATCGAAGAACGTATGGTGTTTAGGTTTTTCGTTTCGAAATCTCCCAGTAAGTTCCCCAAACAAATTTGACGGACTTTTTTTTGCGAAAGTTAGTCGATATTTTTTCGGTGCAACTCTGAGTTTTTCTTCTTGGAAGGAGATACCAAGAATGTGAAACGTCCTTGGAAAAACATCTTGGGCTGGAAATTCAAGAAGTAAGGAGATACTTAGAACACGAAGCGTCTGCAAAAGGGAATAACAATACGGCACGGTCTTTGGACTCCACTGTGGCGCCATGCGCAGAGGGCGAAACGTCGAACGGACCATGGACTTAGGACTAGGAGGCAAGGAGACCCCGAGAATTAATGGGATACGTCGGCCCATATAAGCAGGTCGAGCGCAGGAAGCTCGATCGGTAAGCAAGCAGCAGAACGCGAGTTAACAGCACACATCAAGTCAAGCCAGTGAAGAAGCTACCGAAAGCGAGTGAACAACACAAGTCAAATCAACATCAGGAGCAAGCAGAGTTAAAGTCTCCGCACTGAGAACCAGGTAGCTGAGGTCCTAAAGGCATCACGCGGCTAAGTCCAGGAACTTTGTTCCAAATCTTGTCGCGATTTGAGCTTGGCGAATTGCTCGGCAAGTCCGGTAAAGTTGAACAAAAAGAGTCCTTCGACGAAGAACCGTGGGCTTGGAAGGGAAGTTGTCTAGTGTAATATGAAGTAAAATCAAAACTCTGCATTTTATATTTATTTTTATTGAAAAATTAATTAGTTATAACATGGGTTTGGTTCGGGGCTCCTTTCGTCAAAGCTCCCGCTTGACTTAAGAATAATTGGCTTGGCTTACAATTCACATAGCTGCGCGAGCAGCGCCGCGGCCAAAGCTTATATATCTAAATATCTATATAAATGTATATGTGCCACTGCAGAGCAGCGGTCAATGCTTATGCATAAGTGTATATAAGCAGCGCAAGTAGTAGCCGCGCATGAGGGAGAGGGTGTTATGCTCACACGGTAACCGAATGGACGGCCGCGCATGCAGACATGCCGGCTCAGCAGTTAGGATGTTCATAACATTGTTGTGTGGGTCGAATTACTCCGCACTTGAAGTGCTGGGAATATTAAGACCTAAATAAATGCCACAATGTTGCAGTGATATAAGTGGTACATTGTGTACCCGATATGTGAGCATACTACATCTCCCTCCCTTTGAGAAATAACGTAATTTATGGAGTTATTTGTATTTATGTTGTATGTGTTATATATATGTATGTTTATAAAAATTCGAAAATTAGAATATAAAATTTTTTTTTTTGTGGTTAATATTGTAAATATTAGAAGAGTTAGTAAATCAAAACTTGAAAATTTATGCGACTATTTATTATTATTTATTATTATATATTTTTTCGTATATGAGTTCCTATATTCATTATTATGGTGAAGAGATTAAATTTGATGTAATTATACCCGTTACTCGTAGAGTAAAAGGGTATATTATATTCGTGCAAAATTATGTAACAGGTAGAAGGAAGCGTTTCCGACCCTATAAAGTATATATATTATTGTTCAGGATCACTAGCCGAGTCGATCCATGTCCGTCTGTCTGTCCGTATGAACGCTGAGATCTCGAAAACTATAAAAGCTAGAAGATTGGCATTTTGCATGTAGATTTTAGGAGTTCCTACGCATCGCAAGTTTGTTTCAACATGGTGCCACGTCTCCTCTGACGCCCACAGGCCACAAGCTGTGGCCTCAGTTTTGATGCTATTATGAAAATTTTTATTGATATGAATTTGTTTCGTCAATACCTATCGATTGGCCTAATAAAAGTTTGCCACGCCCACTCTAACGCCCAAAAACCCGTTAAACGCTTAAGCCTGGCTAGCGCCTACATTTCCGCCTTTCATGGCGCCATCTAACGGATGACTTTGGAACAGCTGGCCAAGGTGCTTAACAGAGTCAACGTTAATTCTCGATAAGGATTTCTATTAAAGCAAATTGCGATGGTTTTCATTTGTCAATACCGAACTATATCCCAAGAACTATGCAAATCAAATCAAGTTAGCCAAATTGGAGGTCTGAGTCAAACAATGGCGTATGTGTGTATGTATGTAAGCATTGCACTCAAAAACATAAACATAAACACAGCTGTTGGTGCAGGACAAAAGCTGCCTGCGCTTAAGAAGCGCTCGTGCTGATGCTCGTGCTGTAAAGCTGCTAGATCTAAGAGATCGCCGAATTCAAATTGATAATTTGAACTGAGTAATGGGTATCTAATAGTCGAGGCACTCGACTATAGCGTTCTCACTTGTTTTATTTTTCTCTTATGAATGGCCATCCTACAAAATATATTCTATAAAAGTTTTTTTAATCTATCCTTGTGAACTATCTGAGTTTTGTTTTTTGTATTTAAAATTGTTTTATTATTATTAGGTTTTATCTTCATTACCGTATAGGGTCCTGTATATTTAAAGTCTAGCTTATGGCCAGTTTCATTTTTTAATAAAACCTTGTCTTCTATTTCTAATTCAAAATCTATGCTATCTGTCGTATCTATCTTTTTGTTTTTGCTTACTAGTTTCTAGCATTATTCTGGCTCTTTTATATGCCTGTTCTAATCTAAATTTAGATTCCTTAGCATAATCTTCTATATTATATAATGGTTCTATTCTATCTATGCTATTGAAATGGTTTGGTAAGTTCGAAGATTTCTCGAATACTAATTCGTATGGACAATAATCATGTGCCATAGAGGGAGTTGTGTTAAAGCAGTATACGAAGTATTGTAGCCATACATCACAATCTGTTTTATCAACTGACATATATGAGCGTATGAACTCGTTAAGTGTTCTGTGGCTTCGCTCCACTGTTCCGACAGTCTGGTGATGGTGTTTGATATTTAAATTTTTACATAAATCTCCAATTATTTAATTCTTATATTCTGTTCCCATGTCCGTAAGGAACGTCTTCATTGGACCGTACTTCAGAATAAAACCTCCAAATATAGCTTTGGCTACTGTTTTTGCACTTTTATTTGGAATTGATATTGCTACAAGGTATTTTGTTAAATCGCAGATTAAAGTAACTGCGTATTCATTCCCTTGTTCAGACTTAGGCAGTGGACCGATCGTGTCCACGATTACCCTGTCGAAAGCGGTTTGTGGTGTTTCAGTAATGGTTAGACATTTTAGACATTTTCGTATGTACTCTTTAATATTTCGAGTCATACCTTTCCAAAAGTAATGTCTTTTGACCTTGGCCAAGGTTTTGGTAATACCAGTGTGACCTCCTTGAATTGGTTCATCATGGTATGTAGACATAATAGCTTCTTTTTCTTTTTCAGAATTTTTTAGGGTCACCGGGTTGAGTAGCGCTACTCTCAATGATTTTAATGTTTTATTGCCCATTTTCTTGAAATTATCTATTGAAACGTGTTCAAAGATATTTTCCCACGGTGCCACTTTGAGTTGGCTGATTTTATGTATACCGGCTTGCGTTTCAAGCCTTTGGAAAAACTGACCTAAGTCGAGGACTCCATTGGTATATAAATCGTTAACATCATATCTTGCAGTAATTGTTTGTCCATGTTTAAATAGACATAGCATATTTTTTACATTTACATCACTTTACGTACTTTGTCATTGTTTATGACTCCGTATACGTTGGGCTTTGAAGCTTTTTCTATAGATTGCCTAGGTAAGTCTATTTCTTTTTCTCCTGCGCAGGATTTCTGTCTACTTTGGGATCTTGTAGTGACTTTATTTATATTTCCGGTTATATTTTGTAGTTCTTTGATGGTTATTCTTGATAACGCATCGGCTACGTAATTGTCTTTACCCTTCAAATATTCAACTGTGAAGTTGTATTCTTCTAATTCTAGCCTCAAACATATCAGTTTGGAACTTGGGTTAGCCTCAAACATATCAGTTTGGAACTTGGGTTAGTCATTGAGAACAAGTATGTTAAAGGTCTGTGATCTGTTTTGATAGTGAAATGTTTGCCGTAAATGTATGGTCGAAAATGTAATATTGCCCAGTGTATTGCAGCTAGTTCCTGTTCGGTAGTGCACTTATTACTTTCACCCTTGATAAAGGCTCTTGATGCATATGCAATGGGAAGTTGGAGACCGTTATGGTTTTGAGTTAAAACCGCTCCACATGCTTGCTTACTTGCTTCAGTAATTATACAAAATTCTTTACTGAAATCGGGATATTGTAGCAAGTTAGGCTCCATAAGTTTTGTTTTTAAATATTCGAATGCGTTTTGGCATTCAGCTGTCCATTCAAAAGGAACATTCCTTTTACATAATCGTGTTATGTGTCGTGAATAGTCGGCGAAATTTTTTATAAATCGTCTGTAGTAATTGCAGAATGTTACAAAACGTCTTGCGCTATCTGCATCATGTAGGACTGGATAATTCAGTATGATGTCATATTTCTTGTCGTCTGGTAGTATTCCTTTATCTGTACACTTTTGTCCTAGAAAAGTCACCTCATGCATAAAGAATGAACATTTTTGTGGATGTAACTTCAGGTTGTATTTCCTACATTTCTCAATAACATCTGTTAAGTTTTTAAGCATATGTTTTTCGGAACAACCAATGACTATTAGATCATCCATGTAAAGGAATGCTTGAGAAGGTTCTAGTCCAGAGAATGCAATAGTCATCATTCTCTGAAATGAATTTGGCGCTATTTTTAAACCAAAAGGTAATCGCGTGAAGCGATACGAGCCGATGCTTTTTTCAAGTTCTATTTTATTGAAATCCTGACATTAAATCAAGACATGAAAAGTATTTTGCTCGACCTAGCTGATCTAAAATATAATCAATTCTAGGAAGTGGAAATTTATCGGACAGTAATTAATCTGACGATAGTAAATTACTAATCGCCATTTCTTTTGTTCGGAACCTGGAGCTGATTTTGTAGGGACAAGTAATAATGGGCTATTGTATTCAGATACAGAGGGTTCGACAATCCCGTCAGTGATTAATTTTCCGACTTGCTTTTGAATTTCTTCCGCCTGACTATGTGGTCTTCTATAATTTTTTATGTATACAGGTTCATCATCTTTTAATCTCAGTTTTTGTTTGTAGAAATTATTCGTGCTAATTGGTTCTGTTTCTAATCCGAATATGTCATTTGAATTTTTACATAAGTTTGAGAGTTGTGATTTAAATTGTGGGGGGATTTAAATTTTTTGACAATTGGGATAATACAGACTTTTCTCTAGTTTCTTTGTTTCCTTCGACTACTTCGTAGTTCAAAAGTGATTCATACGATAAATTATTCGCACTGACCACTTTATCTACGTCTGTTGTATTCAGTAGTCTTATGAAAGCGTTGTGTTGTAGCTATGGTACTTGCTATATAAATTCCATGCTCAATTTCTTGAGTTGGAATTAATACACTGTCCTCTTTTGAATTTAATTTTATTTTTCTAATGACTTGTGATCTTGTTGGCAAAAGAATTGAGTTATTGCCAGAACTGTATGCTATTGGAACATAAATTGGAAATTTTAAATTGTTTGGTCTTATTATAATTATTCAGATGGCTGAAAGTCTAGTTGGCAGTTGTATTTATACCCGTTACTCGTAGAGTAAAAGGGTATATTGTATTCGTGCAAAAGTATGTAACAGGTAGAAGGAAGCGTTTCCGACCCTATAAAGTATATATATTCTTGTTCAGGATCACTAGCCGAGTCGATCTAGCCATGTCCGTCTGTCCGTCTGTCCGTCCGTATGAACGCTGAGATCTCGGAAACTATAAAAGCTAGAAGATTGACATTTTGCATGTAGATTTTAGGAGTTCCTACGCAGCGCAAGTTTGTTTCAAAATGGTGCCACGCCCCCTCTGACGCCCACAAGCCACAAGCTGTGGCCACAGTTTTGATGCTATTATGAAAATTTTAATTGATATGTATTTGTTTCGTCAATACCTATCGATTGGCCTAATAAAAGTTTGCCACGCCCACTCTAACGCCCAAAAACCCATTAAACGCTTAAGCCTGGCTAGCGCCTACATTTCCGCCTATCATGGCGCCATCTAACGGATGACTTTGGAACAGCTGGCCAAGGTGCTCAACAGAGTCAACGTTAATTCTCGATAAGGATTTCTATTAAAGGAAAATGCGATGGTTTTCATTTGTCAATACCGAACTACATATGTATATCCCAAGAACTATGCAAATCAAATCAAGTTAGCCAAATTGGAGGTCTGAGTCAAACAATGGCGTATGTGTGTATGTATGTAAGCATATGCATATGTATGTATTTACATTGTACACAGTTGCAATTGCCCGGCAAAGATAACTCCTTTCAAAGAAAGCTATTCGCTTACCCGTTACTCGTGTTGTGCAAACATTTAGACTTTAATATACATAATACTATTTAAGAATGTATGTGTTTAGCCAATATAAGTATGTATGTTTAATATTTCTAGTCAATTTATTGCACTCAAAAATATAAACATAAACACAGCTGCTGGTGCAGGACAAAAGCTGCCTGCGCTAAAGCAGCGCTGGTGCTGATGCTCGTGCTGTAAAGCTGCCGTACCAAATTTCATAAGGATCGGCCGACTATATCCTATAGCTGCTATATAACTGATTGATCGGAAATGCCATAACTTTGGTGTTTGTAAAGTTAGGAAGTTGGGATTTTCTATGTGTTTTATATTTGGCCAATTAATCCGACCTACCAAATTTCATAAGGATCGGCCGACTATATCTTATAGCTCTGACGCCCACAAGCCGCAAGCTGTGGCCACAGTTTTGATGATATTATGAAAATTTTAATTGATATGTATTTGTTTCGTCAGTAAATATCGATTGGCCTAATAAAAGCTTGCCGCGCCCACTCTAACGCCCAAAAACCCATTAAACGCTTAAGCCTGGCTAGCGCCTACATTTCCGCCTTTCATGGCGCCATCTAACGGATGACTTTGGAACAGCTGGCCAAGGTGCTCAACAGAGTCAACGTTAATTCTCGATGAGGATTTCTATTAAAGGAAATTGCGATGGTTTTCATTTGTCAATACCGAACTATATCCCAAGAACTATGCAAATCAAATCAAGTTAGCCAAATTGGAGGTCTGAGTCAAACAATGGCGTATGTGTGTATGCTGGTGCAGGACTTGAACTTTTTGTTTTTTTTCCCGTGGTCACTCTAATTCACATTATGTTAATGCAAAATCTAAATCATTTGAAATGGGGCGTCTCTTTTTGCTCCTATTCGTTTCTCACAAGTGCATTCACCTGCGCTAGAGAGAGACGGAAGATGTGCTAGGCAGAAAGCAAAGTTCTAGAAGGCACGGTTCGCTGTTAGCAAAAAGGGCGGGAAACCGTGCAAGTAAATTGGCGGTTATGAACTTTGCAGAGCTGCAAACTATTCTGCTCTCGCTTTAGTCTACGACTAACCATCGTATGTGATCTCTCTTCTCGTCTGCGATTGCGATTTTTGTCAGTTTTGCCTATCTTAAAAATAATCTCCCTTAACGTAAACTATCCATTTTTACTTGCATTTTTGTAAACTCTTCAAACTAATTTTTCTGTGCTTAAAACTAACGTAAATTTTGTAAACAAATTGTTACGCGGTCGCGAGTGGTTGCTGCCTCTGCCGATTTGCTGCCGACGTCGCTGCCGTTTTTTGCTGCTGGGCTGGTTGCTGCGCTCGCTGCTAAGTACCCCTTTTAACATAGATTTTGTTAATAATAATATAAGATTAAGTCTTTTTCAAGACTTACTCTTAAATTATTATTATTTATATTTTTCACATTTGCAAATTTTTAACGTAATTCATTTTTTGCCGCTCTGTCCCTTTTAACGTAGATTTGTTAATAATAATATAAGATTAAGTCTTTTTCAAGACTAACTATTAAATTATTATTATTATATTTTCACATTTGCAAATTTTTAACGTAATTCATTTTTTGCCGCTCTGCCCCTTTTAACGTAGATTTGTTAATAATAGAATAAGATTAAGTCTTTTCAAGACTTGCTCTTAGATTATTATTATTTATATATTTAACTTTTGCAAATTATTAACGTAATTTATTTTAAATCGCTCTGCCCCTTTACCCGTATATAAAGAAAAGAATTCAGCCTTTTTTAAGGCTTATTCTTATATTTCTATACATTTACGTATTTATCTTACTAATAGTACTATAAGTCTAAGTCTTTTTTTAAGACTTACACTTATAATTAAGTAATAATATAATTTATATTAACTATATTATATTATAAAATTTTTATTATATAAATATAAGAATTTAGCCTTTTTAAAGTCATATAAATTTAAGATTTTCAAAAATGCCTCGTTTGAATAGACCCACTGCATCTCAGCGGGCTAGGAACCAATTGTTGAGAAATAGGGCCAATAGGGAAAATCCAGAGTATGCAGAGATGGAGAGGGTAGAAAATTCTGAATCTCAGCGTAGGAGAAGGGAAAATGCAGTAGCTAGGAATTCAGAGCAGGGTGTAAATACAGCGTCTCGTAGGTCAAGACGCTTGAATCCGCACACTCGTGCGGGTGAGCAGGGAACAAATACTGCAAGACGTAGGGAAATTCGCTTGGATCCCGTGCTTCGTGCCGGAGAGCAAGCAGCCGACACTCGGCGTCGCTTTATTGGGCGAAGAAACACTGATGAAAGAGCTGCAGAGCAGGTTGTTAATACCGCTGACCATCGGTTAAGGCGCTTGGATCCCGCTTTCCGTGCGAGTCAGCAGGCAGCCGATACTCGGCGTCGCGCTTTAAGGCGACAAATTAGGCAAGTCCGAACTACAGAGCAGGTCCGAAATACTGCTGATCGTTCGGAAAGGCGCTTGGATCCTGATTTCCGTGCGGGTGAACAAGCAGCCGATAATCGGCGTCGCGCTTTAAGGCGACAAATTAGGCAAGTCCGAACTGCAGAGCAGGTCCGAAATACTGCTGATCGTTCGGAAAGGCGCTTGGATCCTGATTTCCCTGCGGGTGAACAAGCAGCCGATAATCGGCGTCGCGCTTTAGGGCGACAAATTGGGCAAGTCCGAACTACAGAGCAGGTCCGAAATACTGCTGATCGTTCGGAAAGGCGCTTGGATCCTGATTTCCGTGCGGGTGAACAAGCAGCCGATAATCGGCGTCGCGCTTTAGGGCGACAAATTAGGCAAGTCCGAACTACAGAGCAGGTCCGAAATACTGCTGATCGTTCGGAACGGCGCTTGGATCCTGATTTTCGTGCGGGTGAACAAGCAGCCGATAATCGGCGTCGCGCTTTAAGGCGACAAATTAGGCAAGTCCGAACTGCAGAGCAGGTCCGAAATACTGCTGATCGTTCGGAAAGGCGCTTGGATACTGATTTCCGTGCGGGTGAACAAGCAGCCGATAATCGGCGTCGCGCTTTAAGGCGACAAATTAGGCAAGTCCGAACTACAGAGCAGGTCCGAAATACTGCTGATCGTTCGGAAAGGCGCTTGGATCCTGATTTCCGTGCGGGTGAACAAGCAGCCGATAATAGGCGTCGCGCTTTAAGGCGACAAATTAGGCAAGTCCGAACTGCAGAGCAGGTCCGAAATACTGCTGATCGTTCGGAAAGGCGCTTGGATCCTGATTTCCGTGCGGGTGAACAAGCAGCCGATAATCGGCGGAGTTCTCTGAGGCGGTTGGATGCTACGTATCGTGCGGGTGAGCAAGAAGCAAATACCCTGCAACGAGCGCAGGCAAGATCAACTCAGGATCGCTTATTGGAAAGAGCGCAGGATAGGTTTAGGAGAGCAACGGCTAGGAGTTTTAGGGAACGTAGGGCCGTCGAGCAGGCGAGAAATACACTGGCTCGACGAAGTGCTCGTATAGCTGCTCGACAAGCAACTATCGATGCCATTCGAAATATTAGTCAGAGAGTTAGTCAGTATAGAAGCCTCAGTGGCAATAGGGATGCAGAAAACCTTCGGAACGCAAACCGAAGTCAGGAGATTCGACTTGATTTATCCCAGGGAAATAGGACTCCTAGAAATATACCTATTGGATTGGATGCTTACATAGCCAAATTCAATAGGTTAGTAAAACTTGGCCCCGATCAGATTTGCTTCTGCTGCAAGGGATTGTGGTTCCCCAAGCAAATACGTAAGCTTTCTAGAGCCTATTTGGAAGAAAATTGCGAGTTTAAGGAAGAGATTTACCAGAATGCAAGCCAGCTTGCTTTCACTGGGGAATCCTTTAAGTTCTGTGGCACATGCCACGGCAATATAAAAGCCGGGAGAAAGCCCAAAGGTGCCATTTCCAACGGCCTAGACTTCCCAGAAATTCCTCATTCCTTGAGGGGGCTTACTCCCTTGGAGGAGCGACTGATTCACCTCGCCTTCCATTTATGATAATTAAGTCGATAGGTCATGAGCGTCAGAGTGCAATAAAAGGAGCTGTTGTAAATGTCCCCATTCCGGTTAGCAACATCGTGACGTCCCTTCCACGAGCTTTCCACGAGGCAGAGGTTGTACAGCTCCACCTCAAGCGAAGAATGGAGTACGGACATGATTTCATGGCAGAGACCATTAGGCCTTCCAAAATTGCTGATGCCATCAGGTACTTAGTTAGTACAGAGCTTTACAGAAAGCACAATGTGTCAGTGAACGAGCAGTGGATCTCTGATTTCACATCCGAAACTGTTCCATTTGTAGCTTCTCAAGCGGACTTAGCCTTTGTAGAGGAACAACTAGCCATCCAGCAGGAGGATGTAAAGTTGGAGGCGGGAAATTCCGAAGAGAATGAAGAAGCCCAAGAGCTAAATCCTGGAGGACAGGAAACTCTGCTTGAGAATAACCAGGCACACAATGTAGGAATTCCGAGAATCACAATGGCTCCAGGTGAGGGCCAAAAGCCTCTCGACGTGATTCTCGATGTCGACTCCGAAGAATTGGCGTTCCCAAGCATTTATGCTGGCGTCAAGAGACCATCTTCGGAAAGTTATACAACCATAGTTAGATCAGAGCTTAGGAACGTAGATAGAAGAGGTTGTAGAACTGACAAGTTGTTCTTCAATTATAAGAAGTTGGAATTGTTGAAAATTCGAAACAATATTTCAACTTGCTTACGTAAGCGGAGCGCTTCTAGCGCGATAACTGCCGCCAACGTACTCGATGAAGCTTTCATGGGAAACTTAATTTCCCATGATGACGGATATCGAATTCTTAAGGACATTCGCACGTCTCCTGCTCACTGGGAAGATGAGAAGAAGAAAGTCATGGCTATGATTCGCCAATTTGGTTTGCCAACTTTCTTCATAACTCTGTCGGCCGCAGAAACTAGGTGGCCAGAGCTGCTAGTACTGCTCAAGCGCAATGTAGATAGGATTGACATTAGTGAGGAGGAAGCTTTGAATTTACAGTTTAGAGAAAAGGCGCGGCTGATCAGAACTGACGCAGTGACGTGTGCTAGGTATTTCGATTATAGGTATAGGGAAGTTCTAAAGCTCATAAAGAAGCCGGGGGGAGTCTTTGGAAGTAACTTTGTTACTACCTATTATTGGCGAGTTAAGTTTCAACAGAGAGGTTCCCCTCACATTCACGGCATGTTTTGGCTGAAAGACGCCCGGAAGTGGATTTCAACAGTGAAGAATCTATTGCTAGTGTAGTAGCCTTCATTGATCAGTTTGTAACTGTGGACTGTGGACTGTGTATAATGGTAGAGTAGGATGCGACCCAACTTCTGTTAAAATACTGCTGTGTGCTCCCACAGGCAAAGCTGCTTTTGGAATCGGAGGCTCCACTCTCCATTCCATGTTCTCTCTCCCTGTAAATCAGGCTGGGTCTGCATTTAGGAGTTTAAGCCCTGATCTGTTAAATACCCTGCGTTCAAGATTTATTGATCTTAAAGTTCTTATAATAGACGAAATTTCTATGGTCGGCGCAACCATGTTTTCCCATTTGGACTCTCGCCTTAAGCAAATCTTCTCCAACGTTGATACTCCCTTCGGAGGCATTTCGGTCATCGTGTTCGGCGATCTTAGGCAATTGCGGCCAGTTTGTGATCGTTGGATTTTCCAGCCGCCGTCGCATGATCCATACAGCGCTATATTTGGATCCCATCTCTGGAGTCCTTTTAGGTTTTTTGAGCTCACAGAGATAATGCGACAGCGAGATGACCAGCCGTTTGCAATAGCACTCAACCACATGGCGTCCGGCCAAATGTCGTCTGAAGATATTGTCCTACTTAGAAGCCGCATTGCCGTAGAAAGTCAGATTCCAAATGACGCCATTCACCTTTTTTCAAGCAATCAGGACACAGACCGATACAATAGGGAGAAGCTCAACTCGATTCCCACTGATCAGTTCATTTCGGAAGCCATTGACTCTGTAAAATCTGCACATATTAGCTCAGAGCAGGGGAACAGATGTCTGGAACAAGCTAGGGCATTAAAAACATCTGAGACACAAGGTTTGTGTACCTCGCTCATTTTAAAAACCACTGCTAAATACATGATGACGGTCAATGTAGACACATCAGATGGTCTCGTAAACGGAGCCACTGGTGTCCTTAGGGAGATAGGTTTCAACACGTCCAACTCTCCAAACATTCTTTGGATACAATTCTTAGATGACAGTATAGGAGTAGCTGCACGATCAAAGTGCAGTCATCGCCAAGAGGCTTCATGGACCCCAGTAGTTAAGATCATAAAAAGCTTTCAGATTAATTCTAACCAGGCCACAACCATTGACCGAAAGCAGTTTCCAGTGGTACCTGCAGAAGCAATAACTATTCACAAAAGTCAAGGCGCTACGTACACACTAGTCCTAGCATGCAGAGAGCTGCGCTGTACGTAGCCTGTAGCAGAGCCACAAGTGCAGCAGGTCTCTGTATTATTGGACCTTTTGTCCCCCCAAGATCCGCCCAGGGATCGGCTTCCGAGGAAGAGCTCCGAGAACTGCGTTCCACTAAGTTACTGAGTACCCATTTCGATTGTTTACTCAATAGTCCGAACCTTCATGTCTTTTTCCATAATACGGAAAGCTTGCACTGCCACATTAGCGATGTGTGTTCCGATCAGCTAATGCTTAAGTCTTCCATTCTGTGCTTCGTTGAGGCTTCCACATACTCAAATGAAGCATACGACATTCCTGGCTTCGGCACAGCAGTGCGACTAGATTGCCAGTCAGTAGCTAACGGAGCTCGACCAAAAAGAGGCATTCTCGTATTCGTTCGAAACGAACTCTTTGAGAATGTCAGTCTTTGTTCAAGTGGTCGCTTTCTGGCTAATTCCTCAAATATAGCCTCTCCAGTGTTCGAGTTTGCCATCTTTAGGTACCGGTCTTTAGGGATTGTAGTTATTTATAAAAGTCCGACCTATCCGTTGTTAAAGTTTGAAACAGAGTTTAAGGAGTTATTTCAGCGTCACACATTTTTAAATAGTAATAGTTTAGTGTTAGGAGATTTCAATTTATGCCTTCACTCCATCTATGGCTGCTGTAGGTTTTCGATTTTCTAGCAGATGTAAAAGGGTTTAGTTCGTTGCTAGATTTGGACTCGTCGACAACCAATTGCAATACGCATATTGATTGGGCGTTTTCAAATATTTTCGATAATAGGGCCACTGCGCGCACTTTTGCGACTACATATAGCTACCACAGTGGTATATTAGTTAGCGTTAGGGAGGCTGAATAGGTAGGGAAAATTGTATATATTATATTTATAGTATGTATATATTTAAGTTAAACAAAAAACAAAAACCCAAAAAAATTAAATAGTTGCATGCACAATTTTTGTTATAGTATGTATATATATATTTAATATAAACAAAAAATCAAAAAACAAAAAAAATTAAATAGTTGCATGCTAAATTTTATTTATAGTAACTAAATTAAACCCTAAGAAAAAATTAAATAGTTGCATGCAAAATTTTTTTATAGTATGTATAAATGTATTATTTCCCTATTCAGGTTTTTACTTAAGACGCGCGGTACTGCGCGAATGAGAAGACTTAGGTTTCGGGAGGCGATGACCGTCACGATTTATTTCCAAAATTCAACTAAATACTAAGTACATAAATTCTTATAATGAAAGCTAGCCCTATGCCCTGAAAGTGCTGACCCGGCGCCCCGTGTGTGGTGTTGGGTAGCCGTCGGTTGCGTCGCAGTGCATTGCCCGCTGATAGCGCTGACCGAAGCTTGGGCTTCTGCTACCGTCGTTGTGCAATATCCGCAGGTGTCGCTGGCTTTGCATTATTCTCATGCCGGCTACGCGTGATCAGTTTGGCAACTTCTCTGTTGCCGGGTGACCGTGTTAACTCCTCCCCCGCTTAGATGAAGGACGTCCTCGGACTTCTTGAAACCGTCAATAATAACTTGAAGGTCATGCTGGCGACGAACTCGCTGGCGTCTTTGGTAGAGCTTGAAAATGATAAAGCAGATGGCGAAGAAAGCGATCGCGGCCACTCCAGATATTATAGGCCGGTTTTCCAGTCTCTTTTCCATTTCGCCAATGTATCGTAGGTTTTCTATGTTTAATTTCTGTAAGTATGGTAAACTCAGTATTTCCTGATGGTCTGTAATGTTAAGGACCGTTGATGCAGCGGGTGCTGGGAATTTTTTTACGTAGCTCTTCAAGTTTCGGTATAAGGTGTTGTTTACTTTTACCTCCTCGTCGAATGTAACGAGGAACGTTCCAGTTACCAGTTGTCCATTGACCGTAGCTGTTCCGTCATTGAGAATAATAACGCCGTCATCGATAATTGTTAGTGGCTCGAGGTGGCTGGTGCGAGTCGAACAGTGTGCGTTGCCTCCTGAGTGGAGTTGTTGTGCGCATGTTGCATAGGGCAGTTCTCTGCAGAATGTTGTCGTAAGGGCAGCGCTGCAGTTTCCAATCGGCATGATTTTGTTACCGCAGTCAGTTATACATCGCCTTCAGCAAAATTAAGAATAGTGCCGTTGTGTTCAACGGGGTGCAAGATTATTTTCTTACAAGCTATGTAGGGCTTAGGATATTTTAATATAAAGTGTAAAAAGTTATTATTTAATAAAACTTTAATTTGAGCTACTTCCATTAGATCGGTTATAGTAACATTTGTGGAATGTTCATTGATTAAATTTTGTAAGTCATTTGAGTCTAAAATCGCGGGATTGATTATTCCAATTTTTGCAAGAGTAACCGACAACATTAAGGCCTCGAGTTCGGAAATAATAATTCTATTTCTTGATAGCAAGTTCTCATATAAATTTTCTGTATTTATCTGTTTTGCTTATGCATTTTTTACTAAAATGTTTACCGTGTTCGTTAGGATGTTTATTTGTTCCTGGGTCTTTGTGTTAATTTTTATTTGTCTACTTTCTGATTCTATGAGTTCTTTCTGCCTAAATTTAATGTTCTCAAAGTCATCAAAATCTGGAGTACCGGCTACGATTTTTAATGCGGTGCCTAATAAATTTATGCTTCTAGCGTGTCTATGATGAACATTTACGGTATCTATGAGAGTCTTAATGTGTCGTAAATCTGAGTCTAATATCTGCCTCATATGTGACTGGGGGAAATGGTTTCTCATTTCTTCTGTTTCTTTAACTATTTCCGAGTACATGGTTAAGTTGGTTGAGTGTTTGAGGTATTGGAAGTCTCTCCAAATAGTCACATGCCCGTCTATGATTGGTATGTAATTTGAGGTCGTGTAGTCGGTCATTTTAGCTGCTATTGGTACGGCGAGGAGTAGAATCATCCAAATCCTAGTGTGTCGAAGATAAAAATAAAAAGAAAAATAAGATTTATTGTAATTACCTCAAATTGTCCTTATGGACCACCCTCCCTTTTATTAAGACTGTGGTCCCTAAGTCTGCTTCGACGGTTTCCTCGGAGTACAAATCTGAAAGTTTGTTTCCCAACCTCTTATTTGATTTCACAAGAACCTTGTCTCCTACCTGAAAATGTCTGTCTTGTCTTGTTTTGTTCAATCTTTGTAGTTGAATGTTCTGGGCATTTAAGACTTTATCCCTAATTTCTTTGTTGAGCTCAATGGTCGATGAGTGTATTATGTCAATGGGTCTTTTATTTGTTACTGAGTGAATAGTTCTATTGTATTCTATAGCCGCGAGAAGTATTAGTTCAACAGTGTCTTCAATACTTCTTTCAATTTTTAAGCACCTGAGCAATTTCTGTCAGTGTACTGTGGAATCTTTCCACTTGTCCGTTCGATGTACTATGAAGAGGCGGTGCATTAACGATTTGTACGTTAAACCGGTTACTTAAAAGGGACTTAATTGTTTCGGACTTTATAGAAGGCTCATTATCGCAATAAATTGTTTTTGGTCGTCGATAGAAATTTATAAGTTGTAATATCGCGGTTTGTACGTCTGCAATGGTTCTGGAAGCAATTGGTTGGACAATTGAAAATTTTGAAAATTTATCTACACAAGTAAGAAAGTATTTTTTGTCGGTCGAAAATATGTCAATATGTAATATTTCGCCCGTGTATGAGGGAATAGGGTTTTCCCCGAGAATCTGTTTCTGAGGGTGTCGATCATATTTTGCCTTCTGGCAAATTTTACAATTTGCGACGACCTCATTTGCCATATGAGTCATTTTGGGAAAAAAATAGTCCTGCATGATCTGCTTCACGTTTTCCTGTCCAGCGCTATGAGCCCTTTTATGTTCTGACACATTAATTTCTTTTTGTTCGTTTTTGTCTAAAATGTCGGTCACCATGCGGTTTGTGTAACGAAAAGTGGTTGTCGGAAATGTTTCTATTAATTTATGTTGGATAAATGCCAGTACTGGTAGTTCGCAAAAAATTGCATTGACTACGTCTTTCTTGACCACATCACATATTTTCTGCATAAGTGTTTCTCTATCCGAGAAATGTAAGAGATGTCGAGTCTTTTCACCAAACATAATGACCGTTCTAACTGAAGCAATTCCGCTTTCTTCTATTATTATTTGGTTCCGAAAGCAGTTGACCGGCTTGTCCGCTTTTTCGATGGTGTAGGTTAGTGATAATTCGCTATGTATTGTGGCAATATCTGACTGCGCATCTTCTTCTAGCGAATGAATGTGCTGTCGGGACAGCGCGTCAGCAACGTAGTTCTCTTTTCCTGGCTTGTAAAAAATTTGTGCATTGTGCTCGTCAATGAAAGCTTTCCAGCGCTTAATTTTTGCGTTTGGATTGCGATCTGAGACGGCGAAAGTTAGTGGTTGGTGGTCAGTAAAAATGTTTAAATTTTTTACGCCGTATAGGTAATTTCTGAGGCTCTTTAAGGCCCACACAATTGCCAACAACTCTCTTTCGTTTGTTGCAAAATTTAGTTCCCTGTCTTTTAAAGTTCCTGATATCATGGTTATGGGTTTTCCGTCTTGTGATAAGACTGCTCCCAAACCGAAAGACGAAGCGTCTGTCGTTAAGTCAAAGGTTTTTTTATAATTTGGATATAATAACATTACGTTTTCTGACGCGAGAACACTCTTAAGCTTCTCAAATGCCTGGCGCTGATGTTCATCAAAGTTAACGGGTATTTTTTTAGATTGACCTGCGCTTACTTTGCCATTCTCGCCTTTTAGGATGTCACTTATAGGTTTTGCAATAGATGCAAAGTCCTTAATAAAACACCTATAGTAACTTGCTAATCCAAGGAATGATCTGACATTAAATAGAGTGGTTGGTTGCTCGTAGTTACGAATTGCATCTACTTTGCTAGGGCATGTTCTTATGCCTCCTCGTGAAACTACGAAACCTAAATACTTTACGCTTTCTTTAAAGAAATTAGATTTTTCACGCGAAACCCTCATGTTGGCCTCATATAATTTGTCCAAGACCCATGCTATGTGTTTCACATGATCGTGCATATTTTCTGAAAAAATAATTACGTCATCGACATAGACATAGCATGATTTCCCTATTTGTTCTCTGAGCACATCATCGATGGCTCTCTGAAAAATGCTGGGCGCGTTCTTCAATCCAAAGGGCAGTCTGCAAAATTCATATTTCCCATTTCCTACTGAGAAGGCTGTTTTCTCTCTGTCGTTTTCGGCGAGAAGTATCTGGTGGAAACCAGACTTCAAATCCAATGTGGTAAAGTGTTTCGCCCTCCCTAAATTTGCCAGGATAAAAACAACATTCGGGATAGGGTATTTGTCGTCTATTGTCTTTAAGTTAAGTTTTCGGAAGTCTATTACTAGGCGTTTTTTGTGGTTCCCTGCTCATCGGTCCCTTTTTTATCTACAACCCAAACGGGATTGTTATACGGAGACCGAGATGGTCGGATTATGCCGTCTCGTAACATGGCTTTTGTTTCTTTATTTACAAAGTCGGACACACCCATCGGGTATGGGTACAATTTTGAATATATTGGGTCTTCGTTCTCTGTCCGGATAGTACCAATGATATTAGTATTGTAAGGCAGCGCTTCGTTCGGCTCTGCGAATACGCCTGTGCGATTTCCCAACATGTCCTGGAATTTTTCTAAAATTTCCTGGGGTACCTCAATATCCTCAACCTTTGTAAAATTAACATTTGCACATTTTAAAAATTTAATTTCTTCTGTACTGCTATTAGTTATTAATTTCTTGTCTTTTAGGTCGAGTACGACATCAGTTTTTTTTGGTAGGTCTAGTCCGATTATACCGCCAAAGGTCGTTAAGTTCGGTAGTAAGAAAAATGTTGTAGTTGTGTTAAAAAGGTGCATCATACATTTTTTATTTATGGTGTTGTGACCATGGATTGATTTTACAGAAAAAGGTTTATTTACGTAAATAATGTTTTTTAATTCTTTCATAGGCTTGATATAATTTTTGGAAGCCCCTGTGTCTATCAAAAGTTTGATTTTCCTCCCTGCGATATCCCTTTCTATGAATGGGAGCAGGGAGTTATGCCTAAAAAATTTATTTCGTCATATTCTACAAGGTCATCGTCTACATCTTCTACTTCTTCCTCTGCTACTGTGGGGTATTCGTCATTGTTTTCGTTCGATAAATCGTTGTCTAACGCTAAATGGTTTATTCTTTGATGTTTCGGTCCTGTGTACCTAGCGCTACTATTATTAGGTCTTTTACTTGCCAGTCCCTGGTTATTGTAAGCGTTCGCTTGGAAATTTTGTGGACTTGTCTGCCATTGACTGTTTTGGGGCTGTCTTTGAAACGGACCACTTTGTTGATTTTGAGTTGGCTGTCTAAAGCGAGATGAGCTATCGACGTCCATTGGCTGTACCGGATCTTGTCTAAGTGGCTGTCTTGGCCTTTTATTAAAATGGGGGTTTTTACCCTCCGGGTGGAATCTAGATTCTGTTACCGTATTTCTTTCTCTGTCCAGTTGTCTCTGTTCGGACCTTTGGAGTTTTTCCTCCGTGCTACGGGCAAAATTACTTGCGAACATATAACGCTCATGGTTAGCCTCTACTTCCTGTGCTAGCGCTAGAGCGGAAGGAAGATCAGATGGTCTTGCTGAAAAAAGAACATCGCTTAGCGATTTTCTTGTTCCAGAAATAAAAACGCGTAGCGCATCCGCTCTGTATTTTTCGTTCAGTGGAGCAGCTACGGTGTTGTCGTAGGTCATAATTGTCTTATTTATAAGCAGAGTCAGTTTTTTCTCTACTTCGTCATAGTATTGTAAGAGTGTCATGTTTCCTTGGCGGAGCGTTGACATCTCCTGTTCTATTAAATATACCGGCCGCTTGTCCGCGTATGTGAAGTCTAGTCGGTTTATTATGGCCCTAAAGTTCAGAGGTGTGTCGAACGACGAAAGAACCATATCGGCTGAATTTTTTATTTTATTTCTTAGTATCCCTAAAGCTTGGTAATGTTTGGAACTACCATCGTATTTTTCGTACACTTTATATGCGGTGTGCGCCGCTTTTCTCCATGAGACGTACGTCTCATTTTTACCCGGCAGGGACTTCATAATATCTAAGGTCTCATTACATGTAATACTTATTCTGATATCTGCATCTCTGTATGTTTCAACTTCTGGTGTACCGATATTAACACCACCTAGGCGCTTCTGAACGTCCTGTAATTTTTGTTCGAAATTTTTTTCCTGTGCGGCGAGTGCGCTCGCAACCGCGCTCTCTATAATGCCCTTTAATTGGTTTTGGTCTACTTGAAAATTATCCGCGCTTTTTAGCTTTCGGAATTCTTTTAACAATTCTTCTATCTCACTATCACTCATATGTTTTAACACAAAGAACAAAAAATTTTGTTCCCACTGTATTTAATTTCTTTGTCGGAAAAATAAAAATTTTGAAAAATTATTTCCCGAGCTTGTGCCTTTTTTATTTTTTAGACTCTTGAAATATTTTTATTTATTTTGTTATTTTATAATTGTCAAAATTACTTTTTGGAAAATATTCTGATTTTAAAAAAATTCGGGGAAAAATATCAATGAACACTCCACTTACATGGTTTTTTTTAATTGTAGAAAAATTAAATTGCTGCTGATGCTCGTGTTATCTTCCTTCTTTTAATTGCTGCTGCCGGTTCGACGGAGTTGGCGAATTGGTTTTTAAAATGTCTTTTTTTTTTACTGTTCGAGGGTCTTACGAACGTGTTTTTTATTTTTTATTTAAACGAATCGAGGGTCTTACGAACGCGTTTTTTATTTTATTTTTTATTTTAACGGATCGAGGGTCTTACGAACGCGTTGGGTGCCAATTAATTATTTCCCTATTCAGGTTTTTACTTAAGACGCGCGGTACTGCGCGAATGAGAAGACTTAGGTTTCGGGAGGCGATGACCGTCACGATTTATTTCCAAAATTCAACTAAATACTAAGTACATAAATTCTTATAATGAAAGCTAGCCCTATGCCCTGAAAGTGCTGACCCGGCGCCCCGTGTGTGGTGTTGGGTAGCCGTCGGTTGCGTCGCAGTGCATTGCCCGCTGATAGCGCTGACCGAAGCTTGGGCTTCTGCTACCGTCGTTGTGCAATATCCGCAGGTGTCGCTGGCTTTGCATTATTCTCATGCCGGCTACGCGTGATCAGATTGGCAACTTCTCTGTTGCCGGGTGACCGTGTTAACTTATATACTTAAATTAAACTAAATTTTTTTTTTATTAAAAAAAAAATGCAAAAACCCCAAAAAAAAAAAATAATTAGTAAGGTCAAATAAGTATTAGTAGTAAGTACATAAGAATGCCTTCCGTATGTTACGGATAAACAAAATTTTGGGGAACATGGAGATTCCAAACTTGAATAAAGTTTAGCAACTCAAGTCGACTCGTAGGTCCCCAAATTTTATTTTGGTTTGAAAGACCCCGTTGCAAATCAACGGCCTCCACGTGGTGTTCCCTGGTTACCGATTTTAACATAAAAATCGGGAGCTAATTCGAGCGGCGAAAAACATAAAAGACGGCATACTTATATTAAGTTGTTTAGCTGAGTAACGGGTATCTAATAGTCGAGGCACTCGACTATAACGTTCTCTCTTGTTTTTAATGAAATCAATTCCTAAAATGCCATCACAAGGGACAGCTAAGTGTAAGTCTACGATATAGAAATCGTGTGGGATTATGTACTTGGTAGTCTGTATTTCAATTGATGTTAAGCCTTTGGACTTAGTAATTTCTTGGCTTATTCCCCGAATATCTATTATGTTATTATCTTGTATGTTTTGAAATATATCGGAATTTTCTTTTACTAAAGAGATTTCGGCACCTGTGTCTACCAAAAATACAAGTTCTTTTCCGGTAGCCACATGAGTGAATGAGACGAATATATTCTGACTGAGATTAATAGTATGGACTATTACGTTCTCTACTGTTGAGTATTTAAAGGGGTTTGGGGGTTTTCCGAAGTGTCATTGGCTACTCTTACTTTATTTGTATTATTGTTATTGTAGCCTCTGTTCGAGTTGCCGGAACCATTATTATGGTTGGTATTGTTGTAGTAACTATAATTGTTACTACGACCTCTGAAATTACCTCTATAACTTCCGCGGTTTCCGCCGCGCTGTGTATAGTTATTGTAGTAAAGGACCGAGTTTGGTTGTCCAGTTGCTTCTGTGCAACTGTTTACGAATTTTGAAACGGCGTCATTCATTGTGTTGAAATTGCCGGCTTGCAGGATTTCTGTCTACTTTGGGATCTTGTAGTGACTTTATTTATATTTCCGTTTTCGTTTCCAATCAGATTTCTGGCTACACCCATTAGCTTTGTCTTTATTATAGAGACTGCTAGGTTTTCGCCTTTTATTGACTCTATTATATGTAATGCATCAATGAAACTGGTTAAGTTTTCTGTTTTACCATCGAAAACTGGTATAAGCTTTGATGCGGTGTTAATGAAGTCAATATTTGTTTGTGCCATTTTAAAGTTGTTGTTCTCAGTTATGCTTGCGCTTGAGTCTGAGTCTGAGTCTGTTGTATTATCTACGTTTGATAATAAAACGGCTGGGATAGTAAGATTATTAAAATCTTCTTCCTTTATTTTCGCGTTCAACTATTCTGACTCTTTCTGATCGACGCCAGTTGACTCTTCCAATATTAATTCTTCATCGGTTCCAACTGTTATTGCGGTATTAAGAGTGGTCGGTACAGAGATATCTAAGTTGAATTTTTCTTTTATCGATATTAGATTTTCTCTGAGCTTTTTCAAAAATTTTGATACTTTTGACCAATGATCATCATTTAATTTTTCTCGTCGCCCATGTATTAATATTCGCGCCTCGTTAAAGCAGTTTACTAGTATTCCTGCATGTTTCTTTATTGTGCTTCCTTGAATTGGTCTATTTTGATTAGGAGATTCGTAGTATTTATCGAATTCTGTTTTTATTTTATTCAATTTCGCATACAAATCATTCCATTCCATGGTAATCTTATCTATGTAATTTTACCATAAGGATCACGGTTTCACCGAGTATAAGATGGTAATCCACGACCTCCTTTACTGAGACTTATGGCAAAGTATTTAGGATTTATTTTTTTATTGCAAGCAAACAAAGGGCTGAATTCCAAATTGTACTTTTCCATATAGTCATATTCAAATTCAGTAATGGGAATGGTCTTATGACAATGAAGAATGTTTAATGCACGCATTATACATTGTGGGTCTTTAATAATTATTTCAGTAAGACATCTATTTAATTCTATAGTATTAGATGCCATAATTTGATTTGGGTATTTCAATGGTTCTGAGAGATATCTTTTATTCAATAAATGGGTATTGAATATGGGTATAATTGAACACTCTATCCTTTCTTTTTTTTTTTATTCTTAGATCTTATCTAGATCGTTTGCTCTGCTCAAATACTTCTTCTTTATACATTTATTGTGCAACTTGTACATTGTGTAAAAAAGATTTGCGCTCATTATTACAACGATTATTATTAAGAGTACTTGTACCCAATATAGGTCAATATTGTTTGGTTCTACTTTGTTAATAACGTTCGCAGTGGAGTCCACTGATTTAACGTCTACAATTCCCATTTTGGATAGATATACTCCTAATATATAAGTATTATTATAATAACTATGATTTTCTGTAGAGAATTTATTTATTTTATTGTTATTCATTCATTTAAAGAAATTTTAAATAGATTTATGTAAATATTCCTGTTTTCCATATTTCCCTGTCTAGCTTTCTCTTTGATTTTAGGGCCACTGAGAGACACTCAGCAAAATAAAGTGAACAAAAAAAATTTTGCATTTATAACAAGAATTTAAGAATTGAAATTTGATTAATTAAATAAATGTAATAAAGTGTCTGCTGGCATAATCGCATAAATTTCCTTTCGATAATAAGAGTGAACAAAATTTTTTTTTTGTTAGTTTTCATATAATTGATTTACAATATTTTGCTCTATATAAATCAATATCAGTTGTATGTTTTTAGTATAAAGCCTAACAGTGTTTAGTATTTTTCGAGCAGCGCTTTCGCGCATCGACTCGGGTTAGAAGTTTAAAACGAAAGGCAACTTAGGCATAAATGCAGCCCTTGTTGCGTTACTTTGCTCGTTTGCAAAATATTTTGTCCAGTTCTTTAATATTTTTTTCATGCACTTCCTTCTCCTGCGAGGTCGTCTCTATATTCCTGTAGTCCTTTAGCAGTCTTCTTTGGTGGAGGAGTTTTACCCTTTTTCCACTTCTTTTCCGTTTGTGGATGGGTTTGCTGGACTCCTGCGGTGCCCTGTACTCAGCTATTGTGAGGGGCGAGGTCCATCGTTGGGACACAACTCTAGGGACTCTTGAAGGCTTGGTGCGTCCCTTTGCTCGACAGGAACAGGTGTCTCCCACGATGGTGCAGAGGGCGGATTACCTTCCGCACTCATATGCCTCCTGCGTTGGTGTAGTCGGCAGTTTGCCTACCACACTTTATTTTCCTGCGTTGGCGTAGAAGGATTTGCCATTCCTTCCACACTTTTCCGGTTCTGCTGCTGGTTTTTGTTGTTTTATTTTTGTACTTTTTTTTTTGTTGTCCGGGCCTTTTGGACTCAGGCGGAGCCGGTGCTGGTCATCGCACAGGCTGTTTGTTTTTAATTTTGTATTATTTTTTTTTGTCTTGTTTTTTTTGTGTCCAGGCCTTTTGGACTCAGGCGGCGCCGGTGCTGGTCATCGCACAGGCTGATATATATATATTTTTTTTTAAATTGTCTTTTATTTACAGCTTTTATATATATTTCACATCACTTTATGATATTTTGTTTTGTTTTTTTTTTATTGTTTTTCGGTTTATTTAAATACAATTTTTATGTTTTTATTTGTTTTGTATTTAATTGCATTTGCTGTTTCTTTTTCATTTTTTTTTCACTATTGAATTTTTCATTTCGAAGATTGCACTTATTCATTGCCACGGTCGCCATGTTATATGAAATAAATTCAAAACTCTGCATTTTATATTTATTTTTATTGAAAAATTAATTAGTTATAACATGCGTTTGGTTCGGGGCTCCTTTCGTCAATGCTCCCGCTTGTCTTAAGAATAATTGGCTTGGCTTAGAATTCACATAGCTGCGCGAGCAGCGCCGCGGCCACTGCAGAGCAGCGGTCAATGCTTATGCATAAGTGTATATAAGCAGCGCAAGTAGTAGCCGCGCATGAGGGAGAGGGTGTTATGCTCACACGGCAACCGAATGGACGGCCGCGCATGCAGACAAGCCGGCTCAGCATTTAGGATGTTCATAACATTGTTGTGTGGGTCGAATTACTCCGCACTTGAAGTGCTGGGAATATTAAGACCTAAATAAATGCCACAATGTTGCAGTGATATAAGTGGTACAGTGTGTACCCGATATGTGAGCTTACTACACTAGAACCGGCTGCCGTGCGAAATGGATTGCCTTGACGAATTCCGGCGTATGCCTGAACCGTCAGCTGAGAATTGTGCAGGCCCTGGTGCGACTAGCCAAGAAGGATGCACATGTGAACCACGGGTGTCTCGAGAGGCGTATGCGTCGAGAGCACAGTAGTTCCCCGCCAGAGTTCTAGAAAGACAGCTGACTGAATCCCGAGAGCCAAAGACCCGCTGCACGAGCACGCATACAACGGAGCCAGGATATCGCGCCATGAGCAGAGCAAGGACATCGAGGACACAAGAAACGAGAGCAGTCATCGCAGGCCCAGCAGTAAGCAACCCATACTCCAACGTATTTAGTCTACAGCTAAAAGGCGAGGGAGGAAGCGTTCGTCTTGAACCTTGCGTCCTACCACAGGGACTGCATTGGCCTTCCGGCGTACGCCTAAAACGTCCAGTATATACTATGTAGGCGCCCGGTGTGACCGGCCGGGACAGATCCAGGAACAGCAGGCTTTGGCAGCGAAAGGCGTATGCTTTGGGAGCTCAGTTCCTGTGTACCCTAGTCTAGGAACGGTAACACATCCAAAAACCCTCACAGCCCGAATCCAAAGACAACGGAGGCGTTCCGGACCAGTAAGAAATGAGGCAGTGGAGAGCGACGGTGGAGCAACCACAACTCATCGGAGAGGGCATTGAGATACCAGTTTGTCACCATCACTCTCGGGCCGAGGGCTAAGTCGGCGAATAAAGATCATAGAGCAGACATCCTAACATTCTGTGCGTGCTCACTAGACAGTCAGGATGTCACGTTTATATAAATTTGGTAGGACGAACAACACACATCTTCTGAGTTAGCCGCACGATACTCGTAGCGAGCAGACTAAAATAAATCAGTTCGTTACACAATACAATTCAAAAAAGTATCAGTCAAATTTCAAATAGAACGTTGTTTGGCATTGAACAGAAGTGAAAACCAAAAATTGAGGAAATGGATAATAAAGAGGAAAATAGAGATTTAAATAAAATTCGAAGAGAAGCTTAAAAGCAATGCATTCTAAATACTCATAAAAATTCCAACTTCCTAACTTTAAAAACACCAAAGTTATGGCATTTTCAATCGTTCAGTTATATGGCAGCTATAGGATATAGTCGGCCGATCCCTATAAAATTTGGTAGGTCGGATTGATTGTCCAAATATAAAACTCATAGAAAATTCCAACTTCCTAACTTTAAAAACACCAAAGTTATGGTATTTCCTATCGTTATATGGGAGCTATAGGATATAGTCGGCCGATCCTTATGAAATTTAGTAGGTCGAATTGATTGGCCAAATAAAAAAGCCATAGAAAATCCCAACTTCCTAACTTTATAATCACCAGAGTTATGGCATTTCCTATCGTTCAGTTATATGGCAGCTATAGGATATAGTCGGCCGATCCCGGCCGTTCCGACTTATATACTGCGTGCAAAGGAAAGAAGGGTGTGTGCAAAGTTTCAATTCGATATCTTTAAAACTGAGAGATTAGTTCGCGTAGAAACAGACAGACGGACAGACGGACATGCTTATATCAACTCAGGAGGTGATCCTGATCAAGAATATATATACTTTATAGGGTCGGAGATGTCTCCTTCACTGCGTTGCACACTTTTGACCAAAATTATAATACCCTCTTCAAGGGTATAAAAATTTTATAATTTCCCTATATATATATTTTGTTGCCATCACTGTTTTTCTAAGGCGAAATTTTATTGATATTAAAGTAAACCCATACATGTTTAAAGTAAAACAAACCTTAAAACATTCTGCCTTCTGTTTTAATATTAGTTTAACTTTGAATACCCTTGAAGAGGGTATTATAATTTCATTCAAAAGTGAAGTAGACCTTTCCGACCCTATAAAGTATTTTTGATCAGCATCACCAGGAGAGTCAATCGGGAGAGTCAATAGCCATGACGGTCTGTCCGTTTGTCCGTCCGTTTCTATTAGTCTGTCAGTTTTAAAGTTATCTGCTTATCCCAAAAATTGTCTTTTTATTGCAGGTAGTATATAAGTCGGAACCAGCCAGATCGGACGACTATATCATATAGCTCCCATAGCAACAATTGAAAAAAATTTTAATAAGTACAACTTTGTTGTTTTTTAATTTTTTTTTGTACTTTGGGATCTAATCATATCATAAATTAAAATCGGTCATATATATCATAAAGCTCCAATAGGAACAATAGGAATAATATATGAAATAAATCACAAAAAAAAATAGAACTTCCTTGTTTATAAATTTATTTAAATATACTTCAAAATATAATAATTCTTGAGTATTTCAAATTTACGTTTTAATTTTTATTGAAATCGGAGAACAATATCATATAGCTGCCATAGAAACGATCGGAAACTTCAGCGTAAAATCGACATAGCTTTGTTATTCATTGTTATTCCCTCGCAAAGGGTACTTTCAGTCAAAGTTTTCAACGCATTTGAAAATAAAACTTATATATAAAGTATATATTCTTGATCAGCATCGCCAGGCGATTCGAATTAGCCCTGTTCGTCCGTTCGTAACTATAACTTTGTTTTTTCCTAATATATTTCCATATACTCCAAGATATAGTAAAATGTAGCAATTACAGTTTTTGTTTTCTAAAAATTTAAAGACTATATAATATAAATTTCTAGGAAAGATCACAAAATAACAGACATATCAACACAACTTCACCGTTTTGAAACATTTACTGATGTTCGCTCAAAATGTGAATTATATTGAAATTGTTAAAAATAAAAACTTGAAGTTTAGTGTAAGTTAGTTTAGGGTAAAGGCGGGAGCACAATAAAGTTTTCTCTCGCTCTCGGCGAAGTCGCCCCGTCTTCGCCAACCTTCGTTAAGCTAGGCTCTATGTTCTTTGTCGAAATATATATATTCATTCGTTGACATTGATTTGAGCCGTCGACACCTTTTCTTTTCGTTCGTTTTTTTTTCGCTATAATAATTTTAGCCACCGCCAAGTTTTTCGGTTGTGAATAATTAGAAAACTCTTTGATTTTCCATGGCGCCCCCGGGTGGACGTTATAATTTATTTTGGCAACTAGTGACAGTGACCAAAAAAAAAATATAAAGTGCAAGTGCAGGTCAAAGCACTCAATTACATAGTGCTTTATTGTTGCCCGCGGCGTGTCGGTGTAGACAGACAATACACAGCTGCTCCTGCTATCCTGTTCGCCACAGAAGAACTGCTGCCAGAGGGATGCCCTGCGATTGTTCAATGTGCAAAAGGAAAGTGACAGCTGGATTGAAAGACGGTAACGCAGAACCTGAGGTATTTTTTTAATTGTTTATTGCCTTGTGCTGAAAAATTTCTCCATCGATATATAGTAGAGCTAGTTGTGCATGCATTTATTTATAATAAATAAAAATACAAAAAATATATTAAAATTTATCATATACATACCCATACATATACACATACACATTATAACCTATTTGAACCGCCGTTGGACGCAACATTTAATTGTTATATTATTGCAGTTGGTAAAATCATCCCAGCCGCTATACATAACCAATACATAAGCCCTCATATACAAGCAGCTGCAGCGTTGAACTTTTTCGTTTTTCTTTTTCGCTTCGCTTATCCGCCGTTAGCAACGTTGTAATTGTTGTTGGACTTTTGGTTTGGCGCGCTAAAGATCTAAGTGACGCGCTACCCTGCCTTCGGACGGGTATACTGATTTTTGCCGTCATTTGCAACCACTATTAATTTTGATACCTCGTGGCTCGATATTAAATTTAATATTTTTTTCGTCAATTTCGTTGTGGATAATTATTAAAATAATTTTTTTCGAACAAATTTTATAATTAAATTAAATTGTTATTTACTCTTAGTATTTTGCTTCGAAAATTTATTTAACATTTTGTCGTCGTTCTTATTGAACAATTATCCTATTTTAAAACTTATTTATTTATTAATTATTATTCTTGGATAAATAATTTATTTATATATATATATTTATTTATTTTCGTGGTTTATATAAGTTAAACACGAGTGAGTTCAGTATTTAAAAAAATATAAATTTTAGGACACTTGGTCCGTATTTATTTGCACAAAAATTGGAACTAAATTATGTTTACAGAAATTGCCATATTTATACCCAATAACTTTGTCGCTGCCTCTGCCAACGTCGGAGCTTTGCCGTTGTCGTCGCTGCAGCGGGAAGTGGTTCAGACGCTGCAGTCAGCACTTTTTGGGAGCTTGCACTTCTGCTTGCTGGTGCAATACCGGATGCGCGTGGCCAACTTTGGTTGCGAATTCGTTTTGTGTTAACTCCTCCACCTTTAAAATCGAGTGTCCACGCTCGATGCAGTCATTGATCTCGTTATCAGAAGCTATTTTATTGATGTGCAGTATTTTGACCCTTTTAATCAAGAAGCGGCTAGCTAGTGCAGTTAGTCCGATGATTATTATGGAACTTATTAGAAAATCGGCTGTATGCGATGTTGTTTTTAACCGTTCCAAGGTCTTGGTATTGTTGATGTTCAGTTCTTTTACCAATTCTAATGATAGCTTTTCTTCTATCTTTTTAATGGTCATCTCAGTTTGGAGAATTGCTGGCATCGGGTGATAGTGTACCGTGTCTTTGTTGGTGAAGGTCTGTCCATCAATATTAATTGTGGAATTGCTGAAGTTAATAACAAAGGTTCCGTTGAGACTTGTGGATGTCCCATTTATTTGTACGTTGCCGGAGAATTTGTTGAGTAGAATGACTCCAGGTGCGAGTTCGTCAATAACTGGAATGTGTTGGAATTTGGTAGGCAAGAGGAATTACTTATGTCTATCATATTTCTATGTTTACAAATGGTTATCTCATTATAATTATTACATTTGGAAATTTTTGCAAAAAGTTTTCCTTTACATTTAATTACATTTTCGCTTTGAATTTTATTAACATATTGACCAATTTTTATTTGTTTGATTAAAAGTTCTTCACAATAGTTGGTGTCGGTTATAGGAATTTTAATGATATAAATAAGTGTTGGCCCATTGCTTCCTACGCTTACTTCTGCTATTTTCATGGCTTCTTCAAAATTAGTGTATGGCAACTGGTCTTGATCAAGTGTTTTTATAACTTCATTTACCTCTTCGTCTCCTAATATCTGGGTGTTACTAATATCTGCTTTTGCCCATTGTATTGCGTGGTTTAAGTTGACAATTTCTTCCTTAAGCATTTTAATTTGAAACATTAATATTGTGCTAGTGTCTCTTTGAGGATCTCCTCCGTTTTAAGCTGTTTATAAGATTTGCATTGGCCTGGGTGAATAACTTGATTGTTGTTGTTAGTTGATGCTGAATTTATTTTTTCTTGAACTATTTCCAGCTAACCATTTCCAGGCGCTGCCTAATAAATCTATATGTCTTTTCCTTCTACTCTTAATCTCGAGGTTATTAATTTTTTTAAATTCTAATTTCTTCGGTTATAAATGGCAATATTGTGTTGTATGTTTTTACTTTATAGTTAGCAGTGTAATTAATTTTTTCAAGTGTTTCTTCGTATTTTTCTAAATCAATAATATGAATTAATCTAAAGGTTCCAGTTTGAACCTTTGCCAGTCCGGTAATTAGAGTCACGATATTGGATTTCGTGTAGTCAGTTATTTTTACGTCAGCAGCGCACGCAGTGAAAAGGGTTCTGTAAATGTGATTTAATTTCGAATAAGTTGTTTATGAATAATTCTTCCAGTTTATGTTAGTACTGTGGTGTTTCTGTCTTCTTTTACGATTTCTTTTTATACCTGGCGGATAGTTTTGTACCTAATCTTTTATTATTTTGAACAAATATCTCATCTCCTGGGGAATATTTTTTTATTTGATCTCTACTTTTGTTATGGTATGTTAGGTCTTTTTCCTGAGTGGTTGTAATTCTCTCTGTAATTTTATGTCTCTCTGTTTGTTGTAGTTTAGGGTTAAGTGCTACCTTTCTTCCAAAAAACAACTGGTTTTCTGTTAGTGGTTGAGTGTATTGAATAATTATATTTGACAACTGATCTATCTATCAGATCTTTTAACGAAGCGTGTACTTTGTCGGTCTTTTGGCACCGAATAATTTCTGACAGTGTTGAATGGAAACGTTCGATTTGGCCGTTTGCTGAACTGTTATATGGAGGTGTTTTGTAAACTTCGATATTAAATTGATCTTGTAGCATACGCATTACGGGAGCCGAACCAAGTGATTTCTCATTATCCATTACTCATATTTCTGGGATACCAAAATTGATTAATAAATCTTTTAAAGGTTCTTTTATGTCTTGAGTTGCTCGAGATTTGACTATCCTAGCCTTTGCAAATTTTGAAAATTTATCTATTGCAGTCAAAACGACTTGTTTGCATGTGAGGTAAAAATCAACGTGAATAATTTGACCTGGGTATTGTGGTATTGGTGTTTTTTGTAACTCTGGTTTGTTGGGGTGTCTTTCGTATTTATGTTCCTTACAAATTTGGTATTGTTTTACAAGTTTTATTATTTTGGCCCTCATGTGTGGAAAGTAAACTTTGTTTAACAATTGTTGTTTGTTTTCATTGCTATTTCTATGTGCTCTTCTATGCTCTGTTATAATTGCATTCTCTTCTCCGTTAATGACGGACGGGTTGAGTCTATCTCTTAAAATTTTTGATAAGATTTCTGAATTAAAAATTGGTTCTGTTATAATGTGTCTATGGTACGTGGGGAAACGAGTTCGAATTTATAGGAGGGTGTATTTCCTAAATATAATAGTATTTGATTTTTAAAAACATTTACTGGTTGGTCTGCCATTGGTATTAGTCTCTCAGGAGAACTAGAACTGCTGTGAATAGTGCCTGTTAGTGTGTTTACTTCCCCTCGCGTTTGAATGGGAGGTCTACTCAGAGCATCGGCAACAATGTTTGCTTTGCCAGGTTTGTGGAGCAGTTCGTGATTGTACTCCTCTAGAATTGCTTTCCATCTCTTCATCTGATCGTTACGGCTTTTAGGGTTAGTTGGGTGTGTGAGAGATTCGTGGTCGGTAAATATTTATTATAATTGAAATTCTTTATTGTAGTCTGGATATGATAACATTACCTCCTCGGAGGCGAGAGTTTGTTTTAATTTTCTAAATGCTTCCCTTGCATCTTTGTCAAGATCAATCAGAGTTTTGCTTGAGGCATTTTTTTGAGATACGGCCTCGGCCCTCTTCCCCTCTTAAAAGGGCTGTTAGGGGCTTTGCAAGCTTTGCATAATCTTTAATGAAGCGACGGTAGAACCCTGACAGTCCTAAAAAGGAACGAAGATCTTTAAGTGTCTTTGGTTCGGGGAATTCGACGATTGCTCTCACCTTTTCCGGATTTTTCTTAATACCGGTATCTGCTACTAAAAATCCTAATAATTTAACTTCTTTCTTAAAAAATTCGCATTTATCTAACTGAATTCTCATGTTTGCGTCTTCAAGAATTTTGAATACATTTCTATGTCTTTTAGATGATTTTCTTCGTTTTTACTGAAGATAATAATGTCGTCAATTCCTATATGTTCTCTAAGAATGTCTTCTAGGGCTCTTTGAAAAATGGAAAGGGCATTTTTAAGTCCAAACGGGAGTCTGGTAAACTCACATTTGCCTTGATTTACTGAAAATGCAGTTTTTTCTATGTCTGATTGTCTGAGTGGGATTTGGTGAAATCCACTTTTAAGGTCTAAAACAGAAAAAAATTTATTTTGTCCTAGTTGTGCCAGTACATTGTTTATGTCTGGTATAGGGTATCTGTCTGGAATAGTGACCAAGTTAAGCTTCCTATAGTCAATCACCATTCTATGTTTTTTCTGTCCGGAGGCATCCATTTTTTTGGGTACAATCCATATTGGAGAATTATACGGAGACCTTGAAGGTCTAATTACGCCGTTTTCGAGTAGCTCTTGTATTTGTTTTTCGAGTTCGGGCCTAAGAGCTTCTGGGTATGGGTAGTGCCTCGAGTATATTGGACTTTTGTTTGTACTTCTTATAGTGGCTTCTACTTTGGTAGTGTATGCCAGTTTTTCGTCCGGGTCGCCAAATAAGTTTGGAAATTTTAAGCAAATAATTTTTAAATTTTCTTTTTGCGTTTTTGTTGTATGGTCTATTCAAATATCTAACTTGTTGACTTCGGGAGAAGCTTTCTGTTTTATTTTTTTTTAATTGAAATGTAACCTTCCTGCATATTTATTTGAGCGTTGATTTCGCGAAGTGTATCATTTCCTATAATAGCATCGAAAGATTTTAATGAGGGTAGTAAAAAGAATTTAACAAATGTATCTTTTAAGTCAAATGAGTTGGCAATTGTGTGGTGGGTGATATGGATATTTTTACCAATCGCGGTTGGATATAATTTTTATTAGAGGTCAGTGTAATGGTTTCCTCTGTTTCTTGTTCGAAATCTGGAATTTCGGCGTAGTATTCGGCTGCTGTCTCGTCAGTTTCTGTTAATTGGTCGGTATTTTCTAATGTCTGTTCTTGTTCAGTGTTTATGTGAATTGTGTATTCTCTGTCTTTTATCTACCAGTCCGCTTGTCATTTGAGGTGGTGGTCGTTTTCCCTGCATTCCATTACTTGGTCTGTTCATATAATTTATTTGTCTTGTCTGTAAACTTTTATCTATATCCATAGATTCTGGCTTAGACTGAGGTTTTGGAGCCAATGGATGTGGTGGTTGTATTGCTGGGTAAACAGAATATTGTTGTTGATGTCTACTGAATTGCATTTGCTGCTGTGAAAAATAGGGTGTCGTTTTCGGGGTCTGTGGAACGTGAGCTAAATGTGGGATAAATGGTTGTCTAGCTGCGTTGAATGGTTGCTGTGCGAATTTTTTTGGTAAGGCAGGTCCTCTAGTAGGGTCTTAAAATTTTCTTGAATTGTTTTGATTATTATTGGCGTAATTGGTTCTGAAATTATGATTTTCTAGTAGTGTTGCCTTTCCTTTGGTGCGCCTTTTTTCCGGTGTTACCAGGGCAGCCTATGGGGTGCACTTGCAGGTTATTTTTGGAGTCGCGACTTATTTTTCGGATCGGTGGAACCCGGGCAGCCTATGGGGTGCTCTTACGAGTGTTCCTTTGATTCGATACCAAGGATATTTCCGCGGACAGGACCCTTAAACGTTGGGCGCCAGGTAAACACGAGTGACTTCAGTATTTAAAAAAATATAAATTTTAGGACACTTGGTCCGTATTTATTTGCACAAAAATTGGAACTAAATTATGTTTACAGAATTTGCCATATTTATACCCAATAACTTTGTCGCTGCCTCTGCCAACGTCGGAGCTTTGCCGTTGTCGTCGCTGCAGTGGGAAGTGGTTCAGACGCTGCAGTCAGCACTTTTTGGGAGCTTGCACTTCTGCTTGCTGGTGCAATACCGGATGCGCGTGGCCAACTTTGGTTGCGAATTCGTTTTGTGTTAACTCCTCCACCTTTAAAATCGAGTGTCCACGCTCGATGCGGTCATTGATCTCGTTATCAGAAGCTATTTTATTGATGTGCAGTATGACCCTTTTAATCAAGAAGCGGCTAGCTAGTGCAGTTAGTCCGATGATTATTATGGAACTTATTAGAAAATCCGCTGTTGTTTTTAACAGTTCCAAGGTCTTGGTATTGTTGATGTTCAGTTCTTTTACCAATTCTAATGATAGCTTTTCTTCTATCTTTTTAATGGTCATCTCAGTTTGGAGAATTGCTGGCATCGGGTGATAGTGTACCGTGTCTTTGTTGGTGAAGGTCTGTCCATCAATATTAATTGTGGAATTGCTGAAGTTAATAACAAAGGTTCCGTTGAGACTTGTGGATGTCCCATTTATTTGTACGTTGCCGGAGAATTTGTTGAGTAGAATGACTCCAGGTGCGAGTTCGTCAATAACTGGAATGTGTTGGAATTTGGTAGGCAAGAGGAATTACTTATGTCTATCATATTTCTATGTTTACAAATGGTTATCTCATTATAATTATTACATTTGGAAATTTTTGCAAAAAGTTTTCCTTTACATTTAATTACATTTTCGCTTTGAATTTTATTAACATATTGACCAATTTTTATTTGTTTGATTAAAAGTTCTTCACAATAGTTGGTGTCGGTTATAGGAATTTTAATGATATAAATAAGTGTTGGCCCATTACTTGCTACGCTTACTTCTGCTATTTTCATGGCTTCTTCAAAATTAGTGTATGGCAACTGGTCTTGATCAAGTGTTTTTATAACTTCATTTACCTCTTCGTCTCCTAATATCTGGGTGTTACTAATATCTGCTTTTGCCCATTGTATTGCGTGGTTTAAGTTGACAATTTCTTCCTTAAGCATTTTAATTTGAAACATTAATATTGTGCTAGTGTCTCTTTGAGGATCTCCTCCGTTTTAAGCTGTTTATAAGATTTGTATTGGCCTGGGTGAATAACTTGATTGTTGTTGTTAGTTGATGCTGAATTTATTTTTTCTTGAACTATTTCCAGCTAACCATTTCCAGGCGCTGCCTAATAAATCTATATGTCTTTTCCTTCTACTCTTAGTCTCGAGGTTATTAATTAAATTTTTTTTAAATTCTAATTTCTTCGGTTATAAATGGCAATATTGTGTTGTATGTTTTTACTTTATAGTTAGCAGTGTAATTAATTTTTTCAAGTGTTTCTTCGTATTTTTCTAAATCAATAATATGAATTAATCTGAAGGTTCCCGTTTAAACCTTTGCCAGTCCGGTAATTAGAGTCACGATATTGGATTTCGTGTAGTCAGTTATTTGTACGTCAGCAGCGCACGCAGTGAAAAGGGTTCTGTAAATGTGATTTAATTTCGAATAAGTTGATTATGAATAATTCTTCCAGTTTATGTTAGTACTGTGGTGTTTCTGTCTTCTTTTACGATTTCTTTTTATATCTGGCGGATAGTTTTGTACCTAATCTTTTATTATTTTGAACAAATATCTCATCTCCTGGGAATATTTTTTTATTTGATCTCTACTTTTGTTATGGTATGTTAGGTCTTTTTCCTGAGTGGTTGTAATTCTCTCTGTAATTTTTTGTCTCTTTGTTTGTAGTAGTATATGGTTAAGTGCTACCTTTCTTCCAAAAAATAAGTCAACTGGTTTTCTGTTAGTGGTTGAGTGTATTGAATAATTATATTTGACAACTGATCTATCTATCAGATCTTTTAACGAAGCGTGTACTTTGTCGGCCTTTTGGCACCGAATAATTTCTGACAGTGTTGAATGGAAACGTTCGATTTGGCCGTTTGCTGAACTGTTATATGGAGGTGTTTTGTAAACTTCGATATTAAATTGATCTTGTAGCATACGCATTACGGGAGCCGAACCAAGTGATTTCTCATTATCCATTACTACTATTTCTGGGATACCAAAATTGATTAATAAATCTTTTAAAGGTTCTTTTATGTCTTGAGTTGCTCGAGATTTGACTATCCTAGCCTGTGCAAATTTTGAAAATTTATCTATTGCAGTCAAAACGACTTGTTTGCATGTGAGGTAAAAATCAACGTGAATAATTTGACCTGTTTATTGTGGTATTGTTGTTTTTTGTAACTCTGGTTTGTTGGGGTGTCTTTCGTATTTATGTTCCTTACAAATTTGGCATTCTTTTACAAGTTTTATTATTTTGGCCCTCATGTGTGGAAAGTAAACTTTGTTTAACAATTGTTGTTGGTTTTCATTGCTATTTATATGTGCTCTTCTATGCTCTGTTATAATTGCATTCTCTTGATCAGTTTCGTCTTTTAAATCTTTAACTAGTCTGCTTGAGAATCTGGTTTTATATTTATTGAAAAGCGGATAGATTTCTTGAAGTTGACCTAAGGTTTTTTCGTCTGTATGAATTCCGTTAATGACGGACGGGTTGAGTCTATCTCTTAAAATTTTTGATAAGATTTCTGAATTAAAAATTGGTTCTGTAATAATGTGTCAATGGTACGTGGGAAAAACAAGTTCGAATTTATAGGAGGGTGTATTTCCTAAATATAATAGTATTTGATTTTTAAAAACATTTACTGGTTGGTCTGCCATTGGTATTAGTCTCTCAGGAGAACTAGAACTGCTGTGAATAGTGCCTGTTAGTGTGTTTACTTCCCCTCGCGTTTGAATGGGAGGTCTACTCAGAGCATCGGCAACAATGTTTGCTTTGCCAGGTTTGTGGAGCAGTTCGTGATTGTACTCCTCTAGAATTGCTTTCCATCTCTTCATCTGATCGTTACGGCTTTTAGGGTAAGTTGGGTGTGTGAGAGATTCGTGGTCGGTAAATATTTATTATAATTGAAATTCTTTATTGTAGTCTGGATATGATAACATTACCTCCTCGGAGGCGAGAGTTTGTTTTAATTTTCTAAATGCTTCCCTTGCATCTTTGTCAAGATCAATCAGAGTTTTGCTTGAGGCATTTTTTGAGATACGGCCTCGGCCCTCTTCCCCTCTTAAAAGGGCTGTTAGGGGCTTTGCATAATCTTTAATGAAGCGACGGTAGAACCCTGACAGTCCTAAAAAGGAACGAAGATCTTTAAGTGTCTTTGGTTCGGGGAATTCGACGATTGCTCTCACCTTTTCCGGATTTTTCTTAATACCGGTATCTGCCACTAAAAATCCTAATAATTCAACTTCTTTCTTAAAAAAATCGCATTTATCTAACTGAATTCTCATGTTTGCGTCTTCAAGAATTTTGAATACAATTTCTATGTCTTTTAGATGATTTTCTTCGTTTTTACTGAAGATAATAATGTCGTCAATGTAGACGAAACACCTAATTCCTATATGTTCTCTAAGAATGTCTTCTAGGGCTCTTTGAAAAATGGAAAGGGCATTTTTAAGTCCAAACGGGAGTCTGGTAAACTCACATTTTCCTTGATTTACTGAAAATGCAGTTTTTTCTATGTCTGATTGTCTGAGTGGGATTTGGTGAAATCCACTTTTAAGGTCTAAAACAGGAAAACATTTATTTTGTCCTAGTTGTGCCAGTATATTGTTTATGTCTGGTATAGGGTATCTGTCTGGAATAGTGACCAAGTTAAGCTTCCTATAGTCAATCACCATTCTATGTTTTTTCTGTCCGGAGGCATCCATTTTTTTGGGTACAATCCATATTGGAGAATTATACGGAGATCTTGAAGGTCTAATTACGCCGTTTTCGAGTAGCTCTTGTATTTGTTTTTCGACTTCGGGCCTAAGAGCTTCTGGGTATGGGTAGTGCCTCGAGTATATTGGACTTTCGTTTGTACTTCTTATAGTGGCTTCTACTTTGGTAGTGTATGTCAGTTTTTCGTCCGGGTCGCCAAATAAGTTTGGAAATTTTAAGCAAATAATTTTTAAATTTTCTTTTTGCGTTTTTGTTGTATGGTCTATTCAAATATCTAACTTGTTGACTTCGGGAGAAGCTTTCTGTTTTATTTTAATTTTACGTTTTTTTTTAATTGAAATGTAACCTTCCTGCATATTTATTTGAGCGTTGATTTCGCGAAGTGTATCATTTCCTATAATAGCATCGAAAGATTTTAATGAGGGTAGTAAAAAGAATTTAACAAATGTATCTTTTAAGTCAAATGGGTTGGCAATTGTGTGGTGGGTGATATGGATATCTCCGGCTACGGAGCTTACATAAAAAGATTTATTATTTTCGATTGGTTTTTTTACCAATCGCGTTTGGATATAATTTTTATTAGAGCCGGTGTCTATTAAAATTTTGATCATCTCTCCATCACCAGTTTTACATTGAAAGTAAGGTAATGAAGAGGATTTTACTCTAAAAAATAAAGGTCAGTGTATTCGGTTTCCTCTGTTTCTTGTTCGAAATCTGGAATTTCAGCGTAGTATTCGGCTGCTGTCTCGTCAGTTTCTGTTAATTGTTTGGTATTTTCTAATGTCTGTTCTTGTTCAGTGTTTATGAGAAAATTTCTCTGTCTTTTATCTACCAGTCCGCTTGTCATTTGAGGTGGTGGTCGTTTTCCCTGCATTCCATTATTTGGTCTGTTCATATAATTTATTTGTCTTGTCTGTAAACTTTTATCTAGATCCATAGGTTCTGGCTTAGGCTGAGGTTTTGGAGCCAATGGATGTGGTGGTTTTATTGCTGGGTAAACAGAATATTGTTGTTGAGCTAACTGTGGGCTAAATGTGGGACGTGAGCTAAATGTGGGATAAATGGTTGTCTAGCTGCGTTGAATGGTTGCTATGCAAATTTTTTTGGTAAGGCAGGTTCTCTAGTAGGGCCTTCAAATTTTTTTGAATTGTTTTGATTATTATTGGCGTAATTGGTTCTGAAATTATGATTTTCTAGTAGTGTTGCCTTTCCTTTGGTGCGTCTTTTTTTCCGGTGTTACCAGGGCAGCCTATGGGGTGCACTTGCAGGTGATTTTTGGAGTCGCGACTTATTTTTCGGATCGGTGGAACCCGGGCAGCCTATGGGGTGCTCTTACGAGTGTTCCTTTGATTCGATACCAAGGATATTTCCGCGGACAGGACCCTTAAACGTTGGGCGCCAGGTAAACACGAGTGACTTCAGTATTTAAAAAAATATAAATTTTAGGACACTTGGTCCGTATTTATTTGCACAAAAATTGGAACTAAACTATGTTTACAGAAATTGCCATAATTATACCCAATAACTTTGTCGCTGCCTCTGCCAACGTCGGAGCTTTGCCGTTGTCGTCGCTGCAGCGGTAAGTGGTTCAGACGCTGCAGTCAGCACTTTTTGGGAGCTGTTCGGTCATGCCGCTGCCTAAATAAATTCTTAAAGTTTCTAATCTTAACGTAAATTGAATTCTCGATGTTTGTTTTTTGCCCTTTCTATTTGCCCTGCGTGGCATCTCTTTCAATTACTGTAATTGCTACTCCTTTTGAATTCCTTCGTCGATCGCTGCCTGGCCCTTTGTCCACGGCAAGCATCTACTTAAGTTTCAGTTTCGATTTGTACTCTCTCGCTGAAGGCACGGTCGCAGATCGCCTGCCTATTATTTTCGCTAGTTAAAAGGCACAGACAAATCGGTCTGCCTGCCCAACCAATAAACATTTAACTTTGTAATTAAGGCCTTGGTGTCTTTTAGAATAAAATTAGTGCATTTTTAATTGAAATCTTGTGCGGTTTTATTTTAATTGGGCACCATCAAAGGTTAGTGAAAAAGCTCACTGACCCAACATTTTGGTGACCCCGACGTGATCTAAAAACAATAAAAACTAAAGTGCAACCAAACAAACAATTTAATTTTCGTTCGTTTGATTGATCGCATATACATAACTTGCAAGTTTTATGTACATATGCAAGCGCAAGCGGTAATATATAAACTCCGTTAGAAACTCACATCGCACCCGCCCCGCGCATCATAGAAACCATTTTGGTTTCCTCTTTGTGCCTTCGTTCCCGCTTTGAAACGTTTCACAGCGGCGACCAAACGTTTTTGTTTGCGAGTTCGTTGCACCCCCTTCCACCGCTATATTGCTGTTTATGTGCAAATAGACGCACATACATTCCGTTAGTTTTTCGGTGGTCAAGAGTTTTTGGTACAGCACGCACTGCACAGTGGAATTTAATTATTTTTTGCGAGTGATAAAAGCTGAAAATAATAAAATAAATTTATTAAAATGTCAACCGAAACTACATTAGCTGCTTCAGTTCAGGGAGTGAAGCATCTTAAATTGAAGGCTGAATCAATGCTTTCTAAGGCGAGATCCTCTGAGAAGGCCTTGACTGTTGAGAAGCTCCAGGCGATGAGTGAAGAAGAATTAGAGCTTCGTGTTAAGCTCTCAGAGGAGAATAAGGCTGCATTTGCCCAGGTCCATGACAGTCTTGAGGAACTGGATTTTAATGAAATCGGCAGTCAGGTTCGCGATGATTTTGAAGAGCTCAACATATCAATACAAATCATGCTAAATCAAGAATTGGGTAAGCGTCAACGTCCAGCACTTCGAAGTTCTACTCTCAGGCCAGAGCCATCTCTGGATTTCCATTCTGTGCCGGCTAAAAGATCTCATTTGCCTGAATTGAGATTGCCTGAATTTTCTGGTGGCTATACTGAATTTGTCGACTTTCAATCCATGTTCAAAGCTATCATCGACAATGACGTGGAGCTCACTAACATTGAGAAGCTGCAGCATTTAAAGTCTAGCCTGAAGGGTTCCGCCTTGGATACAGTGCGCTCATTAGAAATTTGTGACAGCAACTATGCTGTAGCCTTGGAGTTATTGAATGTCCGTTTCAATAATAAGCGTCTAATTTTCCAATCCCATATAACTGCAATTTTGGGTCTCCCCAAAGTGGAAATACGGTCCGCAGCGAAGCTGAGAGATATATCTGATAAAATAAATGCTAATCTACTTGCTCTTCAGTCAATGGGCTCTGTTGAGCAAATCTCAAATTGCATTCTGGTTCATGTTTTACTCCAAAAATTAGATAGCAAAACTCAGGCCAATTGGGAAAAATCTGATCCTTAGATTGATCAATTTACTACATTTTTGTCCAAGCGTTGTCAAAAATTGGTAAATGTAGAGCATACTGCAGCATCGTACTCATATAGTTCACAATCAGGAAAAAGCCGCAACAAAACCATTTTAATTGCCACTAACTTTTTAGGAAATGGATGTGTTGTGTGTGACAACAGTGGCCATTCAATTTATAGCTGTGGTCAATTCGCCAATTTGTCAGTGCAAGAGCGTATTCGAAAGGTGAAGGAATTAGCGCTCTGTCTTAATTGCTTAAAGAAGGGCCATCAAATGCGCAATTGTAAGTCGGGCTGCTGTCGAACTTGCAGGTCCAAGCATCACACCCTTTTGCACCTTGGCACTCAGTCTTCGACCCAGGTTATGCGAGCTCCAGCTGCAGAACAAAGTACGCCAATTGCAATTACTTCAAGCCCTTCTACCTCTTTGCTGGCTCAGAATGTGGATTCTGACATTGTCTTTCTTGCAACTGCAGTCATAAGCGTTCAAAGTCGATCGGGTGCTTGGATCCCATGCCGTGCGCTGCTAGATTCGGGATCTCAAGTCCACATTGTGACTTCCAGGCTCGCTCACCAGTTGCAGTTGCATAAAACGAAGTCTACCGTATCAGTTGCAGGTCTTGGAGATGCTCGATTTGACTCTGAAGGAGCTTCGTTTGCGTTAAGTTAAGGTCGCACACTTCTGATTACTTTGCAATCAACCCAGTTCGATCGTTAAACCCGATGGTTGGAAAATTCCCGCGAATATTCAGCTGGCCGATCCGGATTTCTATAGATCTCGGCGAATAGATCTTCTTATTGGCGCAAGCATGTTCTTTGAGCTATTATCTGTACGGCAGATTAAGTTGGCTGCTGGGTTACCCCTATTGCAGAAAACAAGGCTTGGTTGGATCGTTACAGCAGGTGGATTTTCTACTCTCAAGGCAACTGCATTACACGGCCAAGCTGTGCACCGTGAATTGGTTGCTGCTGAAGTTCATATGGATGAATTAGTCCGTCGCTTTTGGGAAGTTGAGAGCTGTGGTGAAGGCGTGATCACAGCCACCAAAGAAGAACTGGAGTGCGAAGCTCATTTCAAGACCAACTTTCGTCGTTTAGACTCTGGTGAATATTCCGTACGATTACCTGCGAAGAACACTCTAGAATTACTGGGTGAATCGTACAATCAAACTTATCGTCGATTTCTCAATTTGGAGAGCAAGCTAGAGCGCAAGCCAGAAGTCAAGGTCCAATATTCGGCATTCATTCGTGAATATTTGCATTTGAAGCACATGTCGGTCGTGCTCAGAAACTCCTTGAGTCTTTGCAAATATTTTCTGCCCCACCACTGCGTTTTCAAAGAAGACAGCACCACGACTTAATTGCGAGTCGTTTTTGATGGGTCTGCCAAAACGTCAAGTGGACATTCGCTGAACGAGGTTCTCATGGCAGGGCCTACCATTCAACAGAAGCTGTTCAACACGCTGTTACAGTTTCGGACTTTCCCTGTTGCATTAACTGGTGACATCTGCAAGATGTATCGGTGTGTTCGCGTGGCTGAACCCGATAGCTACCTTCAATGTATTCTTTGGCGTGACTCACCGGACCAGGAGGTGCAGGTATTCAAGCTTGATACCGTCACCTATGGAACTAAGCCTGCAGCCTTTTTATCCGTTCGCGCGATGCATCAACTGGCGAATGATGAGAAGAGCACATTTCCAATCGGTTCTAAAATCATTTTGCGTGACTTTTACGTTGATGATCTGATCACAGGAGGCCAATCAACACAGGAAGTCCTCGAAATCATGTCTCAAACAACAAACTTGCTTGCACGAGGTGCAAGGTCCTTGATAAAGTTCCTCGTTTCAAAAGCTGATGGCAAACGAGAAGTGCATCTATTTTGCTCAAAATCTCGTGTCGCACCTTTGAAGACTCTCACTGTTCCCAAGTTGGAGTTGTGCGCTGCTTTATTACTGGCTCAACTGATGCGGGACGTACGCAACATGAAGCTCTTCGATTGCCCGTTTTTTTGCTGGTCAGATTCTGCTGTAGCTTTATCATGGATAAGCGATGAACCTTCACGTTTTCAAGTTTTTATTGCTAATCGAATATCTTTAATTCAAGAGCTATCCAGTGGCATGAATTGGCGCTATGTACCGACCAACTGCAATCCAGCCGACATCCTGTCAAGAGGTGCTTCCCCAAGCGAGCTTCTGGAATCTGCCCTTTGGTTCAGAGGCCCACAATTTCTTCTTAAGGATCAGCACGGTTGGCCTGAATCTTGTATGCCAGTGAAGACTCTTCCCGACCTCAGAAAGCGCATTTTGGTCGGCGTCGCTAAAAAAGTGGACCTATCTTCAAAATGCAAGTTCGTGAATTCTTGGCAAAAGATCACCCACACCTTTGGATACGTATACAAATTTGTTCACCGCATAAGACGTCCTGGTCTCAATGTCGAAGATGTAAAAATGGGAACTCAGATGCTTATCAGATGCATCCAAATGAGCAGCCTGGCTGATGACTACCGGAGTCTGCATTCTAAGCGACAAATTACATCATCCAGCCCGTTGGCCTCACTTTCTCCATTCATCGATAGCTTTGGGCTGATGCGAGTTGGGGGCAGACTACAAAATTCGTCCCTGGATTACAATGCGCAGCATCCTGTCACACTACCACGCCAGCATCCAGTTACAAGTGCTATCATACTGGACTTGCATCGGAAAAACTTGCATTCTGGTCCGCGAGCGCTGCTCGCTAACATGCGTCTTCAATTTTGGCCGATAGGTGGCCGAAAAACAGTATCATCTGCATTGCCAAGTGCGTCATATGCTTCAGAGCTAAACCAATTATCTCAGCATTTAAAAGCTGACCTGCCTAAGGATCGTGTAAATGCAACATCAACGTTCATGGTTACTGTTCTGGATTTCTGCGGGCCATTTTGCTACAAAACCGGAGTTCGCAGCAAGGTGCCTGTGAAAACGTATGTCATCTGTTTCGCGACGAAAGCGATCCACCTGGAGCTTGTTCAGGATCTTTCAACACAAGCGTTCTTGGGAGCATTGAAGCGGTTTATTCTCACCAGAGGCAAACCTGCCCGGATATGGTCAGATAATGCTACGAACTTCGTTGGAGCTAAAAACGAACTGGCTGAGCTGAAGAATCTGTTCCTGTCTGGCCCACACACTCGAGCTATAGAGGAATTCTGCCTAGAAGATTCAATTGAGTGGCGTTTTATTCCCCCACGTTCGCCTCACTTTGGAGGCCTCTGGGAGGCTGCAGTAAAAACGGCCAAATTTCATTTTTATCGTTCGGTTGGCCCATCTCTATTTTCATTCGATGAATTGAGTACACTCGTTTGCCACATTGCAGCAATTATCAACTCACGACCTTTACTACCTCTTTCAGAGAATCCAGCAGATCTTGAGGTGCTAACTCCTGCACACTTTCTTGGCACAGTTCCGCTGGTGTTGTACTCTGAACCTGACGTCACAAAGCTAAATTTCAACCGTTTGGACCGCTGGCAGAGAATAGCTTATTTTCAACAAATCTTCTGGTCACGGTGGCGTGACGAGTATCTGACCCTGTTGCAGCAACGGTCAAAGAGGCGCATCCCCAAACCTGCGCTACAAGTCAACGATGTCGTCCTGGTTCAAAAAGAGAACTTGCCTCCTCTTAAATGGCCATTAGCCAGGGTCATGGAATTGGTGCCTGGATCTGATGGAGTTGCTCGTGTGGCAGTAATACGAACATCAACTGGAACCACTCGAAGAGCTGTTCGCAAGTTGTGCGTCCTGCCGAAGCAAGATCTGGTTGAAAGCCCTGGTCTTCCAACGGGGGGAAAATGTTCGGTCATGCCGCTGCCTAAATAAATTTTTAAAGTTTCTAATCTTAACGTAAAACTAAAGTGCAACCAAACAAACAATTTAATTTTCGTTCGTTTGATTGATCGCATATACATAACCTGCAAGTTTTATGTACATATGCAAGCGCAAGCGGTAATATATAAACTCCGTTAGAAACTCACATCGCACCCGCCCCGCGCACCATAGAAACCATTTTGGTTTCCTCTTTGTGCCTTCGTTCCCGCTTTGAAACGTTTCACAGCGGCGACCAAACGTTTTTGTTCGCGAGTTCGTTGCACCCCCTTCCACCGCTATATTGCTGTTTATGTGCAAATAGACGCACATACATTCCGTTAGTTTTTCGGTGGTCAAGAGTTTTTGGTACAGCACGCACTGCACAGTGGAATTTAATTATTTTTTGCGAGTGATAAAAGCTGAAAATAATAAAATAAATTTATTAAAATGTCAACCGAAACTACATTAGCTGCTTAAGTTCAGGGAGTGAAGCATCTTAAATTGAAGGCTGAATCAATGCTTTCTAAGGCGAGATCCTCTGAGAAGGCCTTGACTGTTGAGAAGCTCCAGGCGATGAGTGAAGAAGAATTAGAGCTTCGTGTTAAGCTCTCAGAGGAGAATAAGGCTGCATTTGCCCAGGTCAATGACAGTCTTGAGGAACTAGATTTTAATGAAATCGGCAGCCAGGTTCGCGATGATTTTGAAGAGCTCAACATATCAATACAAATCATGCTAAATCGAGAATTGGGTAAGCGTCAACGTCCTGCACTTCGAAGTTCTACTCTCAGGCCAGAGCCATCTCTGGATTTCCATTCTGTGCCGGCTAAAAGATCTCATTTGCCTGAATTGAGATTGCCTGAATTTTCTGGTGGCTATACTGAATTTGTCGACTTTCAATCCATGTTCAAAGCTATCATCGACAATGACGTGGAGCTCACTAACATTGAGAAGCTGCAGCATTTAAAGTCTAGCCTGAAGGGTTCCGCCTTGGATACAGTGCGCTCATTAGAAATTTGTGACAGCAACTATGCTGTAGCCTTGGAGTTATTGAATGTCCGTTTCAATAATAAGCGTCTAATTTTCCAATCCCATATAACTGCAATTTTGGGTCTCCCTAAAGTGGAAATGCGGTCCGCAGCGAAGCTGAGAGATATATCTGATAAAATAAATGTTAATCTACGTGCTCTTCAGTCAATGGGCTCTGTTGAGCAAATCTCAAATTGCATTCTGGTTCATGTTTTACTCCAAAAATTAGATAGCAAAACTCAGGCCAATTGGGAAGAATCTGATCCTTCGATTGATCAATTTACTACATTTTTGTCCAAGCGTTGTCAAAAATTGGAAATTGTAGAGCATACTGCAGCATCGTACTCATATAGTTCACAATCAGGAAAAAACCGCAACAAAAGCATTTTAATTGCCACTAACTTTTTAGGAAATGGATGTGTTGTGTGTGACAACAGTGGCCATTCAATTTATAGCTGTGGTCAATTCGCCAATTTGTCAGTGCAAGAGGAGTTCGAAAGGTGAAGGAATTAGCGCTCTGTCTTAATTGCTTAAAGAAGGGCCATCAAATGCGCAATTGTAAGTCGGGCTGCTGTCGAACTTGCAGGTCCAAGCATCACACCCTTTTGCACCTTGGCACTCAGTCTTCGACCCAGGTTATGCGAGCTCCATCTGCAGAACAAAGTACGCCAATTGCAATTACTTCAAGCCCTTCTACCTCTTTGCTGGCTCAGAATGTGGATTCTGACATTGTCTTTCTTGCAACTGCAGTCATAAGCGTTCAAAGTCGATCGGGTGCTTGGATCCCATGCCGTGCGCTGCTAGATTCGGGATCTCAAGTCCACATTGTGACTTCCAGGCTCGCTCACCAGTTGCAGTTGCATAAAACGAAGTCTACCGTATCAGTTGCAGGTCTTGGAGATGCTCGATTTGACTCTGAAGGAGCTTCGTTTGCGTTAAGTTAAGGTCGCACACTTCTGATTACTTTGCAATCAACCCAGTTCGATCGTTAAACCCGATGGTTGGAAAATTCCCGCGAATATTCAGCTGGCCGATCCGGATTTCTATAGATCTCGGCGAATAGATCTTCTTATTGGCGCAAGCATGTTCTTTGAGCTATTATCTGTACGGCAGATTAAGTTGGCTGCTGGGTTACCCCTATTGCAGAAAACAAGGCTTGGTTGGATCGTTACAGGAGGTGGATTTTCTACTCTCAAGGCAACTGCATTACACGGCCAAGCTGTGCACCGTGAATTGGTTGCTGCTGAAGTTCATATGGATGAATTAGTCCGTCGCTTTTGGGAAGTTGAGAGCTGTGGTGAAGGCGTGATCACAGCCACCAAAGAAGAACTGGAGTGCGAAGCTCATTTCAAGACCAACTTTCGTCGTTTAGACTCTGGTGAATATTCCGTACGATTACCTGCGAAGAACACTCTAGAATTACTGGGTGAATCGTACAATCAAACTTATCGTCGATTTCTCAATTTGGAGAGCAAGCTAGAGCGCAAGCCAGAAGTCAAGGTCCAATATTCGGCATTCATTCGTGAATATTTGCATTTGAAGCACATGTCGGTCGTGCTCAGAAACTCCTTGAGTCTTTGCAAATATTTTCTGCCCCACCACTGCGTTTTCAAAGAAGACAGCACCACGACTTAATTGCGAGTCGTTTTTGATGGGTCTGCCAAAACGTCAAGTGGACATTCGCTGAACGAGGTTCTCATGGCAGGGCCTACCATTCAACAGAAGCTGTTCAACACGCTGTTACAGTTTCGGACTTTCCCTGTTGCATTAACTGGTGACATCTGCAAGATGTATAGGTGTGTTCGCGTGGCTGAACCCGATAGCTACCTTCAATGTATTCTTTGGCGTGACTCACCGGACCAGGAGGTGCAGGTATTCAAGCTTGATACCGTCACCTATGGAACTAAGCCTGCAGCCTTTTTATCCGTTCGCGCGATGCATCAACTGGCGAATGATGAGAAGAGCACATTTCCAATCGGTTCTAAAATCATTTTGCGGGACTTTTACGTTGATGATCTGATCACAGGAGGCCAATCAACACAGGAAGTCCTCGAAATCATGTCTCAAACAACAAACTTGCTTGCACGAGGTGGCTTTTAAGCTCAGGAAATGGTGTTCCAACGAGCGCGATGTCCTTGATAAAGTTCCTCACTCGGACAAAGAAACATTCCTGAAGTTTGACGATGGCAGCGACTTTACCAAGACACTGGGTCTTGCTTGGGATCCTGCAGCGGATGTCTTTCGTTTTTCTTTTTCTCCCATACAGGTCTCTCCAAAGCCATGCAACGTCTGGTGCTTTCCACAATTGCTCGCGTGTATGATCCGCTTGGTCTCATTGGTCCTGTGGTTGCCAAGGCCAAGATCTTCCTGCAACAAGTCTGGAGAGAGAAGTTGGAGTGGGACGAGAGCTTTCCTGAGGCACTCAACACATCATGGCTGAATTTGTCATCTGACATGGGTCATACTCAGCAAATGAAGTTTCCTCGACGTGCCCTGCATCAAAATGGTGCTATTGAGATCCACGGATTCTGTGACGCTAGCATCGACGCATATGGAGGATGTATCTATCTCGTTTCAATAGCTGATGGCAAACGAGAAGTGCATCTATTTTGCTCAAAATCTCGTGTGGCACCTTTGAAGACTCTCACTGTTCCCAAGTTGGAGTTGTGCGCTGCTTTATTACTGGCTCAACTGATGCGGGACGTACGCAACATGAAGCTCTTCGATTGCCCGTTTTTTTGCTGGTCAGATTCTGCTGTAGCTTTATCATGGATAAGCGATGAACCTTCACGTTTTCAAGTTTTTATTGCTAATCGAATATCTTTAATTCAAGAGCTATCCAGTGGCATGAATTGGCGATATGTACCGACCAACTGCAATCCAGCCGACATCCTGTCAAGAGGTGCTTCCCCAAGCGAGCTTCTGGAATCTGCCCTTTGGTTTAGAGGCCCACAATTTCTTCTTAAGGATCAGCACGGTTGGCCTGAATCTTGTATGCCAGTGAAGACTCTTCCCGACCTCAGAAAGCGCATTTTGGTCGGCGTCGCTAAAAAAGTGGACCTATCTTCAAAATGCAAGTTCGTGAATTCTTGGCAAAAGATCACCCACACCTTTGGATACGTATACAAATTTGTTCACCGCATAAGACGTCCTGGTCTCGATGTCGAAGATGTAAAAATGGGCACTCAGATGCTTATCAGATGCATCCAAATGAGCAGCCTGGCTGATGACTACCGGAGTCTGCATTCTAAGCGACAAATTACATCATCCAGCCCGTTGGCCTCACTTTCTCCATTCATCGATAGCTTTGGGCTGATGCGAGTTGGGGGCAGACTACAAAATTCGTCCCTGGATTACAATGCGCAGCATCCTGTCACACTACCACGCCAGCATCCAGTTACAAGTGCTATCATACTGGACTTGCATCGGAAAAACTTGCATTCTGGTCCGCGAGCGCTGCTCGCTAACATGCGTCTTCAATTTTGGCCGATAGGTGGCCGAAAAACAGTATCATCTGCATCGTCCAAGTGCGTCATATGCTTCAGAGCTAAACCAATTATCTCAGCATTTAAAAGCTGACCTGCCTAAGGATCGTGTAAATGCAACATCAACGTTCATGGTTACTGGTCTGGATTTCTGCGGGCCATTTTGCTACAAAACCGGAGTTCGCAGCAAGGTGCCTGTGAAAACGTATGTCATCTGTTTCGCGACGAAAGCGATCCACCTGGAGCTTGTTCAGGATCTTTCAACACAAGCGTTCTTGGGAGCATTGAAGCGGTTTATTCTCACCAGAGGCAAACCTGCCCGGATATGGTCAGATAATGCTACGAACTTCGTTGGAGCTAAAAACGAACTGGCTGAGCTGAAGAATCTGTTCCTGTCTGGCCCACACACTCGAGCTATAGAGGAATTCTGCCTAGAAGATTCAATTGAGTGGCGTTTTATTCCCCCACGTTCGCCTCACTTTGGAGGCCTCTGGGAGGCTGCAGTAAAAACGGCCAAATTTCATTTTTATCGTTCGGTTGGCCCATCTCTATTTTCATTCGATGAATTGAGTACACTCGTTTGCCACATTGCAGCAATTATCAACTCACGACCTTTACTACCTCTTTCAGAGAATCCAGCAGATCTTGAGGTGCTAACTCCTGCACACTTTCTTGGCACAGTTCCGCTGGTGTTGTACTCTGAACCTGACGTCACAAAGCTAAATTTCAACCGTTTGGACCGCTGGCAGAGAATAGCTTATTTTCAACAAATCTTCTGGTCACGGTGGCGTGACGAGTATCTGACCCTTTTGCAGCAACGGTCAAAGAGGCGCATCCCCAAACCTGCGCTACAAGTCAACGATGTCGTCCTGGTTCAAAAAGAGAACTTGCCTCCTCTTAAATGGCCATTAGCCAGGGTCATGGAATTGGTGCCTGGATCTGATGGAGTTGCTCGTGTGGCAGTAATACGAACATCAACTGGAACCACTCGAAGAGCTGTTCGCAAGTTGTGCGTCCTGCCGAAGCAAGATCTGGTTGAAAGCCCTGGTCTTCCAACGGGGGGAAAATTTTCGGTCATGCCGCTGCCTAAATAAATTCTTAAAGTTTCTAATCTTAACGTAAAACTAAAGTGCAACCAAACAAACAATTTAATTTTCGTTCGTTTGATTGATCGCATATACATAACCTGCAAGTTTTATGTACATATGCAAGCGCAAGCGGTAATATATAAACTCCGTTAGAAACTCACATCGCACCCGCCCCCGCGCACCATAGAAACCATTTTGGTTTCCTCTTTGTGCCTTCGTTCCCGCTTTGAAACGTTTCACAGCGGCGACCAAACGTTTTTGTTCGCGAGTTCGTTGCACCCCCTTCCACCGCTATATTGCTGTTTATGTGCAAATAGACGCACATACATTCCGTTAGTTTTTCGGTGGTCAAGAGTTTTTGGTACAGCACGCACTGCACAGTGGAATTTAATTATTTTTTGCGAGTGATAAAAGCTGAAAATAATAAAATAAATTTATTAAAATGTCAACCGAAACTACATTAGCTGCTTCAGTTCAGGGAGTGAAGCATCCTAAATTGAAGGCTGAATCAATGCTTTCTAAGGCGAGATCCTCTGAGAAGGCCTTGACTGTTGAGAAGCTCCAGGCGATGAGTGAAGAAGAATTAGAGCTTCGTGTTAAGCTCTCAGAGGAGAATAAGGCTGCATTTGCCCAGGTCAATGACAGTCTTGAGGAACTAGATTTTAATGAAATCGGCAGCCAGGTTCGCGATGATTTTGAAGAGCTCAACATATCAATACAAATCATGCTAAATCGAGAATTGGGTAAGCGTCAACGTCCTGCACTTCGAAGTTCTACTCTCAGGCCAGAGCCATCTCTGGATTTCCATTCTGTGCCGGCTAAAAGATCTCATTTGCCTGAATTGAGATTGCCTGAATTTTCTGGTGGCTTTACTGAATTTGTCGACTTTCAATCCATGTTCAAAGCTATCATCGACAATGACGTGGAGCTCACTAACATTGAGAAGCTGCAGCATTTAAAGTCTAGCCTGAAGGGTTCCGCCTTGGATACAGTGCGCTCATTAGAAATTTGTGACAGCAACTATGCTGTAGCCTTGGAGTTATTGAATGTCCGTTTCAATAATAAGCGTCTAATTTTCCAATCCCATATAACTGCAATTTTGGGTCTCCCTAAAGTGGAAATGCGGTCCGCAGCGAAGCTGAGAGATATATCTGATAAAATAAATGTTAATCTACGTGCTCTTCAGTCAATGGGCTCTGTTGAGCAAATCTCAAATTGCATTCTGGTTCATGTTTTACTCCAAAAATTAGATAGCAAAACTCAGGCCAATTGGGAAGAATCTGATCCTTCGATTGATCAATTTACTACATTTTTGTCCAAGCGTTGTCAAAAATTGGAAATTGTAGAGCATACTGCAGCATCGTACTCATATAGTTCACAATCAGGAAAAAACCGCAACAAAAGCATTTTAATTGCCACTAACTTTTTAGGAAATGGATGTGTTGTGTGTGACAACAGTGGCCATTCAATTTATAGCTGTGGTCAATTCGCCAATTTGTCAGTGCAAGAGCGTATTCGAAAGGTGAAGGAATTAGCGCTCTGTCTTAATTGCTTAAAGAAGGGCCATCAAATGCGCAATTGTAAGTCGGGCTGCTGTCGAACTTGCAGGTCCAAGCATCACACCCTTTTGCACCTTGGCACTCAGTCTTCGACCCAGGTTATGCGAGCTCCAGCTGCAGAACAAAGTACGCCAATTGCAATTACTTCAAGCCCTTCTACCTCTTTGCTGGCTCAGAATGTGGATTCTGACATTGTCTTTCTTGCAACTGCAGTCATAAGCGTTCAAAGTCGATCGGGTGCTTGGATCCCATGCCGTGCGCTGCTAGATTCGGGATCTCAAGTCCACATTGTGACTTCCAGGCTCGCTCACCAGTTGCAGTTGCATAAAACGAAGTCTACAGTATCAGTTGCAGGTCTTGGAGATGCTCGATTTGACTCTGAAGGAGCTTCGTTTGCGTTAAGTTAAGGTCGCACACTTCTGATTACTTTGCAATCAACCCAGTTCGATCGTTAAACCCGATGGTTGGAAAATTCCCGCGAATATTCAGCTGGCCGATCCGGATTTCTATAGATCTCGGCGAATAGATCTTCTTATTGGCGCAAGCATGTTCTTTGAGCTATTATCTGTACGGCAGATTAAGTTGGCTGCTGGGTTACCCCTATTGCAGAAAACAAGGCTTGGTTGGATCGTTACAGGAGGTGGATTTTCTACTCTCAAGGCAACTGCATTACACGGCCAAGCTGTGCACCGTGAATTGGTTGCTGCTGAAGTTCATATGGATGAATTAGTCCGTCGCTTTTGGGAAGTTGAGAGCTGTGGTGAAGGCGTGATCACAGCCACCAAAGAAGAACTGGAGTGCGAAGCTCATTTCAAGACCAACTTTCGTCGTTTAGACTCTGGTGAATATTCCGTACGATTACCTGCGAAGAACACTCTAGAATTACTGGGTGAATCGTACAATCAAACTTATCGTCGATTTCTCAATTTGGAGAGCAAGCTAGAGCGCAAGCCAGAAGTCAAGGTCCAATATTCGGCATTCATTCGTGAATATTTGCATTTGAAGCACATGTCGGTCGTGCTCAGAAACTCCTTGAGTCTTTGCAAATATTTTCTGCCCCACCACTGCGTTTTCAAAGAAGACAGCACCACGACTTAATTGCGAGTCGTTTTTGATGGGTCTGCCAAAACGTCAAGTGGACATTCGCTGAACGAGGTTCTCATGGCAGGGCCTACCATTCAACAGAAGCTGTTCAACACGCTGTTACAGTTTCGGACTTTCCCTGTTGCATTAACTGGTGACATCTGCAAGATGTATCGGTGTGTTCGCGTGGCTGAACCCGATAGCTACCTTCAATGTATTCTTTGGCGTGACTCACCGGACCAGGAGGTGCAGGTATTCAAGCTTGATACCGTCACCTATGGAACTAAGCCTGCAGCCTTTTTATCCGTTCGCGCGATGCATCAACTGGCGAATGATGAGAAGAGCACATTTCCAATCGATTCTAAAATCATTTTGCGGGACTTTTACGTTGATGATCTGATCACAGGAGGCCAATCAACACAGGAAGTCCTCGAAATCATGTCTCAAACAACAAACTTGCTTGCACGAAGTGGCTTTAAGCTCAGGAAATGGTGTTCCAACGAGCGCGATGTCCTTGATAAAGTTCCTGACTCGGAAAAAGAAACATTCCTGAAGTTTGACGATGGCAGCGACTTTACCAAGACACTGGGTCTTGCTTGGGATCCTGCAGCGGATGTCTTTCGTTTTTCTTTTTCTCCCATACAGGTCTCTCCAAAGCCATGCAACGTCTGGTGCTTTCCACAATTGCTCGCGTGTATGATCCGCTTGGTCTCATTGGTCCTGTGGTTGCCAAGGCCAAGATCTTCCTGCAACAAGTCTGGAGAGAGAAGTTGGAGTGGGACGAGAGCTTTCCTGAGGCACTCAACACATCATGGCTGAATTTGTCATCTGACATGGGTCATACTCAGCAAATGAAGTTTCCTCGACGTGCCCTGCATCAAAATGGTGCTATTGAGATCCACGGATTCTGTGACGCTAGCATCGACGCATATGGAGGATGTATCTATCTCGTTTCAATAGCTGATGGCAAACGAGAAGTGCATCTATTTTGCTCAAAATCTCGTGTGGCACCTTTGAAGACTCTCACTGTTCCCAAGTTGGAGTTGTGCGCTGCTTTATTACTGGCTCAACTGATGCGGGACGTACGCAACATGAAGCTCTTCGATTGCCCGTTTTTTTGCTGGTCAGATTCTGCTGTAGCTTTATCATGGATAAGCGATGAACCTTCACGTTTTCAAGTTTTTATTGCTAATCGAATATCTTTAATTCAAGAGCTATCCAGTGGCATGAATTGGCGATATGTACCGACCAACTGCAATCCAGCCGACATCCTGTCAAGAGGTGCTTCCCCAAGCGAGCTTCTGGAATCTGCCCTTTGGTTTAGAGGCCCACAATTTCTTCTTAAGGATCAGCACGGTTGGCCTGAATCTTGTATGCCAGTGAAGACTCTTCCCGACCTCAGAAAGCGCATTTTGGTCGGCGTCGCTAAAAAAGTGGACCTATCTTCAAAATGCAAGTTCGTGAATTCTTGGCAAAAGATCACCCACACCTTTGGATACGTATACAAATTTGTTCACCGCATAAGACGTCCTGGTCTCGATGTCGAAGATGTAAAAATGGGCACTCAGATGCTTATCAGATGCATCCAAATGAGCAGCCTGGCTGATGACTACCGGAGTCTGCATTCTAAGCGACAAATTACATCATCCAGCCCGTTGGCCTCACTTTCTCCATTCATCGATAGCTTTGGGCTGATGCGAGTTGGGGGCAGACTACAAAATTCGTCCCTGGATTACAATGAGCAGCATCCTGTCACACTACCACGCCAGCATCCAGTTACAAGTGCTATCATACTGGACTTGCATCGGAAAAACTTGCATTCTGGTCCGCGAGCGCTGCTCGCTAACATGCGTCTTCAATTTTGGCCGATAGGTGGCCGAAAAACAGTATCATCTGCATCGTCCAAGTGCGTCATATGCTTCAGAGCTAAACCAATTATCTCAGCATTTAAAAGCTGACCTGCCTAAGGATCGTGTAAATGCAACATCAACGTTCATGGTTACTGGTCTGGATTTCTGCGGGCCATTTTGCTACAAAACCGGAGTTCGCAGCAAGGTGCCTGTGAAAACGTATGTCATCTGTTTCGCGACGAAAGCGATCCACCTGGAGCTTGTTCAGGATCTTTCAACACAAGGGTTCTTGGGAGCATTGAAGCGGTTTATTCTCACCAGAGGCAAACCTGCCCGGATATGGTCAGATAATGCTACGAACTTCGTTGGAGCTAAAAACGAACTGGCTGAGCTGAAGAATCTGTTCCTGTCTGGCCCACACACTCGAGCTATAGAGGAATTCTGCCTAGAAGATTCAATTGAGTGGCGTTTTATTCCCCCCACGTTCGCCTCACTTTGGAGGCCTCTGGGAGGCTGCAGTAAAAACGGCCAAATTTCATTTTTATCGTTCGGTTGGCCCATCTCTATTTTCATTCGATGAATTGAGTACACTCGTTTGCCACATTGCAGCAATTATCAACTCACGACCTTTACTACCTCTTTCAGAGAATCCAGCAGATCTTGAGGTGCTAACTCCTGCACACTTTCTTGGCACAGTTCCGCTGGTGTTGTACTCTGAACCTGACGTCACAAAGCTAAATTTCAACCGTTTGGACCGCTGGCAGAGAATAGCTTATTTTCAACAAATCTTCTGGTCACGGTGGCGTGACGAGTATCTGACCCTGTTGCAGCAACGGTCAAAGAGGCGCATCCCCAAACCTGCGCTACAAGTCAACGATGTCGTCCTGGTTCAAAAAGAGAACTTGCCTCCTCTTAAATGGCCATTAGCCAGGGTCATGGAATTGGTGCCTGGATCTGATGGAGTTGCTCGTGTGGCAGTAATACGAACATCAACTGGAACCACTCGAAGAGCTGTTCGCAAGTTGTGCGTCCTGCCGAAGCAAGATCTGGTTGAAAGCCCTGGTCTTCCAACGGGGGAAAATGTTCGGTCATGCCGCTGCCTAAATAAATTCTTAAAGTTTCTAATCTTAACGTAAAACCAAAGTGCAACCAAACAAACAATTTAATTTTCGTTCGTTTGATTGATCGCATATACATAACCTGCAAGTTTTATGTACATATGCAAGCGCAAGCGGTAATATATAAACTCCGTTAGAAACTCACATCGCACCCGCCCCGCGCACCATAGAAACCATTTTGGTTTCCTCTTTGTGCCTTCGTTCCCGCTTTGAAACGTTTCACAGCGGCGACCAAACGTTTTTGTTCGCGAGTTCGTTGCACCCCCTTCCACCGCTATATTGCTGTTTATGTGCAAATAGACGCACATACATTCCGTTAGTTTTTCGGTGGTCAAGAGTTTTTGGTACAGCACGCACTGCACAGTGGAATTTAATTATTTTTTGCGAGTGATAAAAGCTGAAAATAATAAAATAAATTTATTAAAATTAGCTGCTTCAGTTCAGGGAGTGAAGCATCCTAAATTGAAGGCTGAATCAATGCTTTCTAAGGCGAGATCCTCTGAGAAGGCCTTGACTGTTGAGAAGCTCCAGGCGATGAGTGAAGAAGAATTAGAGCTTCGTGTTAAGCTCTCAGAGGAGAATAAGGCTGCATTTGCCCAGGTCAATGACAGTCTTGAGGAACTAGATTTTAATGAAATCGGCAGCCAGGTTCGCGATGATTTTGAAGAGCTCAACATATCAATACAAATCATGCTAAATCGAGAATTGGGTAAGCGTCAACGTCCTGCACTTCGAAGTTCTACTCTCAGGCCAGAGCCATCTCTGGATTTCCATTCTGTGCCGGCTAAAAGATCTCATTTGCCTGAATTGAGATTGCCTGAATTTTCTGGTGGCTATACTGAATTTGTCGACTTTCAATCCATGTTCAAAGCTATCATCGACAATGACGTGGAGCTCACTAACATTGAAAAGCTGCAGCATTCAAAGTCTAGCCTGAAGGGTTCCGCCTTGGATACAGTGCGCTCATTAGAAATTTGTGACAGCAACTATGCTGTAGCCTTGGAGTTATTGAATGTCCGTTTCAATAATAAGCGTCTAATTTTCCAATCCCATATAACTGCAATTTTGGGTCTCCCTAAAGTGGAAATGCGGTCCGCAGTGAAGCTGAGAGATATATCTGATAAAATAAATGCTAATCTACGTGCTCTTCAGTCAATGGGCTCTGTTGAGCAAATCTCAAATTGCATTCTGGTTCATGTTTTACTCCAAAAATTAGATAGCAAAACTCAGGCCAATTGGGAAGAATCTGATCCTTCGATTGATCAATTTACTACATTTTTGTCCAAGCGTTGTCAAAAATTGGAAATTGTAGAGCATACTGCAGCATCGTACTCATATAGTTCACAATCAGGAAAAAAACCGCAACAAAAGCATTTTAATTGCCACTAACTTTTTAGGAAATGGATGTGTTGTGTGTGACAACAGTGGCCATTCAATTTATAGCTGTGGTCAATTCGCCAATTTGTCAGTGCAAGAGCGTATTCGAAAGGTGAAGGAATTAGCGCTCTGTCTTAATTGCTTAAAGAAGGGCCATCAAATGCGCAATTGTAAGTCGGGCTGCTGTCGAACTTGCAGGTCCAAGCATCACACCCTTTTGCACCTTGGCACTCAGTCTTCGACCCAGGTTATGCGAGCTCCAGCTGCAGAACAAAGTACGCCAATTGCAATTACTTCAAGCCCTTCTACCTCTTTGCTGGCTCAGAATGTGGATTCTGACATTGTCTTTCTTGCAACTGCAGTCATAAGCGTTCAAAGTCGATCGGGTGCTTGGATCCCATGCCGTGCGCTGCTAGATTCGGGATCTCAAGTCCACATTGTGACTTCCAGGCTCGCTCACCAGTTGCAGTTGCATAAAACGAAGTCTACCGTATCAGTTGCAGGTCTTGGAGATGCTCGATTTGACTCTGAAGGAGCTTCGTTTGCGTTAAGTTAAGGTCGCACACTTCTGATTACTTTGCAATCAACCCAGTTCGATCGTTAAACCCGATGGTTGGAAAATTCCCGCGAATATTCAGCTGGCCGATCCGGATTTCTATAGATCTCGGCGAATAGATCTTCTTATTAGCGCAAGCATGTTCTTTGAGCTATTATCTGTACGGCAGATTAAGTTGGCTGCTGGGTTACCCCTATTGCAGAAAACACGGCTTGGTTGGATCGTTACAGGAGGTGGATTTTCTACTCTCAAGGCAACTGCATTACACGGCCAAGCTGTGCACCGTGAATTGGTTGCTGCTGAAGTTCATATGGATGAATTAGTCCGTCGCTTTTGGGAAGTTGAGAGCTGTGGTGAAGGCGTGATCACAGCCACCAAAGAAGAACTGGAGTGCGAAGCTCATTTCAAGACCAACTTTCGTCGTTTAGACTCTGGTGAATATTCCGTACGATTACCTGCGAAGAACACTCTAGAATTACTGGGTGAATCGTACAATCAAACTTATCGTCGATTTCTCAATTTGGAGAGCAAGCTAGAGCGCAAGCCAGAAGTCAAGGTCCAATATTCGGCATTCATTCGTGAATATTTGCATTTGAAGCACATGTCGGTCGTGCTCAGAAACTCCTTGAGTCTTTGCAAATATTTTCTGCCCCACCACTGCGTTTTCAAAGAAGACAGCACCACGACTTAATTGCGAGTCGTTTTTGATGGGTCTGCCAAAACGTCAAGTGGACATTCGCTGAACGAGGTTCTCATGGCAGGGCCTACCATTCAACAGAAGCTGTTCAACACGCTGTTACAGTTTCGGACTTTCCCTGTTGCATTAACTGGTGACATCTGCAAGATGTATCGGTGTGTTCGCGTAGCTGAACCCGATAGCTACCTTCAATGTATTCTTTGGCGTGACTCACCGGACCAGGAGGTGCAGGTATTCAAGCTTGATACCGTCACCTATGGAACTAAGCCTGCAGCCTTTTTATCCGTTCGCGCGATGCATCAACTGGCAAATGATGAGAAGAGCACATTTCCAATCGGTTCTAAAATCATTTTGCGGGACTTTTACGTTGATGATCTGATCACAGGAGGCCAATCAACACAGGAAGTCCTCGAAATCATGTCTCAAACAACAAACTTGCTTGCACGAGGTGGCTTTAAGCTCAGGAAATGGTGTTCCAACGAGCGCGATGTCCTTGATAAAGTTCCTGACTCGGAAAAAGAAACATTCCTGAAGTTTGACGATGGCAGCGACTTTACCAAGACACTGGGTCTTGCTTGGGATCCTGCAGCGGATGTCTTTCGTTTTTCTTTTTCTCCCATACAGGTCTCTCCAAAGCCATGCAACGTCTGGTGCTTTCCACAATTGCTCGCGTGTATGATCCGCTTGGTCTCATTGGTCCTGTGGTTGCCAAGGCCAAGATCTTCCTGCAACAAGTCTGGAGAGAGAAGTTGGAGTGGGACGAGAGCTTTCACGAGAGCTTTCACGAGAGCTTTCACTCAACACATCATGGCTGAATTTGTCATCTGACATGGGTCATACTCAGCAAATGAAGTTTCCTCGACGTGCCCTGCATCAAAATGGTGCTATTGAGATCCACGGATTCTGTGACGCTAGCATCGACGCATATGGAGGATGTATCTATCTCGTTTCAATAGCTGATGGCAAACGAGAAGTGCATCTATTTTGCTCAAAATCTCGTGTGGCACCTTTGAAGACTCTCACTGTTCCCAAGTTGGAGTTGTGCGCTGCTTTATTACTGGCTCAACTGATGCGGGACGTACGCAACATGAAGCTCTTCGATTGCCCGTTTTTTTGCTGGTCAGATTCTGCTGTAGCTTTATCATGGATAAGCGATGAACCTTCACGTTTTCAAGTTTTTATTGCTAATCGAATATCTTTAATTCAAGAGCTATCCAGTGGCATGAATTGGCGATATGTACCGACCAACTGCAATCCAGCCGACATCCTGTCAAGAGGTGCTTCCCCAAGCGAGCTTCTGGAATCTGCCCTTTGGTTTAGAGGCCCACAATTTCTTCTTAAGGATCAGCACGGTTGGCCTGAATCTTGTATGCCAGTGAAGACTCTTCCCGACCTCAGAAAGCGCATTTTGGTCGGCGTCGCTAAAAAAGTGGACCTATCTTCAAAATGCAAGTTCGTGAATTCTTGGCAAAAGATCACCCACACCTTTGGATACGTATACAAATTTGTTCACCGCATAAGACGTCCTGGTCTCGATGTCGAAGATGTAAAAATGGGCACTCAGATGCTTATCAGATGCATCCAAATGAGCAGCCTGGCTGATGACTACCGGAGTCTGCATTCTAAGCGACAAATTACATCATCCAGCCCGTTGGCCTCACTTTCTCCATTCATCGATAGCTTTGGGCTGATGCGAGTTGGGGGCAGACTACAAAATTCGTCCCTGGATTACAATGCGCAGCATCCTGTCACACTACCACGCCAGCATCCAGTTACAAGTGCTATCATACTGGACTTGCATCGGAAAAACTTGCATTCTGGTCCGCGAGCGCTGCTCGCTAACATGCGTCTTCAATTTTGGCCGATAGGTGGCCGAAAAACAGTATCATCTGCATCGTCCAAGTGCGTCATATGCTACAGAGCTAAACCAATTATCTCAGCATTTAAAAGCTGACCTGCCTAAGGATCGTGTAAATGCAACATCAACGTTCATGGTTACTGGTCTGGATTTCTGCGGGCCATTTTGCTACAAAACCGGAGTTCGCAGCAAGGTGCCTGTGAAAACGTATGTCATCTGTTTCGCGACGAAAGCGATCCACCTGGAGCTTGTTCAGGATCTTTCAACACAAGCGTTCTTGGGAGCATTGAAGCGGTTTATTCTCACCAGAGGCAAACCTGCCCGGATATGGTCAGATAATACTACGAACTTCGTTGGAGCTAAAAACGAACTGGCTGAGCTGAAGAATCTGTTCCTGTCTGGCCCACACACTCGAGCTATAGAGGAATTCTGCCTAGAAGATTCAATTGAGTGGCGTTTTATTCCCCCACGTTCGCCTCACTTTGGAGGCCTCTGGGAGGCTGCAGTAAAAACGGCCAAATTTCATTTTTATCGTTCGGTTGGCCCATCTCTATTTTCATTCGATGAATTGAGTACACTCGTTTGCCACATTGCAGCAATTATCAACTCACGACCTTTACTACCTCTTTCAGAGAATCCAGCAGATCTTGAGGTGCTAACTCCTGCACACTTTCTTGGCACAGTTCCGCTGGTGTTGTACTCTGAACCTGACGTCACAAAGCTAAATTTCAACCGTTTGGACCGCTGGCAGAGAATAGCTTATTTTCAACAAATCTTCTGGTCACGGTGGCGTGACGAGTATCTGACCCTGTTGCAGCAACGGTCAAAGAGGCGCATCCCCAAACCTGCGCTACAAGTCAACGATGTCGTCCTGGTTCAAAAAGAGAACTTGCCTCCTCTTAAATGGCCATTAGCCAGGGTCATGGAATTGGTGCCTGGATCTGATGGAGTTGCTCGTGTGGCAGTAATACGAACATCAACTGGAACCACTCGAAGAGCTGTTCGCAAGTTGTGCGTCCTGCCGAAGCAAGATCTGGTTGAAAGCCCTGGTCTTCCAACGGGGGGAAAATGTTCGGTCATGCCGCTGCCTAAATAAATTCTTAAAGTTTCTAATCTTAACGTAAAACCAAAGTGCAACCAAACAAACAATTTAATTTTCGTTCGTTTGATTGATCGCATATACATAACCTGCAAGTTTTATGTACATATGCAAGCGCAAGCGGTAATATATAAACTCCGTTAGAAACTCACATCGCACCCGCCCCGCGCACCATAGAAACCATTTTGGTTTCCTCTTTGTGCCTTCGTTCCCGCTTTGAAACGTTTCACAGCGGCGACCAAACGTTTTTGTTCGCGAGTTCGTTGCACCCCCTTCCACCGCTATATTGCTGTTTATGTGCAAATAGACGCACATACATTCCGTTAGTTTTTCGGTGGTCAAGAGTTTTTGGTACAGCACACACTGCACAGTGGAATTTAATTATTTTTTGCGAGTGATAAAAGCTGAAAATAATAAAATAAATTTATTAAAATGTCAACCCAAACTACATTAGCTGCTTCAGTTCAGGGAGTGAAGCATCCTAAATTGAAGGCTGAATCAATGCTTTCTAAGGCGAGATCCTCTGAGAAGGCCTTGACTGTTGAGAAGCTCCAGGCGATGAGTGAAGAAGAATTAGAGCTTCGTGTTAAGCTCTCAGAGGAGAATAAGGCTGCATTTGCCCAGGTCAATGACAGTCTTGAGGAACTAGATTTTAATGAAATCGGCAGCCAGGTTCGCGATGATTTTGAAGAGCTCAACATATCAATACAAATCATGCTAAATCGAGAATTGGGTAAGCGTCAACGTCCTGCACTTCGAAGTTCTACTCTCAGGCCAGAGCCATCTCTGGATTTCCATTCTGTGCCGGCTAAAAGATCTCATTTGCCTGAATTGAGATTGCCTGAATTTTCTGGTGGCTATACTGAATTTGTCGACTTTCAATCCATGTTCAAAGCTATCATCGACAATGACGTGGAGCTCACTAACATTGAAAAGCTGCAGCATTCAAAGTCTAGCCTGAAGGGTTCCGCCTTGGATACAGTGCGCTCATTAGAAATTTGTGACAGCAACTATGCTGTAGCCTTGGAGTTATTGAATGTCCGTTTCAATAATAAGCGTCTAATTTTCCAATCCCATATAACTGCAATTTTGGGTCTCCCTAAAGTGGAAATGAGGTCCGCAGCGAAGCTGAGAGATATATCTGATAAAATAAATGCTAATCTACGTGCTCTTCAGTCAATGGGCTCTGTTGAGCAAATCTCAAATTGCATTCTGGTTCATGTTTTACTCCAAAAATTAGATAGCAAAACTCAGGCCAATTGGGAAGAATCTGATCCTTCGATTGATCAATTTACTACATTTTTGTCCAAGCGTTGTCAAAAATTGGAAATTGTAGAGCATACTGCAGCATCGTACTCATATAGTTCACAATCAGGAAAAAACCGCAACAAAAGCATTTTAATTGCCACTAACTTTTTAGGAAATGGATGTGTTGTGTGTGACAACAGTGGCCATTCAATTTATAGCTGTGGTCAATTCGCCAATTTGTCAGTGCAAGAGCGTATTCGAAAGGTGAAGGAATTAGCGCTCTGTCTTAATTGCTTAAAGAAGGGCCATCAAATGCGCAATTGTAAGTCGGGCTGCTGTCGAACTTGCAGGTCCAAGCATCACACCCTTTTGCACCTTGGCACTCAGTCTTCGACCCAGGTTATGCGAGCTCCAGCTGCAGAACAAAGTACGCCAATTGCAATTACTTCAAGCCCTTCTACCTCTTTGCTGGCTCAGAATGTGGATTCTGACATTGTCTTTCTTGCAACTGCAGTCATAAGCGTTCAAAGTCGATCGGGTGCTTGGATCCCATGCCGTGCGCTGCTAGATTCGGGATCTCAAGTCCACATTGTGACTTCCAGGCTCGCTCACCAGTTGCAGTTGCATAAAACGAAGTCTACCGTATCAGTTGCAGGTCTTGGAGATGCTCGATTTGACTCTGAAGGAGCTTCGTTTGCGTTAAGTTAAGGTCGCACACTTCTGATTACTTTGCAATCAACCCAGTTCGATCGTTAAACCCGATGGTTGGAAAATTCCCGCGAATATTCAGCTGGCCGATCCGGATTTCTATAGATCTCGGCGAATAGATCTTCTTATTGGCGCAAGCATGTTCTTTGAGCTATTATCTGTACGGCAGATTAAGTTGGCTGCTGGGTTACCCCTATTGCAGAAAACAAGGCTTGGTTGGATCGTTACAGGAGGTGGATTTTTTACTCTCAAGGCAACTGCATTACACGGCCAAGCTGTGCACCGTGAATTGGTTGCTGCTGAAGTTCATATGGATGAATTAGTCCGTCGCTTTTGGGAAGTTGAGAGCTGTGGTGAAGGCGTGATCACAGCCACCAAAGAAGAACTGGAGTGCGAAGCTCATTTCAAGACCAACTTTCGTCGTTTAGACTCTGGTGAATATTCCGTACGATTACCTGCGAAGAACACTCTAGAATTACTGGGTGAATCGTACAATCAAACTTATCGTCGATTTCTCAATTTGGAGAGCAAGCTAGAGCGCAAGCCAGAAGTCAAGGTCCAATATTCGGCATTCATTCGTGAATATTTGCATTTGAAGCACATGTCGGTCGTGCTCAGAAACTCCTTGAGTCTTTGCAAATATTTTCTGCCCCACCACTGCGTTTTCAAAGAAGACAGCACCACGACTTAATTGCGAGTCGTTTTTGATGGGTCTGCCAAAACGTCAAGTGGACATTCGCTGAACGAGGTTCTCATGGCAGGGCCTACCATTCAACAGAAGCTGTTCAACACGCTGTTACAGTTTCGGACTTTCCCTGTTGCATTAACTGGTGACATCTGCAAGATGTATCGGTGTGTTCGCGTGGCTGAACCCGATAGCTACCTTCAATGTATTCTTTGGCGTGACTCACCGGACCAGGAGGTGCAGGTATTCAAGCTTGATACCGTCACCTATGGAACTAAGCCTGCAGCCTTTTTATCCGTTCGCGCGATGCATCAACTGGCGAATGATGAGAAGAGCACATTTCCAATCGGTTCTAAAATCATTTTGCGGGACTTTTACGTTGATGATCTGATCACAGGAGGCCAATCAACACAGGAAGTCCTCGAAATCATGTCTCAAACAACAAACTTGCTTGCACGAGGTGGCTTTAAGCTCAGGAAATGGTGTTCCAACGAGCGCGATGTCCTTGATAAAGTTCCTGACTCGGAAAAAGAAACATTCCTGAAGTTTGACGATGGCAGCGACTTTACCAAGACACTGGGTCTTGCTTGGGATCCTGCAGCGGATGTCTTTCGTTTTTCTTTTTCTCCCATACAGGTCTCTCCAAAGCCATGCAACGTCTGGTGCTTTCCACAATTGCTCGCGTGTATGATCCGCTTGGTCTCATTGGTCCTGTGGTTGCCAAGGCCAAGATCTTCCTGCAACAAGTCTGGAGAGAGAAGTTGGAGTGGGACGAGAGCTTTCCTGAGGCACTCAACACATCATGGCTGAATTTGTCATCTGACATGGGTCATACTCAGCAAATGAAGTTTCCTCGACGTGCCCTGCATCAAAATGGTGCTATTGAGATCCACGGATTCTGTGACGCTAGCATCGACGCATATGGAGGATGTATCTATCTCGTTTCAATAGCTGATGGCAAACGAGAAGTGCATCTATTTTGCTCAAAATCTCGTGTGGCACCTTTGAAGACTCTCACTGTTCCCAAGTTGGAGTTGTGCGCTGCTTTATTACTGGCTCAACTGATGCGGGACGTACGCAACATGAAGCTCTTCGATTGCCCGTTTTTTTGTTGGTCAGATTCTGCTGTAGCTTTATCATGGATAAGCGATGAACCTTCACGTTTTCAAGTTTTTATTGCTAATCGAATATCTTTAATTCAAGAGCTATCCAGTGGCATGAATTGGCGATATGTACCGACCAACTGCAATCCAGCCGACATCCTGTCAAGAGGTGCTTCCCCAAGCGAGCTTCTGGAATCTGCCCTTTGGTTTAGAGGCCCACAATTTCTTCTTAAGGATCAGCACGGTTGGCCTGAATCTTGTATGCCAGTGAAGACTCTTCCCGACCTCAGAAAGCGCATTTTGGTCGGCGTCGCTAAAAAAGTGGACATATCTTCAAAATGCAAGTTCGTGAATTCTTGGCAAAAGATCACCCACACCTTTGGATACGTATACAAATTTGTTCACCGCATAAGACGTCCTGGTCTCGATGTCGAAGATGTAAAAATGGGCACTCAGATGCTTATCAGATGCATCCAAATGAGCAGCCTGGCTGATGAATACCGGAGTCTGCATTCTAAGCGACAAATTACATCATCCAGCCCGTTGGCCTCACTTTCTCCATTCATCGATAGCTTTGGGCTGATGCGAGTTGGGGGCAGACTACAAAATTCGTCCCTGGATTACAATGTGCAGCATCCTGTCACACTACCACGCCAGCATCCAGTTACAAGTGCTATCATACTGGACTTGCATCGGAAAAACTTGCATTCTGGTCCGCGAGCGCTGCTCGCTAACATGCGTCTTCAATTTTGGCCGATAGGTGGCCGAAAAACAGTATCATCTGCATCGTCCAAGTGCGTCATATGCTTCAGAGCTAAACCAATTATCTCAGCATTTAAAAGCTGACCTGCCTAAGGATCGTGTAAATGCAACATCAACGTTCATGGTTACTGGTCTGGATTTCTGCGGGCCATTTTGCTACAAAACCGGAGTTCGCAGCAAGGTGCCTGTGAAAACGTATGTCATCTGTTTCGCGACGAAAGCGATCCACCTGGAGCTTGTTCAGGATCTTTCAACACAAGCGTTCTTGGGAGCATTGAAGCGGTTTATTCTCACCAGAGGCAAACCTGCCCGGATATGGTCAGATAATGCTACGAACTTCGTTGGAGCTAAAAACGAACTGGCTGAGCTGAAGAATCTGTTCCTGTCTGGCCCACACACTCGAGCTATAGAGGAATTCTGCCTAGAAGATTCAATTGAGTGGCGTTTTATTCCCCCACGTTCGCCTCACTTTGGAGGCCTCTGGGAGGCTGCAGCAAAAACGGCCAAATTTCATTTTTATCGTTCGGTTGGCCCATCTCTATTTTCATTCGATGAATTGAGTACACTCGTTTGCCACATTGCAGCAATTATCAACTCACGACCTTTACTACCTCTTTCAGAGAATCCAGCAGATCTTGAGGTGCTAACTCCTGCACACTTTCTTGGCACAGTTCCGCTGGTGTTGTACTCTGAACCTGACGTCACAAAGCTAAATTTCAACCGTTTGGACCGCTGGCAGAGAATAGCTTATTTTCAACAAATCTTCTGGTCACGGTGGCGTGACGAGTATCTGACCCTGTTGCAGCAACGGTCAAAGAGGCGCATCCCCAAACCTGCGCTACAAGTCAACGATGTCGTCCTGGTTCAAAAAGAGAACTTGCCTCCTCTTAAATGGCCATTAGCCAGGGTCATGGAATTGGTGCCTGGATCTGATGGAGTTGCTCGTGTGGCAGTAATACGAACATCAACTGGAACCACTCGAAAAGCTGTTCGCAAGTTGTGCGTCCTGCCGAAGCAAGATCTGGTTGAAAGCCCTGGTCTTCCAACGGGGGGAAAATGTTCGGTCATGCCGCTGCCTAAATAAATTCTTAAAGTTTCTAATCTTAACGTAAATTGAATTCTCGATGTTTGTTGTTTTGCCCTTTCTATTTGCCCTGCGTGGCATCTCTTTCAATTACTGTAATTGCTACTCCTTTTGAATTCCTTCGTCGATCGCTGCCTGGCCCTTTGTCCACGGCAAGCATCTACTTAAGTTTCAGTTTCGATTTGTACTCTCTCGCTGAAGGCACGGTCGCAGATCGCCTGCCTATTCTTTTCGCTAGTTAAAACGCACAGACAAATCGGTCTGCCTGCCCAACCAATAAACATTTAACTTTGTAATTAAGGCCTTGGTGTCTTTTAGAATAAAATTAGTGCATATTTAATTGAAATCTTGTGCGGTTTTATTTTAATTGGGCACCATCAAAGGTTAGCGTTAGTGAAAAAGCTCACTGACCCAACAGGAGCTATTGACCGAAGCCGGGAAGTTGCCCTTGCACTTCTGCTTGCTGGTGCAATACCGGATGCGCGTGGCCAACTTTGGTTGCGAATTCGTTTTGTGTTAACTTATATAAAAATAAATTAAAATGAGAGCAGATAAGCCAAAATCTCTTGAACTTCTTGCGGATCTAAAAAATAAGCTCAAAAAACCAGTGATGAGCATCCGCCGATTAAATGATCGAATAGAAGCCGGCCTGATTCCGATCCAAGAAATAGAACTAACTTGTCGGCTAGAGATTTTAAATGCTTCTATTATTAAGGCAACTCAATTACAAGACCATATCGAAGATTTAGATGATGGCGATGAGTTGGGAGAAGAGTTGGAAGAGCTTTCAATAATAACCACGGCAAAAATAATGTCGCTTATCTCAGCCTTGAAGACGGCAAGCGAAACGAAAATAATTGGATCAGCTTCTGTAGCCCCAACTCGAGCTCGACTTTCGAATTTGGCATTGCCGAAATTCAGCAGCAAATATTCGGAGTTTAAGAATTTCATTAGCCTTTTCGAAACTCTTGTTCATCAATACGACAGCATTCCCGTCATTGAAAAATTCAATCACTTAATTTCTTGTCTTTCTGGTGAAGCTTTGGGAACTATTAAGGCCTACCAAGTCACCGAGAGCAATTATGAAAAGGCTATGATCAGCCTGAAGATAAAGAATGTTTAATTTTTATGAATAATATTTCAACATTGTTTAGTCTTCCGAAAATAACGCAACAGTCAGCTTCGTCTTTAAGAAATATTATCGACACCGTATCATCTATATACGGTTCTTTGTTATCGATAGAAGACGACACCAAGATTTCAAATGGAATGTTGATCTATCTTGTTTTGAACAGAGTAGACCCAGTGACCAAACAAAATGGGAAGAACAATTAGATTATGAAAGGTTACCGCTTTGGTCCGATTTTGAAAAAATGTTAAACCGCCGATACCAGCATATATCCGCTGAAGAATCGAAGAAACCAAAGCAAGATAAAGTTATGTCGAGCAAGCCACATAATCGCACCTCATTTTCTTGTTCTTCGTCCAACAGTAAATCCCAGCAAAGATGTAGCTATTGCAATGCAGGAGACCATATCCTAGCGAACTGTGGTCCGTTTGGTCGCCTTTCGGTAATGCAAAGGTTCGACTTTCTAAAATCTGCTTCATTATGCATCAATTGTATGCGAAAGGGTCACACCTTTTTTAAAATGCAAATTTAATAAATGTCGAGTTTGTGGCCGCTCGCATCACGTTTTACTGCATAGATATACAGTGTCCGAAAATAGTTTAGCGTTGCCACCACCCCAAGAGATTCTTTCTCCCTCTTTAAATCAAGATCAGCCTTCCACGTCACATGTTATGCATGCGACATCATTGGACAGAGTGATTTTAGCTACGTCGATCGTAAGTGTAAGAACTAAAAACGGTGAATATATTTGGGCCCGAGCACTTCTTGACTCTGGGTCCCAAACGAATTTTATAACAGAGGACCTTGCTCACCGCTTACAGATCCGTAAAGAGCAGTCGTGTATAAACTTACTTGGTATTGGCGAGTCCAATTCTCAAGTTAAGAAAAAGGTACACACAATGGTGAAGTCGCGTATAAATGGTAGTGAGTTCTCTTTCGATTTTTGGATTTTGAAATCAATATCAGGATATCATCCTGACCAGTCGGTCAATATCAATGACTGGAAAATTCCAAAGAACCTATCTCTAGCAGCCACAAAGAATAGATATGTTAATAGGAGCAGAATCATTTTTCGAATTATTAGCTGTTGGACAAATTAGAAAAGGTCCTGACTTTCTAACTCTGCAGAAAACCCTCTTCGGCTGGGTTGTATATAATATAAGTAGATATAATCGGATAGATATAATGGGATCCAAATGAGTTGGGCAACTCTTTTGAAGTTGCAAAACGGCGGTTTTTGTCGCTTGAAAGAAGGCTGTCCCGAGACCCTGAGATGAAGAAAATGTACCTAGAATTTATGGAGGAGTACCTTTTCTTACGTCATATGTCTCTTACAGATGAACTTCCTTCTGCTCCACATTATGTTATCGCACATCAATGTGTTCTGAGACCCCAAAGTACGTCAACCAAGTTAAGTGTCGTTTTCGATGCGTCTTGTAAATCGTCAACTCAGAAGTCTCTAAATGACATTTTGATGGTTGGGCCGACAATCCAAGATGAGTTGTACTCAACGTTACTGCGCTTCCGGCTGCATAGGTTTGCCCTGACCGCCGATGTAAAGAAAATGTATCGCCAAGTGATGGTGAATGAAGCAGATAGGCAGTTTCAACTTATAGTGTGGAGAAGAGACCCCTCTGAGTCCTTGAGATTATACAAGCTCAACACCGTAACATATGGTACTGGACCAGCTCCGTTTTTGGCTATTCGGTGTTTAAAAAGGTTAAGTGAGTCTGCCAAAGTTTCTTTTCCTAGAGCTGCTAAGGTTATTGGATCCCACTTTTATGTCGATGACATGTTGACTGGTGCTTACGCGTAGAGGAGTTAAAGACTATTAAGTCTGAAGTATCTCAGGTTCTTCAAACTGCAGGTTTTGAATTGACAAAGTGGTTTTCAAACTCACCTGACGTTACCGCATCTGAGATCACAGTTAAATCCATACCCATCTCGGACTCAGAGTCAATTAAGGCGTTAGGAATATCGTGGTTGCCTAACGAAGATGCCTTCAAATCCCAAATTGACACTGCTGTCATGGGTCTCCGAGCGACAAAACGGAACATACTATCGGTGACATCGAAGCTGTTTGACCCCCTCGGCTTATTAAGTCCTATTGTAATTAGAGAAATGATCCTATTGCAGGAACTTTGGCTTAATAAGTTAGATTGAGATGAGTCGATTCCTATTCATTTGGAAACAGCTTGGAATATGATAAAAATTACATTGTCTAAATTAGAGGAAATATCTATTCCCCGGTTTGTGCATACCGATCCGATGTCACCGGTCCAATTACATGCCTTTGCCGACGCATCCTTAAGAGCTTATGGAGCTTGCGTCTACATTCGTAGCAAAACTGAAGAAGATTATAAAATATCGCTGTTGACTTCAAAGTCTAAAGTAGCGCCGCTCAAGTCTAAGACACTCCCAAGGCTTGAGTTATGTGCCGCTCACCTTCTCGCAGATCTCTGCCACAGAATCAAGCCCCTATTAAAGGTACCTATCGGACGGATTGTTTATTGGTCGGATTCTGAAGTTGCGCTTAATTGAATCCGGTCTCATCCATCTTCACTATCCACATTCGTATCGAATAGAGTTGCGGAGATTCAAGAGTGGTCAGGTGAAGCTACATGGCGGCATGTTCCAACGAAACAGAACCCAGCAGATATTGTATCAAGAGGTTGTGACGTCAACAAAATTATACAGTCAATATGGTTTACTGGACCTGCGTTTTTAAAAGAGGAAGATGCAAACTGGCCCCAGAATGCACAATTTGACCTAGATGAATAAGTCCTACTACAAGAATCGAGGAAGACTGCGGTCGGACTGACCGCTGCTGTAAGAAATTTGGATTTGGTAGATATCATCGAGGGATTTTCGTCACACCTTAAACTGCTTCGGGTATTCGTTTATATGTTCCGCTTTGTAAGAAAATGCAAAGACAAAAGTATGGTATTTGAAAAAACTTTGTCGCCGACTGAATATAATGAAGCTTTTCTAAAAATTGTCGAGATATTACAGACGCACGAGTATCATGAAGAAAGAGAAAAAGTTCGTAAAGGATCCAGAGTTGGCCCAAGTCTTCAGCAATTGAATCCATTCCAAACGCTCCCAATTTGTGCAGAGCTATGTTCGGCATTTTCATCATTCCAATTTTCATGTTGGTCCACGAGCCCTTGTGAGTCTCCTTCGACAGCGTATTTGGATCGTAAACGCTCAGGAGGTCTGCAGTCAGATAGTTCGATCATGCAAACGGTGCTTTAAGTGTAAGCCTCGACTAATGACACAAATTATGGGAAATTTACCCGCAGATCGTCTCCGTGCTCTCCGCCCATTTGCTATATGAGGCGTCGATTTTTGTGGCCCTGTCTATACGACATTGAAAATTCCCGGCCGCTCGGAGCAATCAGCAGCGACCCAAACGACAGAGAGGCGCTGACATCCGGGCACCTACTGACAGGTTGGCCGCTACTCGCCACACCCGCACTCCGGACCCCGGACCGGTCTCAACTGCTTACGGCGATGGCAGCTTGTCTTATCAGTCAGGCAAATGTTCTGGCGGCGATGGTCCCGGGAATATGTCCTGGGCCTCCAAATACGGGGCAAGTGGCACCAGCAGCAGCCCAACATCAGCGAGGGAGATCTCGTACTCGTGGCCGTGGAGCCAACAATGGCTCCTCGGCAGAACAGTCGCCAGGCACGCAGGAGAGGACGGCATGGTCAGGGTCGTCGACGTGCGGACTAGTGGAGGAAGCCTTTTCCGGCGGGCCATTCATAAGTTGGCGCCGCTTCCATTGTGTTGAAGCCCGATGGGTGTTCAACGGGGCCGGTGTTCGTTTAAAATGTGAATTATATTGAAATTGTTAAAAATAAAAACTTTAAGTTTAGTGTAAGTTAGTTTAGGGCGAAGGCGGGAGCACAATAAAGTTTTCCTTTGCTCTCGGCGAAGTCGCCAACCTTCGTTAAGCTAGGCCCTATGTTCTTTGTCGAAATATATATATTCATTCGTTGAAATTGATTTGAGCCGTCGACACCTTTCTTTTCGTTCGTTTTTTTTCGCTATAATAATTTTAGCCACCGCCAAGTTTTCGGTTGTGAATAATTAGAAAACTCTCTGATTTTCCAACTGACATTGTCCTTTTTTTGACCTCGTGAAGCTTTTTTGACCTCGGTCCTCAGATCGACGCAAAAAATACCAGAAAATTGCATAGCGTTGCCAGTCTGCGGAAATGAACTTTGGGTGAACCCTAGCAACAATTAAGTAGCGGGGCAGCATTGCTCCCACCGCATTCATACTCCATTGCGACGGCGCGTGCAGCCATGCTACCCCTCCCGCGCCGCGCACACTTAAATAATAATTTATATGTCTCGGATTACCGGGGATGTTTATTTGGCCACTATTCGCCTCGCCATAACCTCGGGTCCACCAATCTAATGCCTTTTTCCTACAGAGATCCATCCACCATCCACCATTCAAAGAACGCGGTCCATTAAGTTTTGCGTTTCGAAATCTCCCACTTAGTTCCCCAAACAAATTTGACGGACTTTTTTTGCGAAAGTTAGTCGATATTTTTACGGTGCAACTCTGAGTTTTTCTTCTTGACAGTAAAAACTGAAACAATCACTACGGAAGCGGTAGATTGACCAGACAACGGAGGAAAGGAGATACCTAGAACGCGAAACATCGTGGGGGAAACATTTTGGGCGGGAAATTCCAGAAGAAAGGAGATACCACGAATGTGAAACGTCCTGGGGAAAACATCTTGGGCGGGAAATTCAAGAAGTAAGAAGATACTTAGAACACGAGACGTCTGCAAAAGGGAATAACGGTACGACACGGACTTTGGACTCTACCGTGGTGCCATGCGCAGAGGGCGAAAGGTCGAACGGTAAAACCATGGACTTAGGACTAGGAGGCAAGGAGACCCCGAAAAATAACGGGATACGTCGGCCTACATAAGCATGCCGAGCGCAGGAAGCTGGTTCAGTAAGTAAGCAGCAGAACGCGAGTTAACAGCACACATCAAGTCAAGCAAGTGAAGAAGCAACCGAAAGCGAGTGAACAACACAAGTCAAATCAACATCAGGAGCAAGCAGAGTTAAAGTCTCCGCACTGAGAAGCAGGTAGCTGAGGTCCTAAAGGCATCACGCGACTAAGTTCAGAAACTTTGTTCCAAAGCTTGTCGCGATTTGAGCTTGGCGAATTGCTCGGCGAGTCCGGCAAAGTTGAACGAAAAGAGTCCTTCAACAAAGAACCGTGGGCTTGGAAGGAAAGTTGTCTAGAACCGGCTGACGTGTGAAAAGGATTGCTTTGACGAAACCCGGCGTACGCCTGAACCGTCAGCTGAGAATTGTGCAGGCCCCGGGTGTCACGAGAGGCGTATGCGTCGAGAGCACAGTAGCTCCCCGCCAGAGTTCTAGAAAGGCAACTGACTGAATCCCTAGAGAGCCAAAGACCCGCTGCACCTAGTTCTGCAAGAGCACGCAGACAACGGAGCCAGGATATCGCGCCGTGAGCAGAGCAAGGACATCGAGGACACAAGGAACGACGAGCAGTCAACGCAGGCCCAGCAGCAAGCAAGCCATACTCCAACGTATTTAGCCTACAGCGAGGCGAGGGAGGAAGCGTGCGTCTTAAACCTTGCGTCCTGCCACATGGGCTGCATTGGCCTTCCGGCGTACGCCTGAAACGTCTAGTAGATACTATGGCGTCCGGAGAGCGACGGTGGAGCAACCACAACTCATCGGAGAAGGCGTTGAGATACCAGTTTGTCACCATCACTTCCGGGCCGAGGACTAAGTCGGCGGATAAAGATCATAGAGCAGACATCCTAACATTCTGTGCGTGCTCACTAGACAGTCAGGATGTCGCGTTTATATAAATTTGGTGGGACGAACAACACACATCTTCTGAGCTAGCCGCACGATACTCGTAGCGAGCAGACTAAAATAAATCAGTTCGTTACACAATACAATTCAAAAAAGTATCAGTCAAATTCCAAATAGGATGTTGTTTAACATTGAACAGAAGGGAAAACAAAAATTGAGGAAATGGATAAAGTAGAGGAAAATAGAGATTTAAATAAAATTCGAAGAGAAGCTTAAAAGCAAAAAGAAGCATAGGTGAACAACGAAAAACATTTTAATTAAACAAGAAAGGAAAGCTAGTTTCGGGCGGAGCTGAAATTGAAATACCCTTGCAGAATTATTCCGTTATTTATATTCTTCAAAATTATTGATGCATTCTTAACACTCATAAAAAATCCCAACTGCCTAACTTTAAAAACACCAAAGTTATGGCATTTCCAATCGCTCAGTTATATGGCAGCTATAGGATATAGTCGGCCGATCCTTATGAAATGTGGTAGGTCGTTTTGATTGGCCAAAAATAAAACCCATAGAATAAATACCAACTTCCTAACTTAACAAACACCAAAGTTATGGCATTTCCGATCTATCAGTTATATGGCGGATACAGTCGGCTTGTATACTGCGTGCAAAGGAAAGAAGGGTGTGTGGAAAGTGTCAATTCGATATCTTTAAAACTAAGGGACTAGTTTGCGTAGAAACAGACAGACGGACATGGTTATATCAACTCAGGAGGCGATCCTGATCAAGAATATATATACTTTATAGGGTCGGAGATGTCTCCTTCACTGTGTTGCACACTTTTGACCAAAATTATTGTACTGCAAGGGTAAAAAAAGGAAAGAAGTTGCTGAGTATAAAATAGGTTACTAAATAATAATTAAAAATTTTGTCAGCACTCCAGAACCATCAAGAATTTAAAGTCCAAAACATAAAGGGCCATATGCAATAGACAAGATTTTTAGATATGATAGATTTTTAATAAAAGATGTGGAGGGCTTCCAATTGACACGTAACCCGTACAAGGGTAGTTGGAGTAGCCAAAACATAAAACCTTGGATTAATAAAAATACGAAAAGTTAAAATTATTGTAAGTAGTGTGTAAGAAGATGATTGTAATTCGTAAAGATCAGGAGATCTCAGTTGTCAGGAAGGCCGATCCTCGGACCCCTACAATTATAACTATAATTTTTATTCTTAATTTAAGTTACGTTTTCTGTTGTATCGGAGGTGTTGGCGGTTTTGGAGCTCTTGGATACATTCTTTTTAATGGCCTTGACAACTTTTACTGCTGGCTCAGTAGACTCTACCTGACCGATGGCATCCAAAATGATACTAAATTAAAACAATATAGAAAAACTTACTCAGTAGTGCAATAAAAAATAATTCCTAAGATGTTTTTTGTTTTGCCGCCCAAGTCCGATATAGTTCATATTAGCCAAAGCGGTTTACCATATTTATATTAGCAGTATAGACTCTACCTGTCAGATGGCATCTAAAATGATAAAATACTAAGTTAAAAAATATAGAAAAATGTACTCAGTAGAGAACTAAAAAATAATTCTTAAGACTCTTTTGTTTTGCTGTCCATGTTCGGGTTAGTTCATGTTGGCCAAAGCATTTTACCATAAGCTTCCACTGAAATTATGAATATTTATATTAGCAGTATAGGTACAGTTTACGTGATAAAAAAAAAGAAATAAAACAAGAAAGGAAAGCTAACTTCGGGCGGAGCCGAAGTTGATATACCCTTGCAGAATATTCTGTAAATAATATTCTCTAAAATTATTCATATGATGCATTGTTAATACCCATAAAAATCCCAACTTTCTAACTTTAAAAACACCAAAGTTATGGCATTTTCAATCGTTCAGTTATATGGTAGGTCGGATTGATTGGCCAAATTTAAAACCCATAGAAAATCCCAACTTCATAACTTTAAAAATACCAAAGTTATGGTATTTCCTATCGTTATATGGGAGCTATAGGATATAGTCGGCCGATCGTTATGAAATTCGGCAGGTCGAATTGATTTGCCAAATAAAAAAGCCATAGAAAATCCCAAATTCCTAACTTTACAAGCACCAGAGTTATGGCATTTCCTATCGTTCAGTTATATGACAGCTATAGGATATAATCGGCCGATCCCGGCCGTTCCGACTTATATACTGCGTGCAAAGGAAAGAAGGGTGTGTGCAAAGTTTCAATTCGATATCTTTAAAACTGAGAGACTAGTTCGCGTAGAAACTAGCAACTCAGGAGGTGATCCTGATCAAGAATATATATACTTTATAGGGTCGGAGATGTCTCCTTCACTGCGTTGCACACTTTTGACCAAAATTATAATACCCTCTGCAAGGGTATAAAAATAACTTTATAATTTCCTTTATATATATTTTGTTGCCATCACAGTTTTTCTAAGGCAAAATTTTACTTATATTAAAGTAAACCCATACATGTTTAAAGTAAACTAAACCTCAAAACATTCTGCTTTTTGTTTTAATATTAATTTCTTGTAGTGTTATTGAATTACTCGAGGTCATACGTTGGTTATATTTTAATTTCTTCTATAACACAACGAGGAGTGAAATCGACTATGATAGGACTAATTGCCAAAAAGCTTTTCTGATCGTAACATTGGGGAGTTTCTGAAGCTCTGCTTCCATCTCCGTAGATAGCTGATGAGCCTGAGGTGACGTGCAGACGAAACTAGCTAGTCCTATCATTGTCGGGTTCACTCCCCAGGGAGTGTAAGTGTGATGAAAGTTAAGTGGAATAAATCGTTGTGTTATAGAAGAAATTAAAATATAACCAACGTATGACCTCGAGTAATTCAATAACACTACAATTATTTTTTAACAGGTCGATACAAAACCAACATAAACAAAAGGGATCATTTCGCCCAAAAATCCAGCAATTAAAAACAAACTTCAACTAATTGTTGTGTTTGCCAGTTTGTATATCGAAAAAACCGAGAGTTTTTCAACAGACAAAACACTGAAAACTTTCACACACTGATAGAAGCTTTAACGACAGAACTCCACCTATGTTAAAACCAATGAACTTTGGCAACTCACAATTGCAAAAAAAGCTCCTCTGATCATAACATTGGGGAGTTTCTGACGCACTGCTTCCATCCCCGTAGATAGCTAATGAGTCTGAGGTGACGTACAGACGAAACCAGCTAGTCCTATCATAGTCGGGTTCACTCCTCAGGGAGTGTAAGTGTGATGAAAGTTAAGTGGAATAAATCGTTGTGTTATAGAAGAAATTAAAATATAACCAACGTATGATCTCGAGTAATTCAATAACACTACAATTATTGTTTAACAGTTCGATACAAAACCAGCATAAACAAAAGGGATCCACTCGCCCAAAAATTCAGCAATTAAAAACAAACTTCAACTATTTGTTGTATTTGCCAGTCTGCATATCGAAAAAACCGAGGGTTTTTCAACAGACAAAACACTGAAAACTTTCATACACTGATAGAAACTTTAACGACAGAACTCCACCTATGTTAAAACCTATTAACTTTTGAAACTCACAATTGCCAAAAAGCTTCTCTGATCGTAACATTGGGGAGTTTCTTACGTTTTGCTTCCATCCCCGTAGATAGCTGATCCATCCCCGTAGATAGCTGATGAGTCTGAGGTGACGTGCAGACGAAACTAGCTAGTCCTATCATAGTCGGGTTCACTCCCCAGGGAGTGTAAGTGTGATGAAAGTTAAGTGGAATAAATCGTTGTGTTATAGAAGAAATTAAAATATAACCAACGTATGACCTCGAGTAATTCAATAACACTACAATTATTGCTTAACAGGTCGATAAAAAACCAAGATTAATTTCTTCGATTAAATAAATTTGTATTTTAAACAAGTTACGATTAGACCATATTTAAATGTTTAGAGGGCGTAAGTTCGAACGGTAAAACCATGGCTTAGGACTAGGAGGCAAGGAGACCCCGAGATACGTCGGCCTATATAAGCCGGCCGAGCGCAAAAAGCTGGATCAGTAAGTAAGCAGCAGAACGCGAGTTAACAGCACACATCAAGTCCAGCAAGTGAAGAAGCAACCGAAAGCGAGTGAACAACACAAATCAAATCAACATCAGCAGCAAGCACAGTTAAAGTCTCCGCACTGAGAAACAGGTAGCTGAGGTCCTAAAGGCATCACGCGGCTAAGTCCAGGAACTTTGTTCCAAAGCTTGTCGCGTTTTGAGCTTGGCGAATTGCTTGGCGAGTCCGGCAAAGTTGAACAAAAAGAGTCCTTCGACGAAGAACCGTGGGCTTGGAAGGAAAGTTCTCTAGAACCGGCTGCCGTGTGAAAAATATTGCCTTGACGAATCCCGGCGTACGACTGAACCGTCAGCTGAGAATTGTGCAGGCCCTGGATGTCACGAGAGGCGTATGCGTCGAGAGCACAGTAGTTCCCCGCCAGAGTTCTAGAAAGGCAACTGACTGAATCCCGAGAGCCAAAGACCCGCTGCACCTAGTTTTGCAAGAGCACGCAGACAACGGAGCTAGGATATCACGCCGTTAGCAGAGCAAGGACATCGAGGACACAGGGAAGACGACCAGTCAACGCAGGCCCAGCAGCAAGCAAGCCATACTCCAACGTATTTAGCCTACAACTAAGAGGCGAGGGAGGAAGCGTGCATCTTGAACCTTGCGTCCTGCCACAGGGACTGCATTGGCCTTCCGGCGTACGCCTGAAACGTCCAGTAGATACTATGTAGGCGCCCGGAGAGCGACGGTGGAGCAACCACAACTCATCGGAGAAGGCATTGAGATACCAGTTTGTCACCATCACTCCCGGGCCGAGGGCTAAGTCGGCGAATAAAGATCATAGAGCAGACATCCTAACATTCTGTGCGTGCTCACTAGACAGTCAGGATGTCACGTTTATATAAATTTGGTGGGACGAACAACACACATCTTCTGAGCTAGCCGCACGATACTCGTAGCGAGCAGACTAAAATAAATCAGTTCGTTACACAATACAATTCAAACAAGAGAGAACGCTATAGTCGAGTGCCTCAACTATTAGATACCCGTTACTCAGCTAAACAACTTAATATAAATATGCCTTCTTGTATGTTTTTTTGCCGCTCGAATTAGCTCCCGATTTTTATGCTAAAATCGGTACCCAGGGAACACCTCCAATTTGGCTAACTTGATTTGATTTTCATAATTCTTGGGATATAGTTCGGTATTTCCTTTAATAGAAGTCCTTATCGAGAATTAACGTTGACTCTGTTGAGCACCTTGGCCAGCTGTTCCAAAGTCATCCGTTAGATGGCGCTATTGTGCATTGAAAGGCGGAAATGTAGGCGCTAGCCAGGCTTAAGCGTTTAATGGGTTTTTGGGCGTTAGAGTGGGCGTGGCAAACTTTTATTAGGCCAATCGATAGGTATTGACGAAACAAATACATATCAAAAAAAAATTTCATAATAGCATCAAAACTGTGGCCACAGCTTGTGACTTGTGGGCGTCAGAGGGGGCGTGGCACCGTTTTGAAACAAACTTGCGCTGCGTAGGAACTCCTAAAATCTACATGCAAAATGCCAATCTTCTAGCTTTTATAGTTTCCGAGATCTCAGCGTTCATACGGACAGACAGACAGACGGACAGACGGACATGGCTAGATCGACTCGGCTAGTGATCCTGAACAAGAATATATATACTTTATAGGGTCGGAAACGCTTCCTTATACCTGTTACATACTTTTGCACGAATACCATATACCCTTTTACTCTACGAGTAAAGGGTATAAAAAGTATCAGTCAAATTCCAAATAGAATGTTGTTTGGCATTGAACAGACTTTCGTTTGACTTTCTGTACGAATTGTCTAAAATCCAAGTCCGATTTAATCCGACGACGGCAGTTAGTAAATTACAATTCCAATTCCGTCTTTTATTTCTTCGTTCTCTTTTAACGTGCGGCCATATTGCCTATTTTCTAATTCCTTTTCGTGTGCATATTGATGTACAAGTTTCATATTCGCATTTGGCCGTACATCCACTAAATATCCATCCAACATCAAATCGAAGAAAATAAAAATATAAATCCAAATTAAAGTGTGCAAATAAAAAGTCAAGCGTACAGCGAAAAAGAAATTAATTTCAAAATTGAGTTCAAATCAACTTACCACAAAAAAAAAAGGGAAACAAAATTAAATGTTCCGCCAATTTCGGCCCACAAATATTAATTTTTTATTGTACATCCGATGTGATATTTGCTTACATTATTAAAAATCCAAATACAGTGCACAATAAATCGAAAATTTACAACACATACCCGCCGGCAAAATTTACAATAAAATTTTACGCCATATTGATTACATATATATTACATCCATATTACATATATTCCATACATACATTTATACATATTTTTCTACATAACTACACCCCAATTCCAAAAGCTCAAGTATTTCCGTCGGCCATCCAATAAATATAAATTAAATAAATTCCCAAAGCCGACGTGAAATAACTTTCGTGTCTCAGTGTATATTTCTTATTTACATACTTTGGGCACAATCCATCCATACATCTACACAAACACGCGAATTGCAGTACCGCAAAAAGCTCGAAATTCCCGCGCATTCCAGCGTCACCAATACACAGCCCGCAAAAGTTCGGGCAGCTGTTTTTCAATCATCCCGTAAATAAATTCCAACAAAATTAATAAACACCAAGTTCAACTCCAATAAAATTAAACAAATACTGATAATTACTGCAAGTTCCAAAAAAAAAAGAAAAGAAAGGGAGAAATATAAAATGCAGTCGCCATCGCGGAACAAGTGGAATCAATGTATTAATTTATTGATTTATTAATTTGTTTCTTCGGTTTCACATTTTTTCAAAAAAAAAAAACGCCCATTCCAGTATTTCTTTTTCTTATCTATTGAGCTTGGTAAATCTACACATTTATCGATACTCATTTTTTTCTTTTGGGGATAAAAAAAGAAAAATTGGAAAAAATACCACCCGCATACCACTGCAAGGTATTTTTTTTTGACTCCGAATATTTTTTTAAAATAAAGCAAAAACAAAACCAATCAACTCCAAACACTGCCGGGGACATCCAATCCCATCCTAAGTCGGCCAACCACCCCCTATAAAATACTAAACGACAAATACCTCATCAAATAAAGTATTTTTTCAGTATTTTTATTTTGTGGTATTTTTTGGTATTTTTTCCATTCTTGCTCCATCGTTCCACCAAAAGCTTGGGGAATATTTTAACAATAATTCAGCCACGCATATCGACTATTTTGTTGAGCTATTCGATACCCTATTTCCACTGGTCCATAAGTGGGTCCGTAATTGTTTCTCTGATTTTTGTCCGAAATATCAGCGCGCACATTCCAGCCTAGTTTGGTATGACCAGGGAAAGTTCCAACAAACTATCCCCTGTTCCATCACCGGAAATACCAAAAATCACGGTAAGGACGCCCACACCCAAAAAGGCTCCTTCTTCCATCGAAAGAACCACGCGAGCCAGCACAAAAATGGTTGCAACGGCTGCCGACCTCGCTATGAGCCAATTTATTGAAGTCTCGGATCGACTGTCCGAATTGGAATCGCGAATAAATATTCCGCGTACGAAAGGTGCGGCGCCCAGATAGCAGATATGATTGCGCAAACTCCGCAACTTCCGCAACCTTCCCCAACGCCAGCTGATCCTTCTCAGACATACATTCCGTCAGGCTGCCGGCTTCCGCCGTGCGATACCGAAGTTTTTACCGGCGACTGTCTTCGTTGGCCAACCTTAAGGGATCTATTCACGGGAATTTATATCAACAATCCCAGACTCACTCCTGTCGAAAAATTATTTCACCTTAATGCTAAAACGAGTGGCGACGCTCACAATATAGTTTCAAATTCACCCCTTACCAATGATGGCTTTCGATCAGCGTGGGATAACCTCACTGAGCGTTTCGAAAACAAGCGATTGTTAGTAAACAGTCAATTAAAGATACTTTTCAATGTACCGTCCGTTACACAGGAGTCTGGGTCAGCTTTGAAAGAACTTCAAAGTACCATTCAGGGTTGCCTTACTGCACTAGAAATGTCCGGTATTCAGGTCGAAACTTGGGATTGCCTCTTGGTGTATATGTGCTCGTACAAACTCCCAAAGCTTACGCTTTCCCTATGGGAGCAGTCCCTTCATAACAAAGCCGAGATCCCTACGTGGCACGAGCTGAACGTTTTCCTAACGGAGCGTCACAGGACACTAGAAGCCATGTTCGACCATCAGGTTCTAGTCAGACTCAACCCAGGGCATCAACTTCCAACTCGGCGTCTCGAAGAATAAATTCATATGAGACAAGGGTAGCACCTAGGCAACCTAGAGGGTGCGATCTCTGTAATAGAGAGAACCATCCTGTACGCACATGCGCCAAAATTCTCCAGAAACCAACGCATCGCATATATAAAAAGAAAACAGCTGTGTTTAAACTGCTTTGCGCGGACACATCAGTTGCGCGACTGCGAAAGCGCACATAACTGCTTCACGTGCCGCGGCCGCCATCACACCCTCCTACACCGAGGCAGCCCATCTCCAGCGCGCGCAAATCCAACGCCAACCGCCAGATCCAGACCAAATACTCTCGGTCCCTCGGCTGCCAGTGGAACGCAGTCAACGCTTCAGAATTATTTTGCGGCAGGCACTAGGTCAGTCCTCCTAGGCACCGCTATAATTAATATATGCCATCGGGGTTCCAATTTCCAAGCGCGAGCCTTAATAGACTCCGGATCTGAGGCGACCTTCATCACTGAGCGCCTTTTCAATCTGATTAAACTGCCGTTCCAGGTTATCCGAGCACAGGTCTCAGGACTTAATCAAACGGTCTCCGCTGAGACCAAAAAGATCTGTCAATTCACGATCCGTTCCCAGACCCGGCCTAGTTTGCAGTTAAACACCACTGCCTACGTGCTTTCACAAATAGCCGGAAATCTTCCTTCATGTCCGCTTCCGCAACATTTCCTGCGAGACCTTCCCGAACTTCCGCTAGCGGATCCAAAGTTTTATGAGAGCGCACAAATAGATATTCTAATCGGGGCCGATATACTTCCATCCATTCTGCTAAGCGGTACCCGAGCGAACATTTGTGGCTCGCTTCTCGGTCAAGATACCATTTTCGGCTGGATTCTAACAGGACCAGTACCCGCTCCGAGGCATGATCAAATATCATCCTTTTCCACGCAAGTTGCACACACGTACGAAGCGTCTCTCGATAAACTCCTCACCAAATTCTGGGAGGTGGAGGATCTGCCAGTAAAAGTGGCAAAAGAATCCGATGATTTGTGAGGACAATTTCCTTCGGACCACCACAAAAGACGAGACCGGCAGGTATGTCGTGAGTCTTCCTTTTCGAGATCCTGAGAACATTAATTGCTCCCTAGGACATTCCAGATCCCAAGCGCTGGCTCAATTCTTAAGAAACGAGCAGCGGCTAAAAAGGGACAGTACGTTAAAATCCAAGTACGACTCAGTTATTCAAGAATATCTCGACCTCAATCACATGAGAGAAGTCCTTCCTACCCACGTTTCAGCATGTTACTACCTGCCACACCACGCAGTGTTAAAACCGGAGAGTACGACCACCAAACTTCGAGTGGTATTCAACGCCTCCAGCCCTTCAGACAATGGGGTCAGCTTAAATGATATCCTTCATGCTGGCCCGGTCCTACAGTCCGATCTAACCATCCAGATCCTGAAGTGGCGATATTTCCGATTTGTGTATAGTGCTGACATCGAGAAAATGTACCGGCAGATCTGGGTAGATCCGAAGCAGACAGCGTTCCAACGTATCTTATTCCGCGATAGAGAAGGATACATTTGAGATTTTGAGCTAAAAACTGTGCACCGTTCCTGGCAATTCGGGTACTGCAACAGCTGGCGACCGACGTGCAACTAACCCATCCGAGGGCGAGTAAAGTTATTCGTGGTTCTATGTATGTCGATGATGTCCTTTCGGGAGCTGACTCGGCAGAAGAGGCTCACCTCACCATTCGCGAGTTGCAGAGTGCCCTCGATTCGGCTGGTTTTCCATTGAGGAAACGGACCTCCAACCACAAAGAAGTTTTGGCTCATATCGGAACCGATCATCTTTTAAATGCCGATTTCCTCGAAATAGATACGGAAAGCACGGCGAAAACTCTCGGAGTCCGTTGGAAAGCAACATCCGATGAGTTTTTCTTCGCCCTCCCCGACCTATCCACCGAAGCTACACTCACAAAACGGCATGTTCTCTCCCAAATTGCGAAGCTGTTTGACCCAGCAGGCTGGCTCGCTCCTTTCATGGTCTGTGCCAAGATTTTCATGCAGGAGATCTGGCTGCATGATCTAGGGTGGGATGATGAACTTCCAGTTGAACTGCGCCAAAAGTGGCGTGATTTCCTTCAAAGCTCCTCAGTCCTAGATCAAGTCCGAATTTCCAGATGGGTTTCCTTCCGCCCAGAATTCCGAGTGGAACATCACGGATTCTGTGATGCCTCTCAAAAGGCGTACGGTGCTGCGATCTATGTGCGCGTCGAGATGGGGCACACGACGCTAGTGCATCTTCTCACGGCCAAGACGCGCGTGGCGCCAGTAAAAACTGTGTCGCTTCCCAGACTAGAGCTGTGTGGAGCTCTATTGCTATCCGAGATGGCCGAATCCATCCTCCCACATATGCCGATGCTGTCCTCGAAACTCCATTGTTGGACCGATTCCACGATTGTGCTTGCATGGCTAGCCAAACCAGCATGCCAGTGGACAACGTTTGTTGCCAATCGGGTAACAAAGATCACCCAGTCCACAGAGGCAGCCAATTGGTCGCATGTTCAATCCGAACACAATCCAGCTGACTTGGCCAGTCGGGGCGTGCCATTACAAGAACTGCTCGACAACTCCCTTTGGTGGCATGGGCCCACTTGGTTGCAAAAGCCACGAGATAAGTGGCCTGCCCAAAGCACCGACTTACAGGTGACCGAAGTGGTAAGGCGTCCTGTCAAGGCCCATGTTGCGTTCATTCCGACAGAAGACATCCTTGATCGCTTTTCCAAGTTAAATAGAGCTTTACGGGTCCTTGCGTATGTCCACCGTTTTGTCCAGCGATGTAGGAAACAGTCGCCGATTCCATCTAGAAGCCCAAGAACTTGTCGCCGCTGAACGGCTCATGAAGCGATAATGAATATCGCTGCTTGGGTCAAAAGCGTCCTGTGTCCGCGACCAGTTCCATCCTCTCCTTGAACCCCTTTCTAGATGAAAAAGGGCTTATAAGGGCGTGCGGCCGAATAACGGCCTCCGAAAATTTGCGATATGATGAACGTCATCCTATAATCCTCCCGTACGAATGTGCACTCTCTCGACTACTGGTAAACTTTACGCATCTCATAACGTTGCACGGAGGTAACCAGTTAGTCGTACGTCTCACCCGGTCAAGATACTGGGTTCCGAAAATAAAGAACTTGGTAAAGGCCGTTATTAACTCCTGCAAGGTCTGCGTTATCCATAAGAAGAGATTGCAAGTTCAGATGATGGGAAGTTTTCCGAAAGAGCGAGTCTGTTTTTCCCGGCCATTCACGTACACAGGGATGGACTACGCTGGCCCTTTCGACATAAAAAATTACACAGGCAGAGCTTGCCTAATTACAAAAGGGTATGTGTTGGTTTTCGTGTGTTTCTCTACAAAGGCCATCCATCTAGAGCCTACATCCGATCTGACGACCGAGAAATTTCTCGCCGCTTTCGTTCGGTTCGTATCCAGAAGAGGTTGTCCCCGTCAAGTGCAGTCCGACAATGTTGGTCGACGAGGGACTCCCAGTGGCCCAGAGGACGGCATTCGGGTGGATCCTGTCCGGCGCCTGCAGTCAAGCCTAGACGACAGGAGTGGGTTCATTTTCTTTTGCAACGCTAGCGATTGCAAGGGGGACGGAATGTTTACGCCGCTCTCCCCTCTTTTAAACTGCCCGCGCTTCCCTCGTAGCGAATGCCTACTCGTCCGCACTGGATGCTCGCGACTCCCGGCTCTCCCGCTCTCCCGCACTGGACGCTTGCGATTCCAGGTTCTCCCGCCTTCCCGCTCCCGGAATCTCTCCACTGCGCTTTGAAACGCAGCGCTCAATTAGGCTTAAGTTAGTCTTTCATTGTCTCATTAGTGAAATTCATCGCCCGGCCGGTCCGCGCTATACCACGAAAAGTCTCAGGGGTTTCATTTGTTCTTTTTCTTGCGCACCGCGATCGTCGAGTGTTTTTTTCACCTTCTATTCCACAGCTTGCCCGGCTACGTGCAACAGCCGCAACGTCCGACGACGCCCCAACTCTTCACTTGTATTAATAAAAATACGAAAAGTTACAATTATTGTAAGTAGTGTGTAAGAAGTTGATTGTAAATCGTAAAGATCAGGAGATCTCAGTTATCAGGAAGGCCGACCCTCGGACCCCTACAATTATAACTATAAATTTTAATCTTAATTTAAATTACGTTTTCTGTTGTATCGGAGGTGTTGGCGGTTTTGGAGATCTTGGGCACATTCTTTTTAATGGCCTTGACAACTTTTACTGCTGACCGATGGCATCCAAAATGATACTAAATTAAAACAATATAGAAAAACTTACTCAGTAGAGCAATAAAAAATAATTCTTAAGACTTTTTTGTTTTGCCGCCCAAGTCCGATATAGTTCATATTGGCCAAAGCTTTTTACCATAAGCTTTACCTGAAATAATGAATATTTATATTAGCAGTATAGAGTCCACCTGCCAGATGGCATCTAAAATGATAAAATGTTACTAAGTTAAAAAATATAGAAAAATGTACTCAGTAGAGAACTAAAAAAATAATTCTTAAGACTTTTTTTTTTGCTGTCCAAGTACTAAATTAAAAAAATATTGAAAAATGTACTCAGTAGAGAACTAAAAAAATAATTCTTAAGACTTTTTTGTTTTGCTGTCCAAGTCCGGCTTAGTTCATGTTGGCCAAAGCGTTTTACCATAAGCTTCCACTGAAATTATGAATATTATATTATTATATAAAAATAAATACAAACATAACTTTATAATTTCCCTATATATGTTTTATGGCCATCACAGTTTTTCTAAGGCGAAATTTTTTTTTATATTAGAGTAAACCCATACAAGTTTAAAGTAAACCAAACCTCAAAACATTCTGCTTTTTGTTTTGATATTAATTTCTTCGATTAAATAAATTTGTGTTTTAAACAAGTTACGATTAGACCATAGTTAAATGTTTAGCTGTTCAAATACCACTTTTAAATAAGTAAGTAAATAAAACTCAGCTGAATTTCAAATAACTTTGAATATCGGAAACTTGAGAGTAAAATAGACATAGCTTTGTTATTAAAAAAAAATATATATATATATATATATAAAGAATATATGTTTTTTCAAAGGGTTAAGCCTAGTACTCAGATCGACGAATACTGTACGCCAGTCATGAGAGAGAGCGAGAGGCAAACAGCTGGCGTTCACTTTTCGTGAAGCTTTTTTCGACATCGGTCCTCAGATAGACGAAAAAAATAACAGAAAATTGCATAGCGTTGCCAGTCTGCGGAAATGAACTTTGGGTGAACCCTAGCAACAATTCAGCAGCGGGGCAGCATTGCTCCCACCGCATTCTCTACTTCATTGCGACGGCGCGTGCAGCCATGATACCCCTCCCGCGCCGCGCACACTTAAATAATAATTTATATGTCTCGGATTACCGGGGATGTTTATTTGGCTACTATTCGCCTCGCCATAACCTCGGGTCCACCAATCTAATGCCGTTTTCCTACAGAGATCCATCCACCATCCACCATTCGATGAACGTGGTCCATTAGGTTTTGCGTTTTGAAATCTTCCAAACAAATTTTACGGACTTTTTTTGCGAAAGTTAGTCGATATTTTTTCGGTGCAACTCTGAGTTTTTCTTCTTGACAGTGAAAACTAAAATAATCACTACGGAAGCGGGAGTGTGATCAGACAACGGAGCAAGGATATACCTAGAACGCGAAGCATCGCGTTTCCCCCACATCTTGGGCGGGAAATTCAAGAAGGAAGGAGATACCAAGAATGTGAAACGTCCTGGGGAAAACATCTTGGGCGGGAAATTCAAGAAGTAAGGGAATAACCGTACGGCACGGACTTTGGACTCTACCGTGGTGCCATGCACAGAGGGCGAAAGGTCGAACGGTAAAACCATGGACTTAGGACTAGGAGGCAAGGAGACCCCGAGAATTAACGGGATACGTCGGCCTATATAAGCAGGCCGAGCGCAGGAAGCTGGATCAGTAAGTAAGCAGCAGAATGCGAGTTAACAGCACACAAGCCAGTAAGGAAGCCAGTAAGGAAGCAACCAAAAGCGAGTGAACAACACAAGTCAAATCAACATCAGCAGCAAGCACAGTTAAAGTCTTGCACAGAGAAACAGGTAGCTGAGGTCTTAAAGGCATCACGCGGCTAAGTCCAGGAACTTTGTTCCAAAGCTTGTCGCGATTTGAGCTTGGCGAATTGCTCGGCGAGTCCGGCAAAGTTGAACAAAAAGAGTCCTTCGACAAAGAACCGTGGGCTTGGAAGGGAAGTTGTCTAGAACCGGCTGCCGTGCGAAAAGGATTGCCTTGACGAATTCCGGTGTACGCCCAAACCATCAGGAAAGAATTATTCAGGCCCTAATCGCACTAGCTAGGAAGGACGCGCATGTGAACCACGTGTGTCTCGAGAGGCGTATGCGTCGAGAGCACAGTAGTTCCCCGCGAGAGTTCTAGAAAGGCAGCTGACTGAATCCCGAAAGCCAAAGACCCGCTGCACCTAGTTCTGCAAGAGCACGCAGACAACGGAGCCAGGATATTGCGCCGTGAGCAGAGCAAGGACATCGAGGACACAAGGAACGACGAGCAGTCATCGCAGGCCCAGCAGCAAGCAAGCCATACTCAAACATATTTAGCCTAAACCTAAGAGGCGAGGGAAGAAGAGTTCGTCTTGAACCTTGCGTCCTGCCACAGGGACTGCATTGGCCTTCCGGCGTACGCCTGAAACCGGTGTGACCTGCCGATACAGATCCAGGGATGGCAGGCTTTGGCAGCGAAAGGCGTATGCTTTGGGAGCCCAGTGCCTGTTCACCCTAGTCTAGGAACGGTAAGACATTAATAGACCCTCACAGCCCGGAACCCAAGTTCCGGACCAGCAAGAAATGAGGCAGCGGAGAGCGACGGTGGAGCAACCACAACTCATCGAAGAAGGCGTTGAGATACCAGTTTGTCACCATCACTCCCGGGCCGACGGCTAAGTCGACGAATAAAGATCATAGAGCAGACATCCTAACATACTGTGCGTTCTCACTAGACAGTCAGGATGTCATATTTATATAAATTTGGTGGGACGAACAACACACATCTTCTGAGTTAGCCGCACTATACTCGTAGCGAGCAGACTAAAATAAATCAGTTCGTTACACAATACAATTCAAAAAAGTATCAGTCAAATTCCAAATAGAATATTGTTTGGCATTGAACAGAAAGGAAAACAAAAACTTGAGGAAATGGATAATGTAGAGGAAAATAGAGATTTAAATAAAATTCGAAGAGAAGCCTTAAATCAAAAAGAAGCACAGGTGAACAACGAAAAACATTATAATTAAACAAGAAAGGAAAGCTAACTTCGGGCGGAGCCGAAGTTGAAATACCCTTGCAGAATATTCTGTAAATTATTTTCTCCAAAATTATTCACATGATGCATTCTTAACACTCATAAAAAATCCCAACTTCCTAACTTTAAAAACACCAAAGTTATGTTATTTCCAATCGCTCAGTTATATGGCAGCTATAGGATATAGTCGGCCGATCCTTATGAAATTTGGTAGGTCGTATAGAATAAATACCAACTTCCTAACTTAACAAACACCAAAGTTATGGCATTTCCGATCAATCAGTTACATGGCGGATACAGTCGGCCGATCCCGGCCATTCCGACTTATATACTGCGTGCAAAGAAAGAATGGTGTATGCAAAGTTTCAATTGGATATCTTTAAATCTGGGGGACTAGTTTGCGTAGAAACAGACAGACGGACAGACGGACATGCTTATATCAACTCAGGAGGCGATCCTGATCAAAAATAAATATACTTTATAGGGTCGGAGATGTCTCCTTCACTGCGTTGCACACTTTTGACCGCAATTATAATACCCTCTGCAAGGGTATAAAAAGGAAAGAAGGCTGAGTAAAAAATAGGTGACTATAAAATGGTCAAAAAGTTTTACAGAACTCCAGAACAATCAAGAATGTTAAGCCCAAAACATAAAGGGCCATATGTGATAGACAAGATTTTAAGATATGATAGATTTTTAATAAAAGATGTGGAGGGCTTCCAATTGACACGTAACCCGTACAAGGGTAGTTGGAGTAGCCAAAACATAAAACCTTGGATTAATAAAAATACGAAAAGTTAAAATTATTGTAAGTAGTGTGTAAGAAGATGATTGTAATTCGTAAAGATCAGGAGATCTCAGTTGTCAGGAAGGCCGACCCTCGGACCCTACAATTATAACTATAAATTTTAATCTTAATTTAAGTTACGTTTTCTGTTATATCGGAGGTGTTGGAGGTTTTGGAGCTCTTGGGCACATTATTTTTAAAGGCCTTGACAACTTTTACTGCTGGCTCAGTAGACTCTACCTGACCGATGGCATCCAAAATGATACTAAATTAAAACAATATAGAAAAACTTACTCAGTAGAGCAATAAAAATAATTCTTAAGACGTTTTTTGTTTTGCCGCCCAAGTCCGATATAGTTCATATTGGCCAAAGCTTTTTACCATAAGCTTTACCTGAAATAATGAATATTTATATTAGCAGTATAGAGTCCACCTGCCAGATGGCATCTAAAATGATAAAATGTTACTAAGTTAAAAAGTATAGAAAAATGTACTCAGTAGAGAACTAAAAAAAATAATTCTTAAGACTTTTTTGTTTTGCTGTCCAAGTACTAAATTAAAAAAATATTGAAAAATGTACTCAGTAGAGAACTAAAAAATAATTCTTAAGACTTTTTTGTTTTGCTGTCCAAGTCCGGCTTAGTTCATGTTGGCCAAAGCGTTTTACCATAAGCTTCCACTGAAATTATGAATATTATATTATTATATAAAAATAAATACAAAAATAACTTTATAATTTCCCTATATATTTTTTATGGTTTTCACAGTTTTTCTAAGGCGAAATTTTATTTATATTAGAGTAAACCCATACAAGTTTAAAGTAAACCAAACCTCAACACATTCTGCTTTTTGTTTTGATATTAATTTCTTCGATTAAATAAATTTGTGTTTTAAACAAGTTACGATTAGACCATAGTTAAATGTTTAGCTGTTCAAATACCACTTTTAAATAAGTAAGGAAATAAAACTCAGCTGAATTTCAAATAACTTTGAATATCGGAAACTTGAGAGTAAAATAGACATAGCTTTGTTATTAAAAAAAATATATATATATATATATAAAGAATATATGTTTTTTCAAAGGGTTAAGCCTAGTACTCAGATCGACGAATACTGTACGCCAGTCATGAGAGAGAGCGAGAGGCAAACAGCTGGCGTTCACTTTTCGTGAAGCTTTTTTCGACATCGGTCCTCAGATAGACGAAAAAAATACCAGAAAATTGCATAGCGTTGCCAGTCTGCAGAAATGAACTTTGGGTGAACCCTAGCAACAATTCAGCAGCGGGGCAGCATTGCTCCCACCGCATTCCCTACTTCATTGCGACGGCGCGTGCAGCCATGATACCCCTCCCGCGCCGCGCACACTTAAATAATAATTTATATGTCTCGGATTACCGGGGATGTTTATTTGGCTACTATTCGCCTCGCCATAACCTCGAGTCCATCATCCTAATGCCGTTTTCCTACAGAGATCCATTCACCATCCACCATTCGAAGAACATATGGTCCATTAGGTTCTTCGTTTCGAAATCTCCCAGTTAGTTCCTCAAACAAATTTGACGGACTTTTTTTGCGAAAGTAAGTCTATATTTTTTCGGTGCAACTCAGAGTTTTTATTCTTGACAGTGAAAACTGAAACCATCACTACGAAAACGTAAACAATAAAGACGGGTAACTTTTCAAAATGGAAGGCGCCAAATCAATAAATGCTGTTTATACTTTTAATAATTAATTAATTACTCCTCCATCCGTGTGGCAGCATTAAGAGTTGCTCCTCTCTTTCCCAGGCGCATACCGTATTCACAAAATGGAGCAGAACACAAGTCTCCCAAGACTTATATTTACATATATTTATTGCAGAGATTGGGGAATTCTTTGTGATGGTCTTCGATGGGGACCCCGCTGACCAGGAAGCCCCTGCAGCGGAAGTCTACGCTGAGACAGCTCTGCGCCCCGTGAGAAGCACGCAAATTTGGACTAAAAGGCAGAGCTTGTAGAGATAGCGCTCGAGAAAGGCTGGAGGAGCAGCGAGCGCAGACTGAGATTACCATATGTTATTGAATTGAACTTGGCTGTCTGCCTCTTCCCATAGACTCAATCCGTTCGAAACTGTTCGGATTTTTGACAAATGTGAAACTCCGGTTCACACAGAGCACACCCACCAGCTGTGGCTAAACAAAAATCGATCGTTTATTCTGCAGCATTAAAATGAATAACCTACCAACCATTTTGGCAAATGTAAAACAGCAAAACCTAAAGATTATTGAGGTATTTTTGGCAGCCAATTTAGGGAAGTGGAATGAGGGAATTTTAGCTGTTAGAAAGGATTCTTTTTATATTAAACAGAAGCGATATATATTAAACAGAAGCGATATGGGATATTTTGAGAGAAGGATATACAGGAAAACAACGAAATGTTATTTAAAGAAAGTTTTCGAATGGAGAAGAACACATTTTCTTTTTTAGTGGACCGATTGGTGTTTTGCGGAAGAAGGACATCAACTGACGAAAAGCAATTCCTCTTGATCATCCGCGGAATATCTTTCCATCGGAAGGCTGTTTGGAGTCGCACAAAACACTGTGTGCTAAATTCTTCACGAATTATGCGGGGCACTCATTTTAGAGTTTGCCCATGAGTTCATGCCACCCGACTATTTAATTTCAGAAGAAGTGGACGAATGTGTCAAAGAGTTCGCAGAAATTGGATTTCCCCAGTTTCTCGGTGCAATTCATCAAATCAGATCTCGGTTTTAGCAATATATAATTTTTAGATTCATATCAAAATAAAAACGTTGGCAGCAAAAGCAGTTGATCATCACAACTACAAAGGCTGGTACTTAATAGTAATATTCGCTCCCTTGGATTACAGGTAGACTGCCTTCTTCTAAGAACTCAAAAATCTCCTAAGCCCATTGTAATTTAAATTTACTAGACACATAAATTTACCTATGTAAACATCGGCTTAGAAAGGCACTGCAAAGACTTCACAATTTTTAAAAAGTCCAGCCAGGCAATAATAATGGCGTCTTCTTTGTCCCTTTAGGAAAAACCAGGAAAATTTGTGGCGTACAAGTTCCGGTGTTGCTTATTGGGGACTCTGCCTTTCGATTTCTCCGAACTGTGATGAAGCCGTACCTATTTTTTACAACTGCATCAGAAGAACAGCGAATATGTATGTCCAAAGCTAGGTGAGTAGAAGAAAATGCATTTGTCCATTTGAAAGCAAGATTTCGGTTCAATGGAAAAGGTATTGACAGCAATTACAGTAAAAACAAGAGAGAACGCTGTAGTCGAGTGCCTCGACCATTAGATACCCGTTTCTCAGCTAAACAACTTAATATAAATATGTCTTCTTGTATGTTTTTCGCCGCCAGCTGTTCCAAAGTCATCCGTTAGATGGCGCTATTGTATTGCGGAAATGTAGGCGCTAGCCAGGCTTAAGCGTTTAATGGGTTTTTGGGCGTTAGAGTGGGCGTGGCAAACTTTTATTAGGCCAATCGATAGGTATTGACGAAACAAATACATATCAATTAAAATTTTCATAATAGCATCAAAACTGTGGCCACAGCTTGTGACTTGTGGGCATCAGAGGGGGCGTGGCACCATTTTGAAACAAACTTGCGCTGCGTAGGAACTCCTTAAATGCCAATCTTCTAGCTTTTATAGTTTTCCAAAATCTCAGCTTTCATACGGACAGACAGACAGACGGACAGACGGACATGGCTAGATCGACTCGGCTAGTGATCCTGAACAAGAATATATATACTTTTTAGGGTCGGAAACGCTTCCTTCTACCTGTTACATACTTTTGCACGAATACAATATACCCTTTTACTCTACGAGTAACGAGTATAATAATGCAGTCATTGTAGTCTTTTGCATTTTGTATAATATTTAAAGTAAGTACAACAGTGCTATAAATGATACTTGGCAACAGAGTGCAAGTGACCTAAGAGAACAACCAAATCGGGCTAATATATCTGCAGATTTTAGCCCGCCTGCACAAAAATAAGATCAGCCATTGCCCAATATTGTTTAAATGGAAAATAAAGTTCATTAAATATCTATTTGTTTGTTTTTATACCCTTGCAGAGGGTATTATAATTTCAGTCAAAAGTTTGCAACGCAGTAAAGGAGACATTTGCGACCCTATAAAGTATATATATTCTTGATCAGCGCCTCCAGGAGAGTCGATCTAGCCATGTCCGTCTGTCCATCCGTTCGTCCGTTTCTACGCAAACTAGTCCCACAGTTTTAAAGCTATCTGCTTTTCCAAAAGTTGTCTTTCTATTGCAGGTAGTATATAAGTCGGAACGACCGGATCGGGCGACTATATCATATAGGTCCCATAGGGACAATCGTAAAATAAATGTAAAAACTTTGTATAACTTTGTTTTTTTTTAAATTTTTTTGTTGATCTTTCGAGTTTGGTAATATTTAAATACTACGGTTTTATTAAATTAAAATTAAAATCAGGAATCTATATCATACTATATAGCTCCTAAATTGTGAGAATGACCTATAATTGAGGGAAGATCGTTTATAAATAATTTAAAATGTATCAGACCCAGCTGGTTCCCTTATGGGACACCGGAGGTAACACTGAGAACTTTAGAAATTAAATTTTTAAAAAGGAACCTTTGTGACCTGCCATTCAGGTAACTTGAGATCCATATAAGGAGATCAACTGAAAACCCTAACAGGCTATGTTTTTGAACAAGAAGTAAATGAGTCAATTGCTTTACTAATGTCAGTGTAAATGACGTCTGTTTTGAAAACTACTATTGAAGCCAGAGCTCCAGAAGGTTAGTGATTAAGTGTTGACACAGAGAAATGATTTATTGATCTACAAAGATGCTGCAAATGAGGAGTAATGATTTTTTTCAAAAAGCTTACGAATAGCTAAAAACTTTTGGGAAGATTTTAGAGATAGGTAAACAACTTGTGAAGAGGTTTTCACGGGGCTTTAGCGCAAAACCTAAGCACGCACCCAGGAATACCATCGCGCCCTGGCGAATAAACAGGCTTAATACTAAGAAGACCCAAAAAAAGAGAGCTTTCTGTTAAAGTAGGAAATAAGGCTAAGGTGATTTATTGGATATTGACGGATAGTACCAAAAAAACATTAACTGCATCGGATATATTATTGCAAAAGTAAAGATCAGACCAATCAAAGCCAGAAATAAAATTACGAGGCACGTCCAGAAAGTAAGTATACTGGTACTCTCACAACTGTAGGAAATACTTTTTCTACATGTTGGCAACACTGCCGCGTAGCCTAACCCCTTCCCTTCAAAATAAGACCAATCCAAGGTTAGTGTGTTGAAAACTCTTGACGCAGTAGCATCTCGCTCGAAAAATGTCGATCGTATCTTCCGCCAAATGCGAAATTCACGCCGTCACTCGCTACCTTGTTGCGAAGGGAAAAGCTCCGGTTGAAATTTACTTAATTGAATATCTTCCTCAGGGGGAGACCATTAGCGCGGCAAGATACTGTGAGACGTTAAAAAAATTGAAAAGGGCGATTCAGAATAAAAGGAGGGGCGTGCTGATGAAGGTCGTCTGCCTCCTGCATGACAATGCCAGACCTTACACAGCTAAGGCCACGAAGCAACTCCTGGACTCTTTTGGATAAGATGTTTTGTTTTAATAAATTTTTTGGGGGATTTTTAAAATTTTTTTTCTATAACTGTACCCGTAAGCACTAACCATACAACATATAGACTGGTCATTTCACACAAGCAATATGGACACTCAAAAATCTTTCCGGGAGGCCCCAGAGCTGTTAGTGGCTGGCCCCAGACACTTCCTGTGCCTTCGGGTTTTTTTCCCTCTCATTCTTATTCTCATTTTGACGCTCGCGCGCTCATTGCGCGAGTTCGGTCGTTCAGGCGCAGAGACGCGCATTTTGAAGAAGGTTGCGCCTGCGCTTGAATTAGTCTTTATATGTATGCGTGTTTATGCATTCCCTGCAGTTCCGAAATTCATCACTACAAAAATTCATCACTGTTTAATCAGCAGCGGACTGCGACGCCGGCAGAGCCAAAGGCAAAGTGGGCAGAGCCGAGTGCGACGCAGGCAGAGCCGAAACTCTCAGTCCCTGATCGTAGGCAACGCAGAAAAATTTCCATCTCCCTCTCTTACTCCGTCTCTCTCCCCATAAAATGAGCTGAGAGGTGGAGGACAATGTATTAAAATCAGATTGACCTTTATACACCCTTGAAAATAAATTAGCATAATTTTTGTATTGTAGTCGTTGATTCTTATTAATTATATTATTTTATGGAAATACTTTTTAAAAATAAAATTATTATGATAGTTTTGAAAAGTATTGATTCCTTTTTTAAGTGAATTTAAGTTATGTGATTATTTTTTATAGCGGACATGCTTTTATATACCCTGCTTTGACGCGAAGCGAAACATGTAAAGACAAATTAGGCAAAGGAAAGCACAATAGGATTAACGGCGCCCTTGTTTTCAACTGAAGTTGTTTTCGCGGTTTTTACGTGCACTTGCCTTGAGAGAACGGAGAGAACAGATCGAAGCTGAGATTTTTTGTGAAATTTTATAACTAAATTTATCAGAAATTTAGGTAAGTGTTATTTTATTAATTATTTTGAACCGACATATTCCGTTAATATGTATATTTATTCATTATTTAAGGCGAAGCTTATAATAAAACTGGTGGGCCAGCATAAACTAAGCTGGACTTGGCCGGTTTTTTGGCCGGCAGTAAAACAAAAAACGCAGTAAGTTTTTATATATTTTATAAAAATTTTTCTATTTTAGATATACTTGGTCAGGAAGAGCCAGTACATAAAGCACGAAGTCAAAAAAAGGGCACCGAAACCGAAACATCCTCAACACCTCCGAGACAACTGAAAACGTACATATGTAGATTGAATTAAGTTAAATTAATTAGTTAAGTTAAATTAATTGTATATGTAATGAAATAAATGAAATAATAATGAAATAATGTAATAAAATAAAAAATGAAATTTATATGAAAATTTACTGAATGAATTTACTAATGAAAAAAAAGCGATGAAAAAGCGATGAAAAAGCGATGAAAATGCGATGAAAAAGCGATGAATTACTGATTAAAGAGTGATGAATTACTGATGAAAATGTGATAAATTCATCACTCTTTAATCAGTAATTCATCACTCGTTAATCACTATTTCATCGCATTTTAATCACTCGTTCATCGCATGTTCATCAGTAAACGCTGTTCAAAGAGTGATGAATTACTGATTAAAGAGTGATGAAAAACTGAAAAAAGAGTGATGAATTACTGATTAAAGAGTGATGAATTTTTCACTGATTAACTCCTAGGACATGCCAATGTTAAATTCATCACTAATTTGTATGAAGTTTCATCGCCGATTAATCAGCAGTGATGAATATTTGGTGATGAAAAAGCGATTAAAAGGTGATGAACGGTACTGCAGGGTTGCTATTTCTCAGACATGATTCCCTACAATATGGGCGTATTCACTATTGGGTTACTGATTAAAATAAGAATATTATATGTTATAATATATATATTTTTTAATTTCAGCATACATTTTATTTTGGTTTACAAATTCAAATCAGTGGTAGCAGAAAAATGTTTTGCATATACATATGTATGTATTCCAATTAATATAAATCAATTTAATGAGATAGGAACAGGGTACATCGCAGTCGGTGTCTGCGCTTAGTGGTTGAGAAAACTTCAAACCAAATCAGCTTTGATTGTTGTTCTGCGAGCGGATGTTGCCTACATACCCTACCGACGATTGAATTTTAGTAGAAAGCGTTTTCGCCGCTCGAAAAAAACATAGCTTACGAAAATTATCCATTTTATAATGCTATCCTACCAATAACGAAATTGGAAAAATAAACTTTTATATTGTTTTAGTTTTCGATTGAAATTTAAATATATAAAAATCATTAAAAGCTTAATGATTTAAAATAGTAATATACATTTAAGAAAATCACTTTGAATATTTTTTGGCTGTACTTTATAGTAACGAAACAATTTGTTATTTTCCAAGATTAAAATTATACAATTGAAAATTTAAATATTATTTAAATAAATACTTCAGATTTGTATATTTCCTCCATTTACCTTTTACAAAAAAAAAGTATTTTAGAAGTTTAACCTAAATTCATTGTGAAAGAGTTTAAAAACTACTATTAGGTCATTAAATAACTACATTAAATTAAACAAAATTACACTGCGAACCTTAAAAAAAATCAACCAAAGGTTATTAAACATAACATTTAATACAAGTGTCCTAAAAAATGTAAACAAAACAAAAGGCAAACAGCCGTTCTTGTTTTTGTCCCCACCCCTAAAATTCAATCGTCGGTAGGGCATGCAGGCACCATCCGCTCGCAGAACAACAACCAAAGCTGATTTGATTTGAAGTTTTCTGAACCACTTAAAAGCAGTCGGTGTTTTTTGTGACACCGACTGCGATATGCCCTGTTCGTATTTCAGTAGATTGATTTCTATTAATTGGAATACATACATGCATATAAGAAAAACATTTTACTGCTACCACTGATATGAATTTGTAAACCAAAATGAAATGTATGCTGAAATATTAAAAAATATACTACCAAATAGTGAATACGCCCATATTGTTAGGGTACCAAGTCTGAAAAGTAGCAAAAGACAAAATATTCTTGCCGCATCGAATTGAAATAAACTCACACATGCACCCCTGTATGAGAATGCATGAACACGCATACATATAAAGACTAATTCAAGCGCAACTAATTCAGGCGCAACCTTCTTCAAAATGCGCGTCTCTGCGACTGAACGACCGAACTCGCGCAATGAGGGCGCGAGCGTCAAAATGAGAATAAGAATGAGAGGGAAAAAAACACGAAGGCACACGAAGTGTCTGGGGCCTGCCACTAACAGCTCTGGGGCCTCCCGGAAAGATTTTTGAGTGTCCATATTGCTTGTATGAAATGACCAGTCTTTATGTTGTATGGTTAGTGCCGTAAGTACGTTGTAAGTTTCATTTAGGGTCATATGGATCTTTAGGTTTCGTGAGTGGTGCTCCTCTGGACGGAAACACACCTACAAAACACATATCAAGTAGTGAATTTCCAAATTGGTTTACTTGAGATAACGATATGTAAAGCAGACTGTCAATGAAATTATGCTGTGCTATAGCACTAACCATACATCATATAGACTGTTCGTTTCATACAAGCAATATGGACACTCAAAAAACTTTGCGGGAGGCCCCACAGCTGGTAGCGGCAGGCCCCGGACACTTCGTGTGCCTTTGCGTTTTTTTCGCTCTCATTCTTATTCTCATATTGATGCTCGAGCGCTCATTGCACGAGTTCGGTCGTTCAGTCACAGAGACGCGCATTTGCGCCTCCGCTTAAATTGGGCTTTGTATCTATGTACATATGTGTTCATGCATTCTCATACAGGGTTGCATGTATGCGTTTATTCAATTCGATGCGGCAGGAATATTTTGTCATTTGCTACTTTTCAGACTTGATACCCTAATAATAATGGCGTATTCTCTATTGGGTTGATAATTAAAATAAGAATATTATAAATTATAGTATATTTTTTAATATTTCAGCTTAAATTTCATTTTGGTTTAGAAATTCATATCAGTGGTAGCAGTTAAATGTTTTTCTCATATATATGTATGTATTCCAATTAATAGAAATCAATCTACTGAAATACGAACAGGGCATATCGCAGTCGGTGTCACAAAAAACACCGACTGCTTTTAAGTGGTTCAGAAAACTTCAAATCAAATCAGCTTTGGTTGTTGTTCTGCGAGCGGATGGTGCCTGCATGCTCTACCGACGATTGAATTTTAGGGGTGGGGACAGAAACAAGAACGGATGTTTGCCTTTTGTTTTGTTTACATTTTTTAGGACACTTGTATTAAATGTTATGTTTAATAACCTTTGGTTGATTTTTTTTTAAGGTTCGCAGTGTAATTTTGTTTAATTTAATGTAGTTATTTAATGACCTAATAGTAGTTTTTAAACTCTTTCACAATGAATTTAGGTTAAACTTCTAAAATACTTTTTATTTTTGTAAAAGGTAAATGGAGGAAATATACAAATCTGAAGTATTTATTTAAATAATATTTAAATTTTCAATTGTATAATTTTAATCTTGGAAAATAACAAATTGTTTCGTTACTATAAAGTACAGCCAAAAAATATTCAAAGTGATTTTCTTAAATGTATATTACTATTTTAAATCAAGAAGTAAGCTTTTAATGATTTTTATATGTATATTTAAATTTCAATCGAAAACTAAAACAATATAAAAGTTTATTTTTCCAATTTTGTTATTGGTAGGATAGCATTATAAAATGGATAATTTTCGTAAGCTATGTTTTTTTCGAGCGGCGAAAACGCTTTCTCCTAAAATTCAATCGTCGGTAGGGTATGCAGGCAACATCCGCTCGCAGAACAACAATCAAAGCTGATTTGGTTTGAAGTTTTCTCAACCACTAAGCGCAGACACCGACTGCGATGTGCCCTGTTCCTATCTCATTAAATTGATTTATATTAATTGGAATACATACATATGTATATGCAAAACATTTTTCTGCTACCACTGATTTGAATTTGTAAACCAAAATAAATTGTATGCTGAAATTAAAAAAAATATATATTATAACTGTTTAGGTCAGTGGCCCACTGCATTGGCGCTGGTCACTGAGCTCTCCGAGCTTTCGCTCTCGCCCCTCTTGCGCTCCCTCGCTCGCCTCTCACAACGTCCGCGCTCCAGAGTGCGAACTTCGGGTTTCGCATCCAAACTCCTCGGATGGCCGCTGCCGATCTCCCGCTCTCGCTTGAACGGAGTAAAGCGGGCGGGAGCGCGGTTTTAGTTTTAAGTTTTAGTTAGTCTCATGTATAACGCTGAATAAACAACACGGAAATATACCACGACGCCCCCGACTTCTCATTTTCGTCTGCCCTTTGCGTTTGCGCCGTGGGAATTTTTGTGCTTCAAATTCGCTTCTGTTGTGGAAGGATCGCCCCCTACGAACATTTGGTCCATTCGAACCGAATAAGGATATCCATTCGACCAGCAGCTCCTGTGATTTCTTCCGCAAAAAAGATAAGTACGAGCATTTTCCGACTCCCTCTCGCTGCCGGTCTTTAGCAGTGGTTCGAACATTAAATTTCGTTCACACTGCAGTAAGATTTTTTTTTCGTGTCAACTCCACGTCCGAGTTTTCCCGACACAACGGCAGTCGAGAGATTTAACATTCCTGCAATTCCAAAAAATTTTCTATCCGTCTCCGCTTTGTGTGCGTCGCCATACTCCTTGCCGTTTTCCTTTCATTCCCCGTTGTACATCAACTTGCCAACGGTCAAGGCATACACATACACGCGCGTGACAACTTGTGTACATAGTGCAGTGCAATTCTGCCTCCAAAAAAATACGACAAAAAGTGAAATTGTGTGGTGGGAAATAAAAAGGCATAACTAATATCAGCCACTCGGTGTGAAGTAATTTCGGGAGTTTCCCTGTTCGCCGTACAATCCGCCGCTGTCGAGATATTTTTTTTGCCTTGTGTTTTTTTTTTCTCTCCACATAATTTTATTTGTTTCGTCACTTCAAATACAGTCCACTCTTCGACGCTCTACTGTACCGATATACACTTACACATAAACGCATGCCTGCCCATACCTACATAGAACTATTTTCTGCCTCCACATACAGGAACATACACATATTCATAAACGCATGCATGCCCATATCTACATAAATATATTTTCTGCCTCCACATACAGGAACATAAAATAAAATAAATTCAAATCCACACGGGTGCGACCGTGATTGTTTTTCTCCAAATTGCCGCAATTAATCGCCCCAACGGCTGTGTTATTATTGTTGCTGATTCTTTTCATCTGTTCCGTCATTTCAAATACAGTCCACTCTTCGACGCTCTACTGTACCAATACACACTTACACAAAACGCATGCATGCCCATATCTACATAGAATTATTTTCTGCCTCCACTTACAGGAACATACACATATCCATAAACGCATGCATGCCCATATCTACATAAATATATTTTCTGCCTCCACATTCAGGAACATAACATAAAATAAATTCAAATCCACACGGGTGCGACCGTGATTGTTTTTCGCCAAATTGCCGCATTAACCACCGCAGCGGCCGTGTTGTTATTGTTGCTGTTTTTTTTCTTCTCTCTCTCTACCGCGCCCTCACGCATGCACTGCTCTGCCGACCGGCGTAACCCAGTGAACGCTTCTCCCGAACCAAAGCCAAGGTTTTTCAATTCCACCATTCCGGCTCCGGAAAAAAAAAAGTATTTATAATTATAATTATTATTTAAATATACAAATTATTAATTCATAATTATAATTACTATTTAATTATAAATATTATTTAATTATTTCCGGCAAAGTAATTAATTTATTTAATGGATTAATTCATTTATTTTTTATTGCGGTTTTCCGGATTTTTTTTTGCAATCAAAGATATTTTCCAAATCCAAAAAAAAAATAAATAAAAACCTTAATACAATAAAATTATTTGGCAACACTAACTAAGGGAAAAATTAGAATAAAAAAAAAACAGAAGTCAACAAAGGGAGTAACAAGATATACAAATATATAAACAATCAATACAGTTCATCGATTTCCAAATATTTTCTTCCGATTCTTCCCGTTGTTTATGGCACTGTGCTTTCTACTCCGGACAAATTAACAGTGTGACCGTTCTCTGGGGCTTTCTTTTCTTTTGCGTGCGTTCATTGGCAGCGACGACCAACTCGTTGGCGACTCAGATCGCGCCGAGAGCTTAACGGTGAATATCCTCACGTTCTGTACGAGACGCCCCTTGCTCAGGTCAGTCGACAAGAGCTGATCCGCAAAGTTCGAGTCCAAGAATGCCCACGGGAGACGACAAGAAACCGAGGTCGATCCCATCTATCCGTTTGGACAGGTCCCAATCCGCGTCTCCGCGGCCGTCTCAATTAACACCAAAGGCGGCCATAGCCATTCCAAGGGCAAAAAGCGACGAGTCCGTCGAGACTATCTCCGGTCCCCCGTCAAGGCTTTCTCGGTCGGTGTCCAAGATGGCTCAAACTGCGATAGACATCGCCCTCAAAAAGTTTATTGCCACAACAGACCGGGTTAGCCAATTTCAAGCGGATATTCATACTCCGAGCGCCGCTGAACCAGAACGACTTTCCCCTGGCATGTGCCAAGTCCATCGGGACCAAATCCGGGCCTTGTGGGAAAAGGTGGAGAAGAGCTATGAAAGTTGCTCCGATCTTCTTTCCGCGTCCACCGACAGTTCTGCCACCTCGACAGTGCTTGAATCCAAGTACAGTTACTGCTACTCCGTATATTCGAGATGTTTGGTCCAACTACAGGACATAATAGACAAGGCCGCCTCCCAGCCCATTCAGGCTGCTGTCAGTGTTCCAACACCTCCGTCTACGGGCTGTCGTTTGCCACCAGCCGACACTGAAGTTTTCGCTGGTGATTACCTGCGGTGGCCCACCTTCAGAGATCTTTTTACCGCGATATACATACACAACTCTCGTCTTACACCGGTGGAGAAGTTGTTCCACCTATTATCCAAAACAAGTGGCGATGCGCACGCCATTGTTTCCAAAGCCCCGCTGACCAACGAAGGGTTTATCTCCGCGTGGCGAAGCCTCACCGACCGCTTCGAAAATCGGCGGTTATTAGTCAATAGCCAGCTAAAAATCCTCTTCAACATCCAGGCAGTACCCCAAGAGTCCGGAGCCGCTCTGAAGGAGCTGCAAGGGACAATCCAAAGTTGCCTGACAGCCTTAGAGATGTCCTCTATTCAAGTCGAGACTTGGGATTGTCTCCTGGTTTACATGGTTTCCTTAAAGCTTCCCAAAATCACGCTTTCAATGTGGGAGCAATCCATTCACAACAAGGCTGAGATTCCAACATGGAATGAGTTAGACTCGTTCCTGACAGAGCGTCATCGCACTCTGGAGGCTATCGATGACATAAGGCCTAGCAGTTCGGGTCAGGTTCCGCCAAGGTCGACACCTGCGAGCGCCCCAGCGCGTAGGCTTAATTCTTACGAGGCCAGAGTGACTCCAGCCCCAAGAGGGTGCGATCTCTGCTCCAGAGAGAATCATCCTGTTCGCTTATGTCCGCGCTTCCTTGAGATGGATGTAAATGGTCGCTCCGACTACATTAAGAAAAAGCAGCTTTGTTTGAACTGTTTTGCACGAGGGCACTTGCAACGGGATTGCACTAGTGCCCATAGCTGCTTCACGTGCCACAGCCGTCATCACACCCTCCTGCACCGCGGTAATCCATTCGCGGCCGCTCCAAGTCCGTCTGCGCCATCCAGGTCTCGACCCGCGCCTACTACGAGAGGCACGAGCCCCACAGAGGATCATTCTGATGTGCAAGTGTGCTTCGCTTCCGGCTCAAGAGCCGTCTTACTAGGCACAGCCCTCATTAACATTTGCCATTTAGGGTGCAATTTCCAGGCGCGTGCCCTAATCGACTCTGGTTCCGAGGCAACCTTTATTACGGAGAGACTTTTCAACCTCGTCAAACTTCCATTCAAGACTATCCAGGCCCAAGTCTCTGGTCTTAATCAAACCGTTGCCGCTCAGTCCACGAAACTCTGTCATTTTTCTATTCGATCGCCTTCCAGACCCGGGCTGCATTTAGAAACTTCAGCTTACGTTCTTCCGCAGCTGGCCGGGAATCTGCCTTCGTATCCAGTCCCTCGAGATCTTCTTAAGGGAATTCCTGACATCCCCCTTGCAGATCCCAAGTTCTTCGAGAGCTCCCAAATCGATGTCTTGATAGGAGCCGATATTCTTCCGTCCATCCTCCTCGGCAACGCCAGGGCTAACATTTGCGGTTCACTTCTCGGCCAGGAAACCATTTTTGGATGGGTGTTGACAGGCCCCATATCTCCAGCGGCCCCCCGCAATTTGTCCGCCTTCTCCACTCGAGTTACCTGCGGACTCGACGACTCGTTAGATCATCTCCTTGCCAAATTCTGGGAGGTGGAGGAAGTGCCCACACAGATAGTCCCCGAGTCTGATTCCGTCTGCGAACACAATTTTGTCCAGACTACAAGAAGGGACAATCGTGGCAAATACGTTGTGATGCTCCCCTTGCGCGATCCCGAGCATAATGGTTCCGAGCTCGCATCTTCACGATCCTTTGCTCTGGCTCAATTTCTGCGTAACGAGCAGCGCCTAAAAAGAGATCCTCCCCTGAAGGCCCGGTATGACTCTGTAATCCAAGAATACCTCGACTTAGGTCACATGGCCGAGGTCCCTTTGACGAGCAGTTCCGCCACGTACTACCTTCCACATCACGCCGTTCTTAAGCCCGAGAGCACAACCACTAAAGTGCGGGTGGTTTTCAACGCCTCTAGCCCTTCCGCAAACGGGACCAGTCTGAATGACATACTTTACGCGGGCCCGGTCTTACAATCCGACCTCACGATTCAAATCCTGAAGTGGCGGTACTTTAGGTTCGTTTTCAACGCCGACATCGAGAAGATGTATCGGCAAATTTGGGTAGACCCCCAGCATACTCCTTTGCAGCGCATTCTATTCCGCAATTCCGATGGGGAAATCCGCGACTACGAGTTGAAAACAGTCACCTTCGGGGTCAATTGTGCCCCGTTCCTAGCGATCCGTGTCCTGCAACAGCTCGCCGACGACGAAGAGTCGAGGTATCCGCAGGCGAGTCGGATTATCCGACAGTTCATGTACGTCGACGACGTACTCGCGGGGGCAGACTCCAAAACCGAAGCGCAAGCGGCTATCCGCGAGCTCCAGGAAGCCCTGGATTCAGCAGGATTCCCCCTTAGAAAATGGACATCCAATAGCAAGGCGATTTTGGCCAACATCCAGAGTGACCATCTCCTTCGCGCGGACTTCCTTGAAATCGACGCAGAGAGCACGGCTAAAACTCTCGGAGTGCGGTGGAAGGCGACGTCTGACGAGTTTTTCTTCATTCCGCCCGAATTGACCTTGTCTTCAACGTTCACAAAGCGTCAAGTCCTATCCCAAATCGCCAAACTATTTGATCCCGCGGGTTGGCTCGCCCCCTTCATAGTCCGGGCAAAGATGTTCATGCAGGACATTTGGCTCCAAAATCTAGGATGGGACGAGGCCCTCCCCTCGAGATTTTTGCCAAAGATGGGTTGACTTCCTGGAAAATTACTCCGCTCTTGATCAGATCCACATTCCCCGATGGGTCGCTTTCCGACCACATTGGAAAATTGAGCATCATGGGTTCTGCGACGCCTCGCAGAAGGCGTACGGCGCAGCCCTCTACGTCCGAGTAGAGGCTGGGTCCGCGGTAATGGTGAACTTGCTCACGGCAAAGACACGGGTGGCCCCGGTAAAAACGGTGTCACTCCCGCGGCTCGAGTTGTGCGGAGCCTTGTTATTGTCCGAAATGGCCAACGCCGTTCTTCCGAAGATGCCCGGGCAGGCGTCCGCCCTGCACTGTTGGACGGACTCTACGATTGTTCTCGCCTGGTTGCATAAGCCAGCGTGCCAATGGACAACGTTCGTGGCAAATCGTGTGACCAAGATTACCCAGCTTACCGAGGTGGAGAAATGGGCACACGTCCGCTCCGAGCATAACCCGGCAGATCTCGCTAGCCGGGGGGTGGCGCTTCAAGACCTTGCGGACAGCCAGCTGTGGTGGCATGGTCCCGCCTGGCTGCAGTGGCCTCGCTGCGAGTGGCCTACTCAAGGCTATGAACCCCCTGCGACTGAACTCGAGAAGCGAGCAGTCAAGGTCCATGTTGCGAAGGCCCCCCCTGAAGACATTCTGGAGCGTTTTTCCACACTCGACAAGGCGTTGCGAGTCCTCGCTTACGCTCATCGGTTCATCCAGCGTTCGCGAAAACTCATGTCCCCGTTTGAGGATCTCTTGACAGCTCCTGAAATTGCGTCGGCCGAGCGGCTCCTGATTTCAGTGACGCAACGCAGGCACTTTGCCCTTGAGATGGGCTGCTTAAGCCAGAAACGGCCAGTGCCAGCATCCAGCCTGGTCCAAAACCTGAACCCGTTCATTGATTCCCAAGGGCTCATGAGAGCATGCGGCCGAGTCACGGCTTCCGAACTTCTCCAGTATGATGAACGGCATCCTGTCATCCTTCCATACGACTGCCATCTGTCCCGACTCCTCGTCCATTTTACGCATCGTATAACGCTGCACGGTGGCAATCAGCTTATGATCCGTCTGATCCGTTCCAAATTCTGGATCCCGAGGGTAAGGAATTTGGTCAAGTCCGTCATATATTCATGCAAGGTCTGCATCATCCACAAAAAAAGGTTGCAAACGCAACTGATGGGAGACTTACCCAAAGAACGAACGTCCTTCTCGCGCCCTTTCACATATACCGGTGTGGACTATGCCGGTCCCTTTGACATCAAAAACTACACGGGACGAGCCTGTCTCATTACGAAAGGGTATGTGCTGGTGTTCGTGTGCTTCGCCACTAAGGCCATCCATTTAGAACCTACTTCCGACCTTACGACTGAGAAGTTTCTCGCCGCCTTCGCCCGTTTCGTGTCCCGAAGAGGATGCCCCCGTCAAGTTCAGTCGGACAATGGCAAGACCTTTGTGGGTGCGGCTGCCTTACTCTCCCGCGAGTTTCTCCAAGCTCTCAAGGAAGCTGTGACAGGTGCCTATAGTCACCAGCAGCTGCTCTGGCAATTCATTCCTCCGGGAGCACCCCACATGGGAGGTTTGTGGGAAGCAGGTGTTAAGAGCTTCAAGACCCTGTTCTACAAGTCTACGGCGACGCGAAAATACACATTCGAAGAGCTGTCCACGCTTCTAGCTAGGATCGAAGCATGCCTGAATTCGCGTCCGCTCGCGCCGATGTCCGAAGACCCCACTGACCTGTTGGCACTTACGCCTGGGCACTTTCTTGTTGGAGGGCCCCTCCTTGCCATGGTCGAACCCGAGATAAAGGGGGACACCACATCTATTATAAACCGCTGGCAGCATCTGAAGGCTCTTCATCAACAATTTCGTCTGCGATGGAAAGAGGAGTACCTCAAGGAACTCCATAAGCGGAATAAGTGGCGAACCCCTACAAGAAATCTCCGTGCCGGGGACATGGTGGTAGTCAAGGAAGACAACCTTCCGTCCAATGAGTGGCGATTAGGCAGAATCGCCGCGGTGTTTCCAGGAGCCGATGGCCATGTTCGTGTGGTCGACATCCGCACTGCACGGGGACTCATTAAGCGTCCCATAGCGAAGGTCGTCCTTCTTCCAATGGAAGAGTCCGTCTGCCCGCAATAAACAGTCGACCCTTCACTCCGGTGGTTCAATTCATCACTTCGATTCGTAGCGTCAATTAATAGTTCCAACCCGTAGTTCCAATTCACAGTTCTTATCACTACTGATCCAAATTTTTTATTTTGTCCTATTCCGCCAACCAGATCTCACACGATGTCTCCACGTCCGCGCAGCGCCATCGCTTTGGAGCACAGACGAACTCGAGGTATGCAATCCTACCGTTGCCGAGTCTGTAGCGGGATCCATCCACTTCGGAAGTGTCGTCGGTTCCTCCGTCTGAGCGCCGAGAAGAGGCTCCGGGCTGTCCTTGCCAACCGGTACTGCCATCGCTGTTTGGCCCACGAGCACTCCGACGGAGCGTGTCGGCGAGGTGATCGCTGCAAAACTTGCGGCCAGGATCACCACACTCTGCTTCATCTCTCGGAACCACCGATGGCATCACGGCAGTCCCGCCCGGCAGCACGCCGGTCGCAGAGATCCGCTGCCACTCCGCAACACTCCTCAGCCGCTCCTCGGCCCTCGTCCGCCACTCCACGGCATTCTACAGCCGCTCCTCGGCACTCGTCCGCCACTCCACGGCACTCATCTGACACTCTGCGGCAATTTTCTGCTACTCGGGGTGCCACGCAGCTTGCGGTCACCGCTCCGTCCTTAACGTCCCTCCTACAGCGGCACAGCGTCAACCTCCTACCGACGGCTTTGGTGCGTTTAGAGACCGGGAGTCGAGTCTTCGACACTGCGGCGCTCATCGACCCGTGTACGCCTATGAGCTGTATCGACGCTTCGCTAGCGTCGAGTTTCCGCTTGCCGACCACCAACGTGGGAGGCGAACAGATTTGTTCGGCAACCGTGGGGTCCAAAATCGACAGCACTGTCCGGCTCGACACAATTTTTAAAATAGAGCCTCACGTGCGCATCCGCACTCCAATCCGGGAACTGAGCGACGCGGTAAGGACCCACTTTCGGGACATTACGCTGGCTGATGAGCGGTTTTATCTCCCCGCGACGATCTCCATCATCCTGGGCGCGGATATGTATCCGAGTGTGATGCGGCCGGGCTTCCTGAAAATTCAGGATGGATTGCCAGTGGCCCAGAGCACCGTGTTTGGGTGGGTCGTGTCCGGAGCCTGTCACCAGCCGTGAGAAGAGCAACCAGGCTATGTTGCAACCCGAGTAGTTGCAAGGGGGGGCGGAATGTTTAGGTCAGTGGCCCACTGCATTGGCGCTGGTCACTGAGCTCTCCGAGCTTTCGCTCTCGCCCCTCTTGCGCTCCCTCGCTCGCCTCTCACAACGTCCGCGCTCCAAAGTGCGAACTTCGGGTTTCGCATCCAAACTCCTCGGATGGCCGCTGCCGATCTCCCGCTCTCGCTTGAACGGAGTAAAGCGGGCGGGAGCGCGGTTTTAGTTTTAAGTTTTAGTTAGTCTCATGTATAACGCTGAATAAACAACACGGAAATATACCACGACGCCCCCGACTTCTCATTTTCGTCTGCCCTTTGCGTTTGCGCCGTGGGAATTTTTGTGCTTCAAATTCGCTTCTGTTGTGGAAGGATCGCCCCCTACGAACAATAACATATAATATTCTTATTTTAATCAGTAACCCAATAGTGAATACGCCCATATTGTAGGGTATCATGTCGCATCGAATTGAAATAAACGCACACATGCACCCCTGTATGAGAATGCATGAACACGCATACATATAAAGACTAATTCAACCGCAGCCGCAACTTCCTTCAAAATGCGCGTCTCTGCGACTGAACGACCGAACTCGTGCAATGACCGCGCGAGCATCAAAATGAGAATAAGAATGAGAGCGAATAAAACCCGAAGGCACACGAAGTGTCCGGGGCCTGCCGCTACTAGCTGTGGGGCCTCCCGCAAAGTTTTTTTGAGTGTCCATATTAGTTGTATGAAATGACCAGTCTATGTTGTATGGTTAGTGGCTATAGGTAGTAAGACATTCGATCTATCCTCAGTGGACTAAGTAACTCCAGGTATATTAAACCTAGAACTATAAACTGATCCCTATCAGAAAGCTTGTTTGCAACTGACTTAATAACGGAAAGGGGATTTAAATAATCAGGAAGTTATTATTAAAAACGAAAATTTGGATATGAATTTGAAACGGATATTGGTGGAACAGACATTATTCCTGAAAAACCAACTTGAGCCAGTTGTTTGGACTCAGTAGTCCCTTGTAGCGGTGTAGCTACATTTTGAGGGATATATCGAAATTTCTAGAAGTTCCTGGTTGCATGCTACTACGCATTGTTCTGTTTTAGCTACTGATCGTAGCAACATTTGATGGTTTGCTGCAATCTGCTGCTGATCCGCCGGAATGCTCTGTTGTTCTTTTGATTGCGGTTGCGGTTTTTTTGCGCTTCGGGGACTCTTATAATAGCTTACGACAATTAAGTTGCAAATCCAGCGCAGAGAGGAGATCATCAGCTCGGCGAAAACTATCTCTAGCTTCGCGGAAACAGCTAATCAGCCCCATCAAGCCGCCTTTAGTTTGGCGCATGAACGATTTCATCTCGTTTGCAACGTCAACACAACGTCTCAAGACAACTGCAAATTGGGCCCCTTTAAAAGGTCACCATGTTTTCACGCAGCCAGCAAGTCATGTTAGATTGGTCACCCATATTTACGAAACTGCATTTTTTGCAGAAGCAGACAAAATTATTATTACTTATTCTACCTGTTGGAACCACTGGAACCAAGAAAACGATTATGAAATTTATAAGCGAGCAGTACAAGTACCGCAAGAGCGAAAAAACTGCACCACTAGAACTTTTAAAACAAAGAGAGCGAGAGCGTAATTTAGTCAAAGTGCTTGTAAAAGCAACACTAACGAAGTTGTAATACCCTTGCAGACTTTGCCGAAATTGGTAAAATTGAAAAAGTAACGAAAGGAATAAGGTACACATGAAACAACTAGATTTTCATAGTTTCATGTCAATATCTTTTACACTGCGCGAAATATCATCAATTCTTGCAAGGTATATCCGATTGTTCCTATGGGAGCTATACGATATAGACGTCCGATCGGGGCGATTTTCAAACTTGAGTGTGAAAGTTTCAGATCGCTAGCTTTTAAACTGAGCTCGCAAACGGTATTGAAATATATCGATTCCCCTATTGATCCTGATCAAGAATATATATACTTTATAGGGTCGGAAACGTCTCCTTCACTGCGTTACAAACTTCTTACCATAATTATAAAACCCTCTGCAAGGGTATAAAAAAACAAAAAATATATTATAACTCATTTCATACATTAGTGTACAGCAAATCAGGTAAAGCAATTTATTTACTACCGTAACAGGAATTCTTTAATATGTAGATCAAAAATGTCCTATACATTTTTTCTACGGAAGTTATAAGATATAGACGACCGATCGGCAAGCTCTGATCAAGGTAGGCATAAAAAAAATACGATTTGGAAATATTGACGTCAATAGCTTTAACTCTTGCAAGATATATCCGATTGTTCCTATGGGAGCTAAAGGATATAGGCATCCGATCGGGGCGGTTTTAAAACTTGATCTGCGTAAGCATGTTTTGGAATGACTGTTAAAGTCGACTCCCCTATGGATCCTGATCAAAAATATATATACTTTATGGGGTCGGTAACGTCTCCTTCACTGCGTTACAAGCTTCTTACCAAAATTAAAATACCTTTTGCATGGGTATTAAAACAGCACTACGACTTAATACGAATAACGCACGAAAGAAAAACGGCGGGGTTAAAAGAACTTAAAACACAGAACAGAATTAGGAAATTAAAACAGTTTTGTTGGTTATTAGTTTGCGCACAAAGATTTATATAGCAGCCAACGTCGGAGTAGGCGTCCTGATGAAACGGTGATGAATTTGAGCTATGATTGATTTCGGAACTGCAGAGATGCTTTAATCAGAAAATTTTAATACATATACAAGTTGACAGTTTAATAAAAAACATAGTTACATTAAAATTTATTGAATATGTATTAAATATTTCGTATAATTAAAATTGTAATTTAATAGAAGGGAACCTCTACCATACAACTCATTTTGGGGAGAATTCGTTCAAATCGCGATATATAAAACATTTTTAAATGAAGACAAGATGCTAATAATCAGCTAACACCTGCCGCCAGATACTGATTCTTGTAATAATATGCGCAAAGACCTGCTATAACAGAAAAAGCGGTCGTGAATAGAACTGACTTTGAAGTTAACATATTTGTAAGCCATGGATTTATGCTGAAAATTCGATTTGCATTTGCTGGTCTTGACATATTTCTTCGACGTTTCATGATCAAATTTTCTTCGGCCTGCCGTTGCTTCCTTCTATTGGAAAGAATATATAATTAAAATTTAAATCAGATCATTTTACTTACTCTTGGCAAATAAGCTCTTCGACATCTTTTTCTATAACTGTTAAGCTATACTTCTTAACAAGCTTGCTAGAAGTTTTTAAAAGCTTTTCAATCGGTAAATCTTCTGGTAGCTAAAAAAAAATGTTTTTTGTAAAATGTGTATTACATGTTTTAAGCAATAGTATACCGTGGATAAAAGACAATGAACTGATGCCATATCACAGTCCTCCTTTAGTATTTCATTTGAGCGATAAAGTAAAATTGCAGCTGTCACAAATATGGGTGTATAAATGGGCGATGCTAAGAAATAGTCATATAAACGTACTACAGATTTGTAGGAGTTTAGACTATGTCCAAACCAAGTCAAATACCATGGCAACGCAAACAAAGTTCCTACCGTTGAGCTTTGCAAAAAGTTATAAAGTTCTGGATTTTCAAACCTTATGACAGGCCAAATAAACATAAGGCGCCTTTGCGTGGCCTCCATTGTCTCTTGCATACATTCGGAAAAATGCGTTGTGGAAAGCTGATCCATTATGGCAAAAGCGATTTCTTCGCCAGCCACCAACAAAAATGTGACAGCCACATCGTGATAGCCTTGATAGTACCGCAAATTAGGATATTTTTGGATAACCCGTAAAATAAGAACAGTAAGTTGGTCTTGCAGTGCAATGCGTTGTTCATACGGAATGCCAGGTGGAAATCGCTTTAAAGACCGACTTACATCTAACACCACCTGATTGTATTCAGGATGGTATTGTAACTCATCAACAGTTGGAGCCCGTTCTAGACTGTTTACGTCGCAACCTGCCAATTGCGGCCACAAAATTTTTCGCAAATGGTCATTGACCAATCCGTAGGGCGACAAAGATAACTTCACAAGCACATCCAGGGCAAGATTTTTGTCGATGCTATTTTCAATTAATCCTTCAATCTCCAGTCGTTTTCTGTGCTCACCATCACTTTCGGGTGCTATGAAAAATTAAAATATAACATTATGATTACAACATAAAAATTAGTTTTAATTACATTTTGCAAAGCTAAGGGGAGGCTGATTAATATTTAAATAACCAACATTGCTCATTGTCGAAAACTATTTCAAGTTTTTTAATACTATGAACCAACAAAAATATTTGTATATTTTGCTTTCAGAATTAGGAATTCCAGCTTCAGATCCAACATTCTTTATTACAATAAATCATCTTATTGCACCGATATTTCGACACAAAAGGGCGTTTACACTGTAACCGAACGTATGGTTCGCTATCACATCTTAGTCAAAACTCATTTAAAAACCTTTTCACACCGTGCCTCAAATTAGTTTTGCTGTCTCACCGTCGACTGAGGAACGTTGAAAATTTTGATCACCTCCGTATGAAACAGTTGGGATTTTTGACAGATGTGAAACTCAAATTTCCACAGGGTACTTTCCTATCATCCAAAAACATCTGATCTGAACAGCTGTGGTTAAAAAAAAAACTTAAGCAACCATTGTTGAAATAGATTTTAAAAATCTGAAATGAAAAATGTACCAATTATTTTGGCTATTCTACAACAGCAAAATCTGAAGTTGCATCAGTTTTTATTGGCAGACAAATCTGAGAAATGGAATGACGTCGAATTGCAGCTGCAACAAAGTGATTGTGCTCTTACATTCTAATCAAAATACAAATATAGTATGCGTTTTAATTAAACAGAAGCGATACGGGACAATTTGGGAATATCCCTTTCCCGGAAAATCAATTCTTCAAAGAGAGCTTTCCTATGGAGAAAAGCACCTTTTCGTTTTTGGTGGACCGACTATGTATTTTGCCGAAGAGGGACACAAACTGGCGAAAAGAAATTCCTCTTGAAAAACGGATTGACATAGCCTCGTACACTTTGGGATCATCCGCGGAATAAAGTTCCACCGAAAGGCTTTTTGGAGTTGCACAAAACACTGTGCGCAAAATTCTTCACAAATTACACAGATGATGGATGGATCTCCATAGGAAGACACTTTTAATGCCGTCTTCCCACAGAGATCCATTCCGAAAACTCCCAGTTAGTTCCCCAAACAAATTTGACGGACTTTTTGTTGATATGTTGATATTATTTCGGTGCAACTCTGAGTTTTTCTTCTTGATAGTGAAAACTGAAACAATCACTACGAAAATTTAAAAAATAATAACGGGCGCCATATTTAAAAATGATACTTATACTTGTAATACTTAATTAATAACTGTTCCATCCGCGTAGCAGCGCGCGAAAGGTGTCTACAAGGCCGAGCTTGTGGAGACAGTGCTCGAGAAAGGCTGGAGGAGCAGCAAGCGCAAACCAAGATCATGTCATTGAATTGAGCGTGGCTGTCTGCCATCCTTAACATTAAAAATAAATTAAAATATGAAACTATAATAAAACAAAAAACAAAAATGTATATATAATATAATTAATTAATTTGTTACCATTTATACAACATTGGTTCAATACACGGTTCATATTTTTTCTGCAGGCTGGCACAAATCTGCGTATATTACTTGCAGTCTGTTACCAAGTATCATTTATAACGCTGTTGTGCTCATCTGAAATGTTGTTCAAAATGCAACGGGCTAAAATGATGAGCCGCAGCTGTTCAGATCAGCTGTCATCGGATGGTGGATGTGCTCTGTGGGAATTGGAGTTCCACATTTGTCAAAAATCCCAACCGTTTCAACGGGATGAACTCTATAGAAAAAGGGCATATGTGCAGATTTGTTCAAAAAAGAAAAACTAACGTTTTAAAATGAATATATCAATGTGTATCAAATACGCATTTGAAAAAGCGATTCGCAACACTATGGGGAATATCAGCATGCAAAAACATCTTTTTTTAAGGATATTAGTGCAAAAATTTTATATACAAAAATATATGGTACAATTTTTGGATTTGAGTCGAATAAATGACGGTTAGGATCAACGCCGAACTTTAAATTAAAATACGATTAAATGCAGTGCTCTGTCCTTATTATTTGAAGATTGGCTTAATAGTGAATCGAATAATGCCGAACAAATAAATTAGTGAGGCATTTTAATTATACCCGTTACTCGTAGAGTAAAAGGGTATATTATATTCGTGCAAAAGTATGTAACAGGTAGAAGGAAGCGTTTCCGACCCTATAAAGTATATATATTCTTGTTCAGGATCACTAGCCGAGTTGATCTAGCCATGTCAGTCTGTCCGTCTGTCCTGTCTGTCCTTCTGTCCGTCTGTCTGTCCGTCAGTCTGTCTGTCTGTCCGTATGAACGCTGAGATCTCGGAAACTATAAAAGCTAGAAGATTGGGATTTTGCATGTAGATTTTAGGAGTTCCTACGCAGCGCAAGTTTGTTTCAAAATGGTGCCACGCCCCCTCTGACGCCCACAAGCCACAAGCTGTGGCCTCAGTTTTGATGCTATTATGAAAATTTTAATTGATATGTATTTGTTTCGTCAATACCTATCGATTGGCCTAATAAAAGTTTGCCACGCCCACTCTAACGCCCAAAAACCCGTTAAACGCTTAAGCCTGGCTAGCGCCTACATTTCCGCCTTTCATGGCGCCATCTAACGGATGACTTTGGAACAGCTGGCCAAGGTGCTTAACAGAGTCTACGTTAATTCTCGATAAGGATTTCTATTAAAGAAAATTGCGATGGTTTTCATTTGTCAATACCGAACTATATACCAAGAACTATGCAAATCAAATCAAGTTAGCCAAATCGGAGGTCTGAGTCAAACAATGGCGTATGTGTGTATGTATGTAAGCATTGCACCCAAAAACATAAACATAAACACAGTTGTTGGTGCAGGACAAAAGCTGCCTGCGCTAAAGAAGCGCTCGTGCTGATGCTCGTGCTGTAAAGCTGCCAGCTCTAAGAGATCGCCGAATTCAAATTGATAATTTGAACTGAGTAACGGGTATCTAATAGTCGAGGCACTCGACTATAGCGTTCTCACTTGTTTTTGATTTGTGAAATGTTTTATTTAAAATTATATATAAGTTAACTAGAGTCAACCGGACAACGTCAATAACCGACTCTTCGAAGGCCATGTACCGCCCAAATCGCTGACACAGTATTTGGCCGGATGCTCGTGCATATCCGGCAAACACAGCACTTTTGCGTGGCCGCTATGAATCCCAAACTTCTGTTAGCTTTAAGTCAAGAATTCATATTCAGTTCTCATTTGTCATTCACTGAATAAAGAGCTTGTGCTCCATTTGATTTAACTCCGGCAAACCGCCGTTAAGTTCTTATCACTTCAAGCTGCCTGATTCTCTAGGCCAACAGGTTAAGGAGGGCAGTCATCCTACCATCCTAAACTAGCTAAATTAACATCCTAGGTTGGCCCGCCAACTAGCCACCAACACCAATTCGAATACCGTCGATTATACACTCCGATATAACGGCAGCTGCGTGGGACCACCCTAGGCAGCAGAAGAGGCAACAAATACTGGAGGCTGTCTATTAAACGTTGTAACACTCAACTACGTTAGCTGCATCAGGAGGACTCTTTCTAATAAAGCTTGGTGGGGAACTCGTGGGGCTGCCCCTCCCGCCACCAACCATCAATAATCTGCGCAGCAACCATATTTGTGGGACAGTCTTGTAACGGTTCTCCAACCTCCTTTCCACAGCCTGGTGACATAAGCGCGATCAACCAAAGTCGCCCCTCCCGCATCCACAAGCCAGTGGTCAACAATTAAGCAGCGGGGCAGCATTGCTCCCCCCACATTCTCTACTCCATTGCGATGGCGCGTGCAGCCGAGCTACCCCTCCCGAGCCACGCACACTTAAATAATAATTTATATGTCTCGGATTACCGGGGCCACTATTCGCCTCGCCATAACCTCGGCTCCATCATCCTAATTCCGTTTTCCTACAGAGAAGAACATATGGTCCATTAGGTTTTTCGTTTCGAAATCTCCCAGTTAGTTCCTCAAACAAATTTGACGGACTTTTTTTGCGAAAGTAAGTCTATATTTTTTCGGTGCAACTCAGAGTTTTTCTTCTTGACAGTGAAAACTGAAACCATCACTACGAAAACGTAAACAATAAAGACGGGTAACTTTTCAAAATGGAAGGCGCCAAATCAATAAATGTTGTTTATACTTTTAATAATTAATTAATTACTCCTCCATCCGTGTGGCGGCATTAAGAGTTGCTCCTCTCTTTCCCAGGCGCATACCGTATTCACAAAATGGAGCAGAACACAAGTCTCCCAAGACTTATATTTGTGGTTTACAATTAACTATTCACATATATTTATTGCAGAGATTGGGGAATTCTTTGTGATGGTCTTCGATGGGGACCCCGCTGACCAGGAAGCCCCTGCAGCGGAAGTCTACGCTGAGACAGCTCTGCGCCCCGTGAGAAGCACGCAAATTTGGACTAAAATGCAGAGCTTGTAGAGATAGCGCTCGAGAAAGGCTGGAGGAGCAGCGAGCGCAGACTGAGATTATGTTATTGAATTGAACTTGGCTGTCTGCCTCTTCCCATAGAGTCAATCCGTTCGAAACGGTTGGGATTTTTAACAAATGTGAAACTCCGGTTCACACAGAACACACCCACCAGCCAAAGACCAATATAAACTCTAATGCCCTCTTCCCACAGAGTCCATCCGTTTGAAACGGTTGGGATTTTTGACAAATGTGAAACTCCGATTCCCACAGAGCACATCCACCATCCACCATCCGATGTCAGCTGATCTGAACAGCTGTGGCTCATCATTTTAGCCCGTTGCATTTTGCACAACATTTGAAATGAGCACAACAGCGTTGTGAATGATACTTGGTGACAGACTGCAAGTGATCTACGCGAACAACCAAATCGAACTAATAGGTCTGCAGATTTTTGCCAGCCTGCCGAAAATATATGCACCACTTTTGCCCAATATTGTCTAAATGGTAGCAAATCAATTTCATTATATATAAATGTTTATTTTTTGTTCTCTCGTTCTCCAATGTGCTCCAGGTTGTGGGTGCGGTGTGCGCCTTGGGAACAGTGGAGCAACTCTTAATGCTGCCAGAGGGATGAATCAGTAGTTAATTAATTATTACAAGTACAAACAGCATTTTTTTGATTTGGCGCCTTTCTTTTTGAAAAGTTACCCGCCATTATTTTTTAAATTTTCGTAGTGAATGTTCCAATTTTCACTGTCAAGAAGAAGAACTCAGAGTTGCACCGAAAAAACATCGTCTAACTATCGCATAAAATAGTCCGTCAAATTCGGATGGGGAACTAACTGGGAAATTTCGGAACGGCAAAACCTTATGGACCATCCGTTGAACGGATGGTGGATGGTGGATGGATCTCTGTGGGAAGACAGCATAAGATGCGTAACGCCATACGATTTTTTTGCACACGAATTTTTTGTGCTGGCTTTTCAACTGGCTTTTCGCTCTCTGCCCAAAAGCCAGCGAGAGGGCGCTCAAAAGCCAGCCGCTCTTTGCACGCATACTGCGACAGCCGACGAATGTATGTGTGCATGTTATCCAACCCATAAATATTCATAGCTTATGAGTTTCATAAACAAATTTCCAATCGTAGCAACCGCTGAAAAATCTATGCTTCGCTAGCAAAATCTCCCCTCACTCAAACCGGCCACATTCGGGCTATTATAAACAAATGACCCTTTCCAATCTTAGCAACCGCTGGAAATTCTAGCTTCGTTAACAGAATCTCCCCTCACTCAAACCGAGCCCTGTGAGAACCACATCCGGCCTACTGTAAACAAATGACCCCAGTCATAAACAAAGCTTCCAAATTTTCCACTTAGGGTCCGATCTAGTCCGAGCCAGTTGCTAACCAAATTTTTGTCAAATAATCAATTTATTGAGTTTCAATTACTTCTCAATTATTTCATCAGCCAATTGTCCTACTCTCTTAACTTTGCCTAATCTCTTTTAATCTCTTCTGAGCAAGATTCTCTTAAGCCGAGGTTTCATGATTAATATTTTATCAAACTAAGGGCAGTTCTTTTTTGGAGACGACTCGATCGGTCGTGAAAATCAAATTGTAAATATAATAATATGTTAAGTGACTTGTGAAAGTGAATTTAATAAAATAAAAGGTGAACATCAAAATAAAAATAAAAAATTAATTTTTTTATAAAAAATTATCAACTAATAAATTTAATTGGCGCCCAACGTGGGGCCGCGTCTTCAAAAGTTCCAAATTTTTTTTTAAGGAAAACAAATTAAAAATACAAAAAAAATGGAACTCGCGCGGTCAAACAACTCGAATATTTTGTGGAAAAACAAACCGTCCTCAACCGACACAAACCCTAAGTGATTGTGATCGTTAAAACATTTAAGTGGAAAATAATAAATAAAAAATAATCCATTTAAAAAAAATAAAATAAAAGTTGATAAAAAGGTGTACCGAAATTTAAATTCACTAAAAAGCAAGAACACAATAAATAAAATAAAGAATTCAAAAAAAGGAAAAACACAAGTAATAAAAAACACATAAATTAAAATATATATAAAAATAAATAAACCAACACACAAAAAAACCCCAAAAGAAGGAAGGAAGGGCTGAGGGCATTCCCTCGCCACAGAGCTACACTAAAAAAATCTATTCACTGACAGGAAGGAAGGACTGAAGGGCAATCCCTCGCCACAAGCTACACCGGAAAAGTTTTAATTTTTTTACCTCAGGAGAAAACAACAATTAACCACGACCAACGGATCAAATCCTGACGACGATAAACAGGAAGCAGCAAATCGTGAGGAATTGAAAATTAATTATTTTTTTTATTACATATATAACTATATCATATAAAGTTAGCCGATAGTTGATAATCTTGAATACTTATTGAACCTCTGTGAATCGAAAAACAATCTGGAAAATGTATTAAAAAACTTTGGAAATTTAAATTTGAATATGGCAACCGGTGGGACAGGTCAAAATCCTACCAGCAGTGGTCTGGGATCAAATCTAACAATGGAATTAATAAACCGAGTGGTAAATTTACAGTTGACAGCTTTAAATGCAAAAATTAATGAGCTTAGTAATAAGTTAAACTCGAATGCAAATGTAGTGGAAGACTATAAGCTTCAAGTAATTGACCCCACAGTTAGATGCGATACAACCCTAGAAGTAGTAAAAGCTGTGCCAAAATTTTATGGAGAACAATCCCAGTATGTCGGATGGAGGGAGGGCGCAGAAACATCTATGAGCCTATACAAAATTAATTGTGAACAGTATTTTATTGCCCTAACTATTTTACGGAACAAAATCATGGGAGCGGCGCACGACGCCTTAACTAACCATGGTACCGTATTAAATTTCAAGGCCATACTTTCGAGACTGGATTTTATCTACAATGATAGAAGACCAATCCACGTCCTCGAGTCAGAATTAAGCATTTTGAGACAGGGTAAAATGACAATTACGGACTTTTATAACGAGGTAAACAAGAAAATGACAATGCTTATCAACAAAACCATAATGACCTATGGAAAAGAAAACGAAATTACCAGGGAGACTACAAGAACAATAAAAGGCAACGTCTTAAGAGTTTTCATTTCTGGACTGAATGGTTGAATCTCCGAAACCCTATTCTCTCTAAACCCACCAGACTTACCGAACGCTTTAGCGAAGGTACAAGAACTAGAATCGAACAACTTCCGAGCTCAGTTCGCAAATAAGACTAAGAAACAGGGAAACAATTATCTAAGATTCAACCAGGTGCAGCTCAAGCAAAATTTCAACCCTAAAACGGGAAATAATTGGTATCAAAATAGAAATTATGATCAATTTTCACCAAAAACAAGCAGTGTTACGTAACATAGAACCAATTGAAGTTGATCCATCAAATCAAATTAAACCCTTTAAAAATTGGCAGGGACATAATGAAAGACATGGGAATTACAATTATTATAATTCCAACAAAAACTACAACCAACCGTATTCAAGCCGTCCGAACTATTACCAACAAAATAGTAACGAGGCAAAACAAACACATCCACCACTAAAACGCGAACAAACTAACACTATAAATCAGCCCCAAAATAAAACAATGCGAATTAACAACATCTAAGAGAATCATTTTTTAGACCAGGAACAAAAGTAGGGTTACCCTACTTGACGACGATAGATAGGCAATCAAAGCAAAAATTAAAAATATTGATTGACACAGGAGCAACATCCTGCTATATAAAAAAGGGAATCTATTCAAACAAAAGTGAACTCCCCATACAAATGGATACTCAATAATAAAACATTACCACGTAATAACTATTTTTAATACAAAACAAATATTTTACGAAATTGAAGGGTTAGACGCCGATTTGTTAGTAGGATTTAACCTACTCAGAAAAATAGGTGCCATAATTGACACAAATATAGGCGTCATGAAATATCACGGAAAGGAAGAAAAATTAGTTTTTCATAATAAAGTGAGCGGAAATAAAGTATCCCCCACCGAGGAAAAAATTAATCTTCCCCTAAGTGAATTCATTATAAAAAAATACTTCAATGAATTAGCATTAAATAAAACCGATTCACTATACGTTGAAAAAAGTAATTGCAGCTCGAAAACCGAGCGTTCCGACGTTGAATTATCCGTCAATAGTGAATTAAATAATATCCAGTTGGAATATTAAAACCAAGTGGAAAGAATGAAAGAAAATATAATAAATCAAATCAAAACAAAACATTCTACGATCGATATCCAAATTCCATTTCGAACGGATATAAGAGGAGAAATTACTACAATTCATGACAGACCAGTTTACAGCAAACAGTATCCCTACGCTCTGTCTGTCTCAGATTTTGTTAATAGGGAAATAAGCCGAATGCTATCGGAACAAATAATAAGGCCAAGTAGAAGCCCATACAACTCACCCGTCTTAGTAGTTCCGAAAAAGGGACAAAATGAAGACGGAAGCCCTAAGTTAAGATTAGTAATTGACTATAAAAAACTTAACGAGAATACCGTTCCAGATAGATATCCAATGCAGGATCCATCAGTGATCTTAGCAAATTTAGGGAAGGCAAAAGTATTTTCAACAATCGACTTAGAGTCCGGTTTTCATCAAATCTTGATGAAAGACTCCGACATTGAAAAAACGTCATTTTCCATAAATAATGGGAAGTACGAGTTTTTAAGAATGCCATTTGGTCTAACGAACGCTCCTCGAATTTTTCAGAGAGCTATGGACGACATATTAAGGGAACAAGTCGGGAAAATTTGTCACGTCTATATGGACGATATAATTATATTCTCCGACTCAATTCAACAGCATTACCAAGACTTGCTGAAAATAATAAATATTTTATTCAAAGCAAACATGAAAGTTTCTCTAGAAAAATCCAAATTCTTCATGAAAGAAACCAGTTTCTTAGGGTACGTAGTATCCTACAATATCATTAAAACAGACCCCGAAAAAATTTCAACAATACTTAAATATCCGCAACCCAAAAATATTAAAGAACTCAGAAGCTTCCTTGGATTAACAGGTTATTATAGAAAGTTTGTAAAGAACTACGCACTAATAGCGAAACCTCTTACCAAATATTTAGGAGGGGAAAATGGTAAAATATCTAAAACAATGTCTAAAAAAACTTCCATACAGCTGGATGAACCTGCTGTAAAAGCTTTTAATGAGCTAAAACAAAATCTAGTAGCTCAAATAGAATTAACTCAACCCGATTATAACAAGAAATTCACATTGACTACAGACTCTTCAGATTTTGCTATTGGCGCAGTCCTTTCACAAGAAGGCAAACCAATAACTTTTATTTCAAAAACTTTATCGAAAACAGAGCAGGTTTACGCAACAAACAAGAAGGAATTATTAGCCATAGTCTGGGCATTAAAAAACCTTCGAAATTATCTCTACGGGGTAGTTGGAATAGAAATCCAAACTGACCATCAGTCATTATCCTTCACGGTCTCAGACAAAAACCCTAACATAGAAATGAAGCGATGGTACTCATTTATTGAAAGTTACTGTCAAAAAATTATTTACAAACCAGGAACTACTAATGTAGTCGCTGATGCATTGTCAAGGATCCAAATTAACCACCTCTCAGATGAAAATCCAAGTTTAGACAATTCAGAATCAACAGATTCAGAACAAAATACCATCCACTCGGCAGAAAGCAGTTTCGAGAATATTATCGAGGAAACAAACAGTTTAAAATTCAACTACTAATTACAACGGGCAGGGTCACCATTCATGAGTCATTGAAAATATTCGACAATACCAGACACATAATCCAGTACGATACACCCGAGAATTTAGTATCAATTCTTAGAGAATATATTCAACCCTTGAAGACCTTTACGTAATTCAAAAACCTCTTAAGGAAAATTTTATAAATAAGTTTTTATTTACAAGAACATTCGTTCTAGACATAGAAAAAGATGAAGATAAAGCAATCATTATTGAGGAAATTCATTGCCGTGCCCATAGAGGACTGGACGAAAACTATAAACAAATAACGAGACTTTACTACTGGCCGAAATTATTTTTAAAACTTAAAGAATATATTAAGAACTGTACAATTTGCAACGAAAACAAATACTGTAGACACCCTGTAGAAATTCCGATTGGGGAAGCCCCTATACCATCAAAAGAGGGAGAAAATCTACACTTAGACATTTTTTACGCTGATAAAAAAATATTTTTAACTTGTATTGACGCATATTCCAAATTTTTAGTAGTAAAAGAAATTGAGAATAAATTAAATATTGAAAACAATGTCTTAGAAATTTTACAACAATACCCACTGGCCAAAACACTTATGACGGACAACGAGCCAAGTTTCACTTCGGCACAATTTAGAGCATTTATAAATAGATGCGGACTTACAATACATTACGCTGACCCTAGACATAGTTCTTCGAACGGACAAATCGAAAGAGCACATTCCACACTGACAGAAATTGCTAGATGTATTAAAGACGAATTTAATCTTACTGACCACTCAGAAATAATTATTAGATCTGCCCAAAGGTATAACCAAAGCATTCATTCTGTAACAAATGAAAAACCAATAGACATTCTATACAATAAAATAAAACATGAAAAAGTCCCTGAAATACTTAAGGTAGCTCAATTAAAAATGCTTAAATCACATAACCAAAACAAAAAAGCAAAAGAATATCATGTAGGACAAGTAGTATATGAAAAAAAGTACGGGGAACGAAATAAATTAAAACCAAGATACAAAAAACAGGTAGTTAAAGAAAACAAAGCTAATAAAGTAATAATAAATAATAGAAATAGAATTATCCATAAAGATAATATTAAATATTAAAATATTTTTAACTTACAGATAATGAATACCATAATATATATAGTTTTGATACTCGCAACAACTAATTCTGAGATAATCGACTATTCAAACCACGACTTTTTCATCTACAAAGACAACAAGGACATCCTGACTTATGATTCATACGCAGAACTTTTTCATATCACTAATATAAGCTTTTACAAAGAAATTATTAAGGAAGAATCAGAAAGCTTAGAAGAATTCAGAAATGATCAGTTCCATTGGGAGTTGACTTACAACCTAAAAACCATCGACTTAACTTTATCACAATTAACTCCATCTAGAAATAAAAGAAGCATTAACGAATTAGGCACCATTTTAAAATGGATAACTGGAACACCGGATCATGATGATTTTACAACAATTCAAGAAAAAATTAACGATTTAATTGAAAATAATAATAAACAACACATAATAAATTCCAAATTGTTTGACGAAGTTAAGAAATTATCTACCACATTAGATTCAGTTTTCACCCACCAAGAAATACCTTTAAGAAAACACCGCTTACGCCTAATAACTTTTGATTTACAAAACTTAATTGACACCATTACTTTAGCGAAAATTTATTTTTTTAACACAAAAATACTAAACCATGACGATCTTCAAGAAATTTATAAGCATGAAGAAAAACCTGTCATGATCACAGATCTAATGGATATTTCCGAATTTAAAATTGCAAAACACAAAGAAATATTTCTAATTTATATTCGGTATCCAGTCATTCAAAATCGATGCGATACTTATTTCGCCAGGGTTATCTCTCAAAATGATGGCAAATTAATTTTAAACAACCAAGTTGCAAAATGCAACAACACATTTTACGAAATTTATAATTTTAAGAAAGAATTATTCAACAACTATTGTACTCTAAATAAAAACCAATCATGTTTTACTCGTTTATTGAATGGAGAAAAATCGTACTGCATTAAAATAAAAGAAAAAAAATAAACAAATAGATGTTATACAAGACGGTGCAGTGCTGATAAGCGGAAATAACATTGTAAACGATACCTATTTAAAAGGAACATATTTAATTATATTTAATGGCACTACCGTAATAAGCAATATATCCTACACAAACATAGATAATAAGATGCTCGAATTTATTACAGCCCACAATTACATTAATTTTCAAATATCCGAATATATATTATCCAATAATTCGGAACTATCCTTTGACAATATCAAAATTCTAAACCCATTTGTTCAAATCAGAAAAACAAAAATACCCCTAACACTTATTGTAATATCAATAGTTTTAGTATATATAATTTTATGGTCAATCTTTAAAATCAAAAAATATCTTTTAATCATCAAACCACGGCTAAAAAATATTATAAAAAATAACAATATTCAAAATAATTCCCAAGAAGAAAATGTTGTAGCAGATTTAGAAGCTCAACTAAACGCCATCTCACCAACGTCACTTGAATCGGGACGCTTCAATTTAGGAGGGGGAGTGTTATCCAACCCATAAATATTCATAGCTTATGAGTTTCATAAACAAATTTCCAATCGTAGCAACCGCTGAAAAATCTAAGCTTCGCTAGCAAAATCTCCCCTCACTCAAACCGGCCACATTCGGGCTATTATAAACAAATGACCCTTTCCAATCTTAGCAACCGCTGGAAATTCTAGCTTCGTTAACAGAATCTCCCCTCACTCAAACCGAGTGATCTAGTCCGAGCCAGTTGCTAACCAAATTTTTGTCAAATAATCAATTTATTGAGTTTTAATTACTTCTCAATTATTTCATCAGCCAATTGTCCTACTCTCTTAACTTTGCCTAATCTCTTTTAATCTCTTCTGAGCAAGATTCTCTTAAGCCGAGGTTTCATGATTAATATTTTATCAAACTAAGGGCAGTTCTTTTTTGGAGACGACTCGATCGGTCGTGAAAATCAAATTGAAAATATAAGAATATGTTAAGTGACTTGTGAAAGTGAATTTAATAAAATAAAAGGTTAACATCAAAATAAAAATAAAAAATTAATTTTTTTATAAAAAATTATCAACTAATAAATTTAATTGGCGCCCAACGTGGGGCCGCGTCTTCAAAAGTTCCTAAAAATTTTTTTAATGAAAACAAATTAAAAATACAAAAAAAAAACGGAACTTGCGCGGTCAAACAACTCAAAAATTTTGTGGAAAAACAAACCGTCCGCAACCGACACAAACTCTAAGTGATTGTGATCGTTAAAATATTTAAGTGGAAAATAATAAATAAAAAATAATCCATTTAAAAAAAAATAAAAATAAAAATATAAGTTGATAAAAAGGTGTACCGAAATTTAAATTCACTAAAAAGCAAGAACACAATAAATAAAATAAAGAACTCAAAAAAGGAAAAACACAAGTAATAAAAAACACATAAATTAAAATATATATAAAAATAAATAAACCAACACACATAAAAACCCGCAAAAGAAGGAAGGAAGGGCTGAGGGCATTCCCTCGCCACAGAGCTACACTAAAAAAATCTATTCACTGACAGGAAGGAAGGGCTGAAGGGCAATCCCTCGCCACAAGCTACACCGGAAAAATTTTAATTGTTTTACCTCAGGAGAAAACAACAATTAACCACGACCAACGGATCAAATCTTGACGACGATAAACAGGAAGCAGCAAATCGTGAGAAATTGAAAATTAATTATTTTTTTTATTACATATATAACTATATCATATAAAGTTAGCCGATAGTTGATACTTATTGAACCTCTGTAAATCGAAAAACAATCTGGAAAATTTATTAAAAAACTTTGGAAATTTAAATTTGAATATGGCAACCGGTGGGACAGGTCAAAATCCTACCAGCAGTGGTCTGGGATCAAATCTAACAATGGAATTAATAAACCGAGTGGTAAATTTACAGTTGACAGGTTTAAATGCAAAAATTAATGAGCTTAGTAATAAGTTAAACTCGAATGCAAATGTAGTGGAAGACTATAAGCTTCAAGTAATTGACCCCACAGTTAAATGCGATACAACCCTAGAAGTAGTAAAAGCTGTGCCAAAATTTTATGGAGAACAATCCCAGTAAGTCGGATGGAGGGAGGCCGCAGAAACATCTATGAGCCTATACAAAATTAATAGTGAACAGTATTTTATTGCCCTAACTATTTTACGGAACAAAATCACGGGAGCGGCGCACGACGCCTTAACTAACCATGGTACCGTATTAAATTTCAAGGCCATACTTTCGAGACTGGATTTTATCTACAATGATAGAAGACCAATCCACGTCCTCGAGTCAGAATTAAGCATTTTAAGACAGGGTAAAATGACAATTACGGACTTTTATAACGAGGTAAACAAGAAAATGACAATGCTTATCAACAAAACCATAATGACCTATGGAAAAGAAAACGAAATTACCAGGGACACTACAAGAACAATAAGAGGCAACGCCTTAAGAGTTTTCATTTCTGGACTGAATGGTTCAATCTCCGAAACCCTATTCTCTCTAAACCCACCAGACTTACCGAACGCTTTAGCGAAGGTACAAGAACTAGAATCGAACAACTTCCGAGCTCAGTTCGCAAATAAATACTATGGATTTCAGCACGAGACTAAGAAACAGGGAAACAATTATCTAAGATTCAACCAGGTGCAGCCCAATCAAAATTTCAACCCTAAAACGGGAAATAATTGGTATCAAAATAGAAATTATGATCAAAACAATTTTCACCAAAAACAAGCAGTAGAACGTAACATAGAACCAATGGAAGTTGATCCATCATCCAAATCAAATTAAACCCTTTAAAAATTGGCAGGGACATAATGAAAGACAGGGGAATTACAATTATTATAATTCCAACAAAAACTACAACCAACCGTATTCAAGCCGTCCGAACTATTACCAACAAAATAGAAACGAGCCTAAACAAACACATCTACCACTAAAACACTATAAATCAGCCCCAAAATAAAACCATGCGAATTAACAACATCGAAGAGAATCATTTTTTAGACCAGGAACAAAAGTAGGGTTACCCTACTTGACGAGGATAGATAGGCAATCAAAGCAAAAATTAAAAATATTGATTGACACAGGAGCGACATCCTGCTATATAAAAAAGGGAATCTATTCAAACAAAAGTGAACTCCCCATATACAAAAGAGTCTCCACTGTAAATGGATACTCAATAATAAAACATTACCACGTAATAACTATTTTTAATACAAAACAAATATTTTACGAAATTGAAGGGTTAGACGCCGATTTGTTAGTAGGATTTAACCTACTCAAAAAAATAGGTGCCATAATTGACACAAATTTAGGCGTCATGAAATATCACGGAAAGGAAGAAAAATTAGTTTTTCATAATAAAGTGAGCGAAAATAAAGCATCCCCCACCGAGGAAAAAATTAATCTTTCCCTAAGTGAATTCATTATAAAAAAATACTTCAATGAATTAGCATTAAATAAAACCGATTCACTCTACGTTGAAAAGAGTAATTGCAGCTCGAAAACCGAGCGTTCCGACGTTGAATTATCCGTCAATAGTGAATTAAATAATATCCAGTTGGAATTTTCAAACCAAGTGGAAAGAATGAAAGAAAATATAATAAACCAAATCGAAACAAAACATTCTACGATCGATATCCAAATTCCATTTCGAACGGATATAAGAGGAGAAATTACTACAATTCATGACAGACCAGTTTACAGCAAACAGTATCCCTACGCTCTGTCTGTCTCAGATTTTGTTAATAGGGAAATAAGCCGAATGCTATCGGAACAAATAATAAGGCCAAGTAGAAGCCCATACAACTCACCCGTCTTAGTAGTTCCGAAAAAGGGACAAAATGAAGACGGAAGCCCTAAGTTAAGATTAGTAATTGACTATAAAAAACTTAACGAGAATACCGTTCCAGATAGATATCCGATGCAGGATCCATCAGTGATCTTAGCAAATTTAGGGAAGGCAAAAGTATTTTCAACAATCGACTTAGAGTCCGGTTTTCATCAAATCTTGATGAAAGACTCCGACATTGAAAAAACGTCATTTTCCATAAATAATGGGAAGTACGAGTTTTTAAGAATGCCATTTGGTCTAACGAACGCTCCTCGAATTTTTCAGAGAGCTATGGACGACATATTAAGGGAACAAGTCGGGAAAATTTGTCACGTCTATATGGACGATATAATTATATTCTCCGACTCAATTCAACAGCATTACCAAGACTTGCTGAAAATAATAAATATTTTATTCAAAGCAAACATGAAAGTTTCTCTAGAAAAATCCAAATTCTTCATGAAAGAAACCAGTTTCTTAGGGTACGTAGTATCCTACAATATCATTAAAACAGACCCCGAAAAATTTCAACAATACTTAAATATCCGCAACCCAAAAATATTAAAGAACTCAGAAGCTTCCTTGGATTAACAGGTTATTATAGAAAGTTTGTAAAGAACTACGCACTAATAGCGAAACCTCTTACCAAATATTTAGGAGGGGAAAATGGTAAAATATCTAAAACAATGTCTAAAAAAACTTCCATACAGCTGGATGAACCTGCTGTAAAAGCTTTTAACGAGCTAAAACAAAATCTAGTAGCTCAAATAGAATTAACTCAACCCGATTATAACAAGAAATTCACATTGACTACAGACGCTTCAGATTTTGCTATTGGCGCAGTCCTTTCACAAGAAGGCAAACCAATAACTTTTATTTCAAAAACTTTATCGAAAACAGAGCAGGTTTACGCAACAAACAAGAAGGAATTATTAGCCATAGTCTGGGCATTAAAAAACCTTCGAAATTATCTCTACGGGGTAGTTGGAATAGAAATCCAAACTGACCATCAGTCATTATCCTTCACGGTCTCAGACAAAAACCCTAACATAGAAATGAAGCGATGGTACTCATTTATTGAAAGTTACTGTCAAAAAATTATTTACAAACCAGGAACTACTAATGTAGTCGCTGATGCATTGTCAAGGATCCAAATTAACCACCTCTCAGATGAAAATCCAAGTTTAGACAATTCAGAATCAACAGATTCAGAACAAAATACCATCCACTCGGCAGAAAGCAGTTTCGAGAATATTATCGAGGAAACAAACAAACCTTTGAATCAGTTTAAAATTCAACTACTAATTACAACGGGCAGGGTCACCATTCATGAGTCATTGAAAATATTCGACAATACCAGACACATAATCCAGTACGATACACCCGAGAATTTAGTATCAATTCTTAGAGAATATATTCAACCCTTGAAGACCTTTACGTAATTCAAAAACCTCTTAAGGAAAATTTTATAAATAAGTTTTTATTTACAAGAACATTCGTTCTAGACATAGAAAAAGATGAAGATAAAGCAATCATTATTGAGGAAATTCATTGCCGTGCCCATAGAGGACTGGACGAAAACTATAAACAAATAACGAGACTTTACTACTGGCCGAAATTATTTTTAAAACTTAAAGAATATATTAAGAACTGTACAATTTGCAACGAAAACAAATACTGTAGACACCCTGTAGAAATTCCGATTGGGGAAGCCCCTATACCATCAAAAGAGGGAGAAAATCTACACTTAGACATTTTTTACGCTGATAAAAAAATATTTTTAACTTGTATTGACGCATATTCCAAATTTTTAGTAGTAAAAGAAATTGAGAATAAATTAAATATTGAAAACAAGGTCTTAGAAATTTTACAACAATACCCACTGGCCAAAACACTTATGACGGACAACGAGCCAAGTTTCACCTCGGCACAATTTAGAGCATTTATAAATATATGCGGACTTACAATACATTACGCTGACCCTAGACATAGTTCTTCGAACGGACAAATCGAAAGAGCACATTCCACACTGACAGAAATTGCTAGATGTATTAAAGACGAATTTAATCTTACTGACCACTCAGAAATAATTATTTGATCTGCCCAAAGGTATAACCAAAGCATTCATTCTGTAACAAATGAAAAACCAATAGACATTCTATACAATAAAATAAAACATGAAAAAGTCCCTGAAATACTTAAGGTAGCTCAATTAAAAATGCTTAAATCACATAACCAAAACAAAAAGCAAAAGAATATCATGTAGGACAAGTAGTATATGAAAAAAAGTACGGGGAACGAAATAAATTAAAACCAAGATACAAAAAACAGGTAGTTAAAGAAAACAAAGCTAATAAAGTAATAATAAATAATAGAAATAGAATTATCCATAAAGATAATATTAAATATTAAAATATTTTTAACTTACAGATAATGAATACCATAATATATATAGTTTTGATACTCGCAACAACTAATTCTGAGATAATCGACTATTCAAACCACAACTTTTTCATCTACAAAGACAACAAGGACATCCTGACTTATGATTCATACGCAGAACTTTTTCATATCACTAATATAAGCTTTTACAAAGAAATTATTAAGGAAGAATCAGAAAGCTTAGAAGAATTCAGAAATGATCAGTTCCATTGGGAGTTGACTTACAACCTAAAAACCATCGACTTAACTTTATCACAATTAACTCCATCTAGAAATAAAAGAAGCATTAACGAATTAGGCACCATTTTAAAATGGATAACTGGAACACCGGATCATGATGATTTTACAACAATTCAAGAAAAAATTAACGATTTAATTGAAAATAATAATAAACAACACATAATAAATTCCAAATTGTTTGACGAAGTTAAGAAATTATCTACCACATTAGATTCAGTTTTCACCCACCAAGAAATACCTTTAAGAAAACACCGCTTACGCCTAATAACTTTTGATTTACAAAACTTAATTGACACCATTACTTTAGCGAAAATTTATTTTTTTAACACAAAAATACTAAACCATGACGATCTTCAAGAAATTTATAAGCATGAAGAAAAACCTGTCATGATCACAGATCTAATGGATATTTCCGAATTTAAAATTGCACTACACAAAGAAATATTTCTAATTTATATTCGGTATCCAGTCATTCAAAATCGATGCGATACTTATTTCGCCAGGGCTATCTCTCAAAATGATGGCAAATTAATTTTAAGCAACCAAGTTGCAAAATGCAACAACACATTTTACGAAATTTATAATTTTAAGAAAGAATTATTCAACAACTATTGTACTCTAAATAAAAACCAATCATGTTTTACTCGTTTATTGAATGGAGAAAAATCGTACTGCATTAAAATAAAAGAAAAAAATAAACAAATAGATGTTATACAAGACGGTGCAGTGCTGATAAGCGGAAATAACATTGTAAACGATACCTATTTAAAAGGAACATATTTAATTATATTTAATGGCACTACCGTAATAAACAATATATCCTACACAAACATAGATAATAAGATGCTCGAATTTATTACAGCCCACAATTACATTAATTTTCAAATATCCGAATATATATTATCCAATAATTCGGAACTATCCTTTGACAATATCAAAATTCTAAACCCATTTGTTCAAATCAGAAAAACAAAAATACCCCTAACACTTATTGTAATATCAATAGTTTTAGTATATATAATTTTATGGTCAATCTTTAAAATCAAAAAATATCTTTTAATCATCAAACCACGGCTAAAAAATATTATAAAAAATAACAATATTCAAAATAATTCCCAAGAAGAAAATGTTGTAGCAGATTTAGCAGCTCAACTAAACGCCATCTCACCAACGTCACTTGAATCGGGACGCTTCAATTTAGGAGGGGGAGTGTTATCCAACCCATAAATATTCATAGCTTATGAGTTTCATAAACAAATTTCCAATCGTAGCAACCGCTGAAAAATCTAAGCTTCGCTAGCAAAATCTCCCCTCACTCAAACCGGCCACATTCGGGCTATTATAAACAAATGACCCTTTCCAATCTTAGCAACCGCTGGAAATTCTAGCTTCGTTAACAGAATCTCCCCTCACTCAAACCGAGTGATCTAGTCCGAGCCAGTTGCTAACCAAATTTTTGTCAAATAATCAATTTATTGAGTTTTAATTACTTCTCAATTATTTCATCAGCCAATTGTCCTACTCTCTTAACTTTGCCTAATCTCTTTTAATCTCTTCTGAGAAAGATTCTCTTAAGCCGAGGTTTCATGATTAATATTTTATCAAACTAAGGGCAGTTCTTTTTTGGAGACGACTCGATCGGCCGTGAAAATCAAATTGAAAATATAAGAATATGTTAAGTGACTTGTGAAAATGAATTTAATAAAATAAAAGGTGAACATCAAAATAAAAATAAAAAATTAATTTTTTTATAAAAAATTATCAACTAATAAATTTAATTTGCACATGTATTCACAAGCGAAGAAATTCGCTGCAACGCGCTGTCGAAATATACTCATTATTTTAAAATTGTAACATTATTATAAATACTTATTTTATATTGTCTTTATATGATAATTATACGAATGTAGAATATTTTTTAGTAATGAGCATATATATCTAAGTATATAAAAATACATAATTTATTTCATACATGACTTCACTTTGAAATAATTGTCATTAGGGTATTCAGCGTGCGACGTGTGAACGATTTTAAAGGGCCTCAGAAATTTTGGGATTAAACAGGATGCATATTTTTATATTTATTGTCTTTAAAATATATAGATTAAAAAATATGTGGTCTTTTTATATTATACTTATTATAATAACATTATTATCATAATATAAATTAAATTTAAGTATTTGTATATTAACTATTTTAGTTATTTAGTAAAAAAAGAGAAACCAAAAGGGGAGACAAAAAAGGTTTGCGCGCTTTTCTTTCCAAACATAGGCGCGCGCTTTTCAGATCAAATTTAAAAGGCCCAAAATCATTAAAGCTAATTTTATTTTATATACAAAATACTAAAAATGGATAACTTACCTAAAATATACTTGTATTATATTTGAAAATTAAACCTACCCCGTAAAAATAAATTATAAATATTTATATATGTATGTATTTGTATATTAACTATTTTATTTATTAAATATACTAAATAATAATAAAAATAATAATAGTTAATATGTTAAATATTCTATTTAATAATTAAAATAGTTAATATATTAAATATACTACCTAATTAAAATAGTTAATATACAAATACATACTTAAATATTATATATACATTTTATAAAAATTAACCAATTTTAGTATTTCTTATGAAAATTAAATTTGCTTTAATGATTTTGTGCCTTTTAATTTGATTTGTAAAACGCGCGCTTTTGGGTGAAAAAAAAGCGCGCTAACTTTTTGTTTCTCCTTTGGGTTTCTCTTTTTGTGTTCGCTTAAAGCCTACAAGTTCATAGAGCTCCCCGATTCCAACGAATATTAAAGATTTTGAAAGTTTAAACGCTTTCCCTTCTATTAAAAATTGATCCGCTGCATCAGTGGCATAAAAAATAAAAGTGCGTGTTTAAATTGTGCAAAATAGTAAAAAAATGAAATTTAAAATCGTTTACATTGTTTTGTAATTTTGCGCGCGAATTTTACGTGCTACTGGTGCTGCTGCTTATTTTCACAGGTTTGATTTCCAATATATGTACATACATATGTAAATATTATCACTAGAAATTTCTAATTGCCAAATTTGAATTGCTATGTCAGAGAAAAAAAGAGCAAAGATTAGTGGAAACAAGTACAGCCTGTCCCAATGCCAAAAATCAAGGCGCGATTTTCCCGACCTCAAATTGTTTAAGTTTCCAGAAAAGAATCCGACAATTTTAAAGAAATGGGCGGAAAAGTGCCAATTTTCGGAAGATTTTGTGGCGAGCACTTCATTACTGTTTTTATGACAAGATCATTTCTTCCCAGATGATATTGGGGTAAGATATCTGAGGAACGGAACAATCCCAGATCGCAACCTTATTAAAGATTTGAGTTGCAATAATGATGAGATTAATTTTAATGCTGTAAGATCGCCTCCAATAAAAAGACGCCGCTCAGAGTCCCCTGCTGAAGATTGTCGTCAGTGCCATAAAAGCACAAAAACATTAAAAGTCCTCCAAAAAAATATTATACATATAAAAAGTTGTCTGATGAAAGACAATTACGAATAAAGATGATGCAAAAAGAAAATTTGAGTTTAAAACGAAAGATGAGTAGATTAAAATATAGGTCCGAGAAAAACATAATTTCTGAAATTGATAAATTAAATTTAACGGGAAATGAAAAAATATTGTCAAAAATGCTTCTTAAAAAAAAGGGAACAAATATGAGATGGAGTGATTCCGAAAAATTGTTCGCCCAGAGCATTTATTACAGGACCACTTCAACATATATGTTTTTAAGAGACTCATTAGAATTTAATCTTCCTAGTCCATCATTTTTACAAAAGTGGAACAGCATAAAAAAACAAGAGAGAACGCTATAGTCGAGTGTCTCGACTATTAAATACCCGTTACTCAGCTAAACAACTAATATAAATATGCCTTCTGTATGTTTTTCGCAGCTCGAATTAGCTCCCGATTTTTATGTTAAAATCGGTACCCAAGGAACACCTCCAATTTGGCTAACTTGATTTGATTTGCATAGTTCTTGGGATATAGTTCGGTATTGACAAATGAAAACCATCGCAATTTCCTTTAATAGAAATCCTTATCGAGAATTAACGTTGACTCTGTTGAGCACCTTGGCCAGCTGTTCCAAAGTCATCCGTTAGATGGCGCTATTGCACTATTGCGGCCATGAAAGGCAGAAATGTAGGCGCTAACCAGGCTTAAGTGTTTAATGGGTTTTTGGGCGTTAGAGTGGGCGTGGCAAACTTTTATTAGGCCATTCGATAGGTATTGACGAAACAAATATATATCAAAAAAAATTTTCATAATAGCATCAAAACTGTGGCCACAGCTGGTCGCTTGTGGGCGTCAGAGGGGGCGTGGCACCATTTTGAAACAAACTTGCGCTGCGTAGGAACTCCTAAAATCTACATGCAAAATGCCAATCTTCTAGCTTTTATAGTTTCCGAGATCTCAGCGTTCATACGGACAGACAGACAGACGGACAGACGGACAGACGGACATGGCTAGATCGACTCGGCTAGTGATCCTGAAAAAGAATATATATACTTTATAGGGTCGGAAACGCTTCCTTCTACCTGTTACATACTTTTGCACGAATACAATATACCCTTTTACTCTACGAGTAACGGGTATAATTACAGCCGGGAGACAACGAATGTCTGTATTCAGCCCTTAAAGATAATATTAAGGAAATGACTTAACCGGATAAAGAATGCATATTAACTTGTGATGAAGTTGCAATAAGGAAAAACTTAACATATAATGCTTCTGTTGATATAATTGATGGCTTAGAGCACTTACTTGACCGCTCTAATAAAATGGGAAGACACATTTGCGTATTTGTTATACGGGGTATTTTAAAAAAATGGAAGTTTATATTAAACTATTTCGTACCCGAAACAAATATAAAAGGCGAATGTTTGAAAAGCCTTATTTATAAAAATATTAATATAGCTGAAAATATTGGGTTTAAAGTAAGGGGTGTTGTGTATGATCAAGGAGGTAACAATAGAAAATGTACCTCGTTACTTGAAGTCACTAATGAGAAGCCTTACTTTAGTTTCAATAATAAAAAATATTATATGTTTTATGACATTCTGCATCTTTTCAAATCTATAAGGAATAATTTCCTGAAAGCTAAATTTGAAACCCCTGACGGACTAGTTGACTTTGATGTTATACGGGAGGTGTATGAATTAGAACAGGGCTCTGTTACGAGAATGACTAAATTAACAAGAAGTCACGTTAACCCAAATAGATTTGAGCAAATGCGGGTATGTTTGGCAACCCAAACATTAAGTCACACTGTTGCAGCGGCAATTAAAACTTGTAACCAAAACAAGCAATTCCTTAGAAATAGTTCCGAAGTGGCAGCCTCTACTTCTGCATTTGTCCAAAAAGTTAATGATTACTTTGATTGCCTGAATAGCAGAGTATTAACTGACAAAAATCCCATGAAAAGTGCACTTCAAATTAACAATATTGTTTGGAATAAACTGAAGGAAATGCAGGAATACCTAAGGAACATTAAATACCATAGAAATAATATATATTGTCTTGATGGCTTGCTCCAAACTACTGTCTTTTTAACCAGTCGAGTTAACCAGGATCCCCTGGAAAATATATTTGCGTGCGTTCGCGCAAAGGGCGGTAACTGTAGAAACCCTTCAGTTAATGAATTTAATATAATAATTGCCAAACTAATATCTTTGCACATTTTTAAATTCTCAAAAAAGGCGAATTGCGAAGCCGATGATGACGTTATGTTGCCAGTAGAATTTGATTCAATTATATATCAGCCTTGCATTGAAAAAAAAGAAGTGAATCAGCTAGAATATTCTGTATCATTTTCAGAAATTGTACAAGGCAATGAGAGGTACTTTGACAAAAATATGGATACTTTTTTGTGCAATGATGTACCCATTGAATTGACCTCAAGCAGATATTTTGTTGGATATATTGCAAAGGGATCCAGTTGCGATAAATGCAGATCCTTCCTTATAAAAGAGACCGAGGACTTAACAGCTCCATCAGAGCTTTTTATACATGAAAAAAACTACTCAAGCGACTCTGACTTTGGAAAATTAAAAGCTCCATCAGATATTTTCTTTAATGTCTGCAAAATACACATAAAAGTTTTTGAAATTATATTTAAAAATAATAAAAAACAGCTGTGTATAAGAAAATTTATTGTGGAGAAATGCATTAAGTGCACAAATGAAAGTAGTGATTACTCATTATGGTTTGATAAGAATAATGAATGTTATGTGCATAAAGCCTAGTATCCTGATCGACGAAAACCGTACGCCAGTCATGAGAGAGAGCGAGAGGCAAACAGCTGGCGTTCACTTTTCGTCGGGCCTTTTTTTCACGTCGGTCTCCTGTTCGACGAAAAAAATACCAGAAAATTCCATAGCGTTGCCAGTCTGCGGAAATGAACTTTGGGTGAACCCTAGCGCAAAGATTAAAAAATTTAATCTTTCAGCGTGCGCTTCTCACTGAACATATTAAAAATGTAGGGAAAAAATCAAAAAACCCGCAAAAGTCGATTGCAGGAGTTAACATGTGAGGACAAAATAACATTAATACTTCTGGGGTGCCTCTTGTCAGAGCAAAATGTTTTATATGTCAAAAATTTACGAAAAACACAATAAAAGTGCAGCTATGAACTTTAAATTAGCAAATAATTATTTGTAAATTAATATAAGCAACTGTAAAATTTAAATTGAATTGTTTTTTAATTTCTTTGTACAGCGGCAGACTTGTCTTGCCAAGGTATTCGATAATATCTTTTAAAGGCTCTTTCCCGCAAATACGATATTTGAATTTTAACTGCTTGTCAACAAACCCAGCTGATTGACAGTACGACCGTAGCACGCTTAAATCTGATGAACTCTCAAACTTTTGGTCACACTGCAAAGATTAAGGTTTTTACGCTAGCGTAATCGTTTGCCGATCAGGATACTAGGATTAAGATAGATCTCCTAAACAAACTTATTAAAGTTTTACTATTTAAGCATTGCAAATGGACTGTAATAGCTGATAGACAAAAAAGGCAAGCTAAACTTAGTATTCTATCTCACAAGTAAAAAAACGATTGGAGCGATTTTTAAAAGATACAAATTATACCTTAATGTAAAAACTTAATCAATACAAATTAAGTAATACAAATAAAATAAATAATACAAAAAAATGGAAGCAATTAATCAATAGTTAGAAAACTATCTTTTTTGGGGAACATGGAAATGTTATAATGTAAATTAAAGCATTTCAAGTCGACTCGATGTCATATAAATATATGACCCCATTACAATTGTAATGGCCTCCCCGTGGTTTTCCCTGGGTACCGATTATATACATGCATACATAAATTACATTATATAATATTAAATATAAACATTAGTATACATATACATATGTACATAAATGTAAACGGTAGCAAATTCGAGCGGCGATTTTAACTAAGTTGTATTAGGATATCCTAATTTGTATTAGGATAACTTATTAAAAATGAATTGTAAGCGACACCAATAAATAAATAATATTTTACTGAAAAATTTTAAAAAAAATGGCATCTAAAAATCATTCTAAAAACAAGAGAGAACGCTATAGTCGAGTGCCTCGACTATTAGATACCCGTTACTCAGCTAAACAACTTAATATAAATATGCCCTCTTGTATGTTTTTCGCCGCTCGAGTTAGCTCCCGATTTTTATGTTAAAATCTGTACCCAGGGAACACCTCCAATTTGGCTAACTTGATTTGATTTGCATAGTTCTTGGGATATAGTTCGGTATTGTCAAATGAAAGCCATCGCAATTTCCTTTAATAGAAATCCTTATCGAGAATTAACGTTGACTCTGTTGAGCACCTTGGCCAGCTGTTCCAAAGTCATCCGTTAGATGGCGCTATTGTGCCATGAAAGGCGGAAATGTAGGCGCTAGCCAGGCTTAAGTGTTTAATGGGTTTTTGGGCGTTAGAGTGGGCGTGGCAAACTTTTATTTGGCCAATCGATAGGTATTGACGAAGCAAATACATATCAAAAAAATTTTTCATAATAGCATCAAAACTGTGGCCACAGCTTGTGGCTTGTGGGCGTCAGAGGGGGCGTGGCACCATTTTGAAACAAACTTGCGCTGCGTAGGAACTCCTAAAATCTACATGCAAAATGCCAATCTTCTAGCTTTTATAGTTTCCGAGATCTCAGCGTTCATACGGACAGACAGACAGACAGACAGACGGACAGACAGACGGACAGACGGACAGACGGACAGACGGACATGGCTAGATCGACTCGGCTAGTGATCCTGAACAAGAATATATATACTTTATAGGGTCGGAAACGCTTCCTTCTACCTGTTACATACTTTTGCACGAATATAGTATACCCTTTTACTCTACGAGTAACGGGTATAAATATAACAAAACGCTTTCGACAACTTGGATAAAATTTATAAATATGTATGTACGTAATATTAAATATAAATAGGATATCCTGTAGCTTAGTTTTATAATTAAGCTTTCAATTCGTTTTTTCATAAATAGTATAACTTTTTATAAAATAATAATATTAGCTTTAAATATTTATTAGGTATACAAAAAAAAACGATGGATAAATACAAATTAATATCTGCATAATAAATTAAATGTTTCGTTTTATATATTTAAATTAAATATAAAAACATCCCTTTTAACACAAAACATATAAAACTACTTGATTAAATAAGAAAATATTTAAATACAGGTGGTTAATATTAGATATGATGTTATTCGTATTTACTTTAAATATTTTAAGTCATTAAATTAAAGTATAATATATTTGAATAAAAATTAAATTTAATATTTTCATTTTAAAGTTAATAAAAAATAGCCATTGATAAACAAGAAAGGAAAGCTAACTTCGGGCGGAGCCGAAGTTGATATACCCTTGCAGAATATTCTGTAAATAATATTCTCCAAAATTATTCACATAATACATTCTAAATACTCATAAAAATCGCAACTTCCTAACTTTAAAATCACCAAGGTTATGGCATTTTCAATCGTTCAGTTATATGGCAGCTATGGGATATAGACGGCCGATCCCTATAAAATTTGGTAGGTTTGATTGATTGGCCAAATATAAAACTCATAGAAAATCCCAACTTCCTAACTTTAAAAACACCAAAGTTATGGTATTTCATATCGTTATATGGGAGCTATAGGATATAGTCGGCCGATCCTTATGAAATTTGGTAGGTCGAATTGATTGGCCAAATCAAAAAGCCATAGCCAATCCCAACTTCCTAACTTTACAAACAGCAGAGTTATGGCATTTCCTATCGTTCAGTTATATGGCAGCTATAGGATATAGTCGGCCGATCCCGGCCGTTCCGACTTATATACTGCGTGCAAAGGAAAGAAGGGTGTGTGCAAAGTTTCAATTCGATAGCTTTAAAACTGAGAGACTAGTTCGCGTAGAAACAGACAGACGGACAGACAGACGGACAGACAGACGGACAGACGGACAGACGGACAGACGGACAGACGGACAGACGGACAGACGGACAGACGGACAGACGGACATGGCTATATCAACTCAGGAGGTGATCCTGATCAAGAATATATATACTTTATAGGGTCGGAGATGTCTCCTTCACTGCGTTGCACACTTTTGACCAAAATTATAATACCCTCTGCAAGGGTATAAAAATAAAGCGAAATACATATATCTAATTAAATAAATTTTAAATATATTTAATTTAAATATAGTTCGCTTTGTTTTTTTTTAACAATCATAGTATACTCAAATCTATTAAACTTTATTGAAATATTTTTAAATTTAATCAAACAGTTTTATATGTTTTGTATTAAAAGTTATGTTTTTAGCTTTAATTTAAATATGTAAAACGAAACTATGAATTAAACATGCCGATATTTGTTTTTAAGGTATATAAGCTTCATTGATATATATATATAAATTCAATTTAAATAAACATCCTGTTCAATCGTATAAGTTTTTTTGACACACAATTAGTTTCTTAGTCCCGAAATGATTTCGTCTTCTTAAACAACTACGCACACATACGCACTTCCTTATTCGTGCAATTCTATTTTTAGATTTTTACGCTCTCAACTTTGTGCGAGCGGAGAGAGCGGAATTTTCGTCGCCACCAAAAAACAAGCTGCATAGTGCAAAACCAATGTATGGCCGTTACGCATCTTAGAGTTTATATTGGTCTTTGCACCAGCTGTGGCTAAACAAAAATCGATCGTTTATTCTGCGGCATTAAAATGAATAACCTACCAACCATTTTGGCAAATGTACAACAGCAAAACCTAAAGATTATTGAGGTATTTTTGGCAGCCAATTTAGGGAAGTGGAATGAGGGAATTTTAGCTGTTAGAAAGGATTCTTTTTTAAAAGGGCAAATGCGTCTTATATTAAACAGAAGCGATATGGGATATTTTGAGAGAAGGATATACAGGAAAACAACGAAATGTTATTTAAAGAAAGTTTTCGAATGGAGAAGAACACATTTTCTTTTTTAGTGGACCGATTGGTGTTTTGCGGAAGAAGGACATCAACTGACGAAAAGCAATTCCTCTTGATCATCCGCGGAATATCTTTCCATCGGAAGGCTGTTTGGAGTCGCACAAAACACTGTGTGCTAAATTCTTCACGAATTATGCGGGGCACTCATTTTAGAGTTTGCCCATGAGTTCATGCCACCCGACTATTTAATTTCAGAAGAAGTGGACGAATGTGTCAAAGAGTTCGCAGAAATTGGATTTCCCCAGTTTCTCGGTGCAATTCATCAAATCAGATCTCGGTTTTAGCAATATATAATTTTTAGATTCATATCAAAATAAAAACGTTGGCAGCAAAAGCAGTTGATCATCACAACTACAAAGGCTGGTACTTAATAGTAATATTCGCTCCCTTGGATTACAGGTAGACTGCCTTCTTCTAAGAACTCAAAAATCTCCTAAGCCCATTGTAATTTAAATTTACTAGACACATAGATTTACCTATGTAAACATCGGCTTAGAAAGGCACTGCAAAGACTTCACAATTTTTAAAAAGTCCAGCCAGGCAATAATAATGGCGTCTTCTTTGTCCCTTTAGGAAAAACCAGGGAAACTTGTTGCTTACAAATTCCGGTGTTGCTTATTGGGGACTCTGCCTTTCGATTTCTCCGAACTGTGATGAAGCCGAACCTATTTTTTACAACTGCATCAGAAGAACAGCGAATATGTATGTCCAAAGCTAGGTGAGTAGAAGAAAATGCATTTGTCCATTTGAAAGCAAGATTTCGGTTCATTGGAAAAGGTATTGACAGCAATTACAGTAAAAAAAAGCAGTCATTGTAGTCGATTGCATTTTGTATAATATTTAAAGTAAGCACAACAGTGCTATAAATGATACTTGGCAATAGACTGCAAGTGACCTAAGAGAACAACCAAATCTGGCTAATATATCTGCAGATTTTAGCCCGCCTGCACAAAAATAAGATCAGCCATTGCCCAATATTGTTTAAATGGAAAATAAAGTTCATTAAATATCAATTTGTTTGTTTTTATACCCTTGCAGAGGGTATTATAATATGAGTCAAAAGTTTGCAACGCAGTAAAGGAGACATTTTCGACCCTATAGAATATATATATTCTTGATCAGCGTCTCCAGGAGAGTCGATCTAGCCATGTCCGTCTGTCCATCCGTTCGTCCGTTTCTACGCAAACTAGTCCCACAGTTTTAAAGCTATCTGCTTAAAACATTCCCAAAAGTTGTCTTTCTATTGCAGGTAGTATATAAGTCGGAACGAGCCGAATCGGACAACTATATCATATAGCTTCCATATCAACAATCGAAAAAAAAATAAAATTATAATTTTGGTCAGAAGTTTGTAACGCAGTGAAGGAGACGTTTCCGACCCTATAAACTATATATATTTGGTCAGGATCAATAGGGGAGTCGATATAGACATGTCCGTCTGTCCGTCTATTTCAATACCGTTTGCGAGCTCAGTTTAAAAGCTAGCGATCTGAAACCTTCACACTCAAGTTTGAAAATCGCCCCGATCGGACGACTATATCGTATAGCTCCCATAGGAATAATCGGATATACCTTGCAAGAATTGATGATATTTCGCGCAGTGTAGAAGATATTGACATGAATCTTTCCAAATCGTATTTTTTATGCATACCTTGATCAGGGTAAAAGCGCGTGCCGATCGGACGTCTATATCCTGTAGCTCCCATAGGAATAATAGGATAAAATCGGTCAAAATTTGATGTTTTTCAGAATATTTCGCGCATTGTAAAAGCTATTGCCATACATTTTTTCAAATCGTATTTTTTATGATCAGGGTAAAAGCGCGTGCGGATCGGACGTCTATATCCTATAGCTCCCATAGGAACAATAGGGTGAAATCCGTGAAAATTTTATGATTTTCAGGGTATTTCGCTCAGTATATAATCTATTGACATGAAAGTTTTCAAATCGTATTTTTTTATGCATACCTTGATCGAAGTAAAAGCGTCCATGGGAATATTTCGCGCAGTGTATAGGCTATTGACATACATTTTTCCAAGTTTTAATTATTTACGCATACCTTGATCAAGGTAAAATCGCTTGCCAATCGGACGTCTATATCTAATAGCTTTCGTAGGGAAAATTGTTAAAGGCTGCGAAAATATCCCTTTTTTTCTCATTTTTATATGACATTTTGCAGTATTAAAGCTATTGACATGAAACAACGCAAATCTAATTTATTAATGTATAACTTATTTTTTTCAATACTTTTTCAATTTCCTCGTTTAAATATACTTCAAGATATAATTATTGTTGAATATTTCAGATTTACGTTTTAATATTTATTGAAATCGGAGAAACGATCGGAAACTTCAGTATAAAATCGACATAGCTTTGTTATTCATTGTTATTCACTCGTAAACGTTTTCAACGCAGTTGAAAAAAAATATATATATAAAGTAAATACTTACTATTCTTGATTAGCATCGCCAGGCGATTCGAATTAGCCCCGTTCGACCGTTCGTATATATAACTTGGTTTTTTAATGATATATTTCCATATACTCCAAGATATAGTAAAATGTAGCAATTACAGTTTGCGTTTTATAAAAATTTTAAGACTATATAATATAAATTTCTAGGTAAGATCACAAAATAACAGACAAATCAACACAACTTCTGCGTTTTGAAACATTTACTGACATTTTTGGAGAAATCATTTAATTTATGATTGTAGACGAAAAATATAGATCTCGTAAATAATATTGACATACATTGACATAATCGTACCTTTTCAACAGATTCGAAGAGTGCAACCCACGGTTTCAGTAATTTTTTTTTTGGAAATTTAAAATATCTGTCATCTGTTGTCGTAACATTGGTGTTTTTATTATTTTTTGATAATATTACAGGTATACCCCTACGACTACTTAAGGGTTTCCCTGATTTATTGAATAACACTATGCAGGTATATGTTGCTGTTTTTTTAAAGGGTTAAGCCTAGTACTCAGATCGACGAAAACTGTACGCCAGTCATGAGAGAGATCGAGAGGCAAACAGCTGGCGTTCACTTTTCGTGAAGCTTTTTTGACCTCGGTCCTCAGATCGATGAAAAAATACCAGAAAATTGCATAGCGTTGCCAGTCTGCGGAAATCAATTTTGGGTGAACCCTAGCAAAAAGAATACAAAATTGAATCTTTCCTCATCGAATATTTAAAAAATGGAGGGAAAAAATAAAAAACCCGCAAAAGTCGGTTGCTGGAGTTCAATTGTGACGAACAAATTTTATTGATTCGATTAGTGGAGTCGCGCCCAATTCTGGACTTATCAAATAAAAAACATTTTAATGCAACCTTTATAAAAAGAGCGAGGGAGGAAACAGCCTGGAATATGGATAAAGATGGTAAGTTATAATTGTACATTATTTAATATTTGTTAACGTGGACATATACAATATTTAGGTTTAGATAATAGGTGCAAGCCCACGCCGGCTTGAAGTCTCTGCGGGACAGCTATAAATACCACAAATGCAAGCAACCAAAGAGTGGAAGTGCTGGAGGAGACCCACTGCAGAAGCCACCAGTTGTGGCAGAGTGGGTTTTCGCCCCCTACAATGGCTTACTGTCGGACTTATTCACCCAGAGGCAGTAGGTTCTGGCAAATAATTTAGTAATATTATACTAATATAATATATTTTTAACAGAACAATCCAATCTTTCTTTTCTGAGAGCGACGGAGCGCAAGCCATGGATTACTCCATGGACAAGTCTCTAGACCCAACTGAAGTTGGCTTTTTGGAAGCGGAAGCGGAGCTGGAAGTCGGGCTGTCTGAGCTGCCTAAAGAATTGTATTTTTATACCCGTTACTCGTAGAGTAAAAGGGTATATTGTATTCGTGCAAAAGTATGTAACAGCTAGAAGGAAGCGTTTCCGACCCAATAAAGTATATATATTCTTGTTCAGGATCACTAGCCGAGTAGATCTAGCCATGTCCGTCTGTCCGTCTGTCTGTCCGTATGAACGCTGAGATCTCGGAAACTATAAAAGCTAGAAGATTGGCATTTTGCATGCAGATTCTAGGAGTTCCTACGCAGCGCAAGTTTGTTTCAAAAAGGTGCCACGCCCCCTTTAACGCCCACAATCGCTTATATACGATTTTAAAATTTAAATATTTCGGAAAAGTAATAATGCAGTTTCATTGTGTTTATCAATACCTATCGAAATGTAATATAATCTATATAAATGTAATATATCTGCAGATTTTAGCCCGCCTGCACAAAAATAAGATCAGCCATTGCCCAATATTGTTTAAATGGAAAATAAAGTTCATTAAATATCAATTTGTTTGTTTTTATACCCTTGCAGAGGGTATTATAATATGAGTCAAAAGTTTGCAACGCAGTAAAGGAGACATTTTCGACCCTATAGAATATATATATTCTTGATCAGCGTCTCCAGGAGAGTCGATCTAGCCATGTCCGTCTGTCCATCCGTTCGTCCGTTTCTACGCAAACTAGTCCCACAGTTTTAAAGCTATCTGCTTAAAACATTCCCAAAAGTTGTCTTTCTATTGCAGGTAGTATATAAGTCGGAACGAGCCGAATCGGACAACTATATCATATAGCTTCCATATCAACAATCGAAAAAAAAATAAAATTATAATTTTGGTCAGAAGTTTGTAACGCAGTGAAGGAGACGTTTCCGACCCTATAAACTATATATATTTGGTCAGGATCAATAGGGGAGTCGATATAGACATGTCCGTCTGTCCGTCATATCCGTTTCAATAATGTTTGCGAGCTCAGTTAGCGTCCTGAAACTTTCAAAGTCGTCCTAAAACATGTTTACTCAGATAAAGTTTGAAAATCGCCCCAATCGTAAGTCTATATACTATAGCTCCCATAGGAACAATCGGATATATCTTGCAAGAGTAAAAGCTATTGACATCAATATTTCCAAATCGTATTTTTTTATGCCTACCTTGATCAGAGCAAAAGCGCTTGCCGATCGGACGTCTATTTCTTATAGCTTCCGTAGAAAAAATTTATAGGACATTTTTGATCTACATATTAAAGAATTCCTGTTACGGTAGTAAATAAATTGCTTTACCTGATTTGCTGTACACTAATGTATGAAATGAGTTATAATATATTTTTTGTTTTTTTATACCCTTGCAGAGGGTTTTATAATTTTGGTAAGAAGTTTGTAACGCAGTGAAGGAGACGTTTCCGACCCAATAAAGTATATATATTCTTGATCAGGATCAATAGGGGAATCGATATAGCCCTGTCCGTCTGTCCGTCTATTTCAATACCGTTTGCGAGCTCAGTTTAAAAGCTAGCGATCTGAAACCTTCACACTCAAGTTTGAAAATCGCCCCGATCGGACGTCTATATCGTATAGCTCCCATAGGAACAATCGGATATACCTTGCAAGAATTGATGATATTTCGCGCAAAGTAGAAGATATTGACATGAATCTTTCCAAATCGTATTTTTTATGCATACCTTGATCAGGGTAAAAGCGCGTGCCGATCGGACGTCTATATCCTGTAGCTCCCATAGGAATAATAGGATAAAATCGGTCAAAATTTGATGTTTTTCAGAATATTTCGCGCATTGTAAAAGCTATTGCCATACATTTTTTCAAATCGTATTTTTTATGATCAGGGTAAAAGCGCGTGCGGATCGGACGTCTATATCCTATAGCTCCCATAGGAACAATAGGGTGAAATCCGTTAAAATTTTATGATTTTCAGGGTATTTCGCTCAGTATATAATCTATTGACATGAAAGTTTTCAAATCGTATTTTTTTATGCATACCTTGATCGAAGTAAAAGCGTCCATGGGAATATTTCGCGCAGTGTATAGGCTATTGACATACATTTTTCCAAGTTTTAATTATTTACGCATACCTTGATCAAGGTAAAATCGCTTGCCAATCGGACGTCTATATCTAATAGCTTTCGTAGGGAAAATTGTTAAAGGCTGCGAAAATATCCCTTTTTTTCTAATTTTTATATGACATTTTGCAGTATTAAAGCTATTGACATGAAACAACGCAAATCTAATTTATTAATGTATAACTTATTTTTTTCAATAATTTTTCAATTTCCTCGTTTAAATATACTTCAAGATATAATTATTGTTGAATATTTCAGATTTACGTTTTAATATTTATTGAAATCGGAGAAACGATCAGAAACTTCAGTGTAAAATCGACATAGCTTTGTTATTCATTGTTATTCACTCGTAAACGTTTTCAACGCAGTTGAAAAAAAATATATATATAAAGTAAATACTTACTATTCTTGATTAGCATCGCCAGGCGATTCGAATTAGCCCCGTTCGACCGTTCGTATATATAACTTGGTTTTTTAATGATATATTTCCATATACTCCAAGATATAGTAAAATGTAGCAATTACAGTTTGCGTTTTATAAAAATTTTAAGACTATATAATATAAATTTCTAGGTAAGATCACAAAATAACAGATAAATCAACACAACTTCTGCGTTTTGAAACATTTACTGACATTTTTGGAGAAATCATTTAATTTATGATTGTAGACGAAAAATATAGATCTCGTAAATAATATTGACATACATTGACATAATCGTACCTTTTCAACAGATTCGAAGAGTGCAACCCACGGTTTCAGTAATTTTTTTTTTGGAAATTTAAAATATCTGTCATCTGTTGTCGTAACATTGGTGTTTTTATTATTTTTTGATAATATTACAGGTATACCCCTACGACTACTTAAGGGTTTCCCTGATTTATTGAATAACACTATGCAGGTATATGTTGCTGTTTTTTTAAAGGGTTAAGCCTAGTACTCAGATCGACGAAAACTGTACGCCAGTCATGAGAGAGATCGAGAGGCAAACAGCTGGCGTTCACTTTTCGTGAAGCTTTTTTGACCTCGGTCCTCAGATCGATGAAAAAATACCAGAAAATTGCATAGCGTTGCCAGTCTGCGGAAATCAATTTTGGGTGAACCCTAGCAAAAAGAATACAAAATTGAATCTTTCCTCATCGAATATTTAAAAAAATGGAGGGAAAAAATAAAAAACCCGCAAAAGTCGGTTGCTGGAGTTCAATTGTGACGAACAAATTTTATTGATTCGATTAGTGGAGTCGCGCCCAATTCTGGACTTATCAAATAAAAAACATTTTAATGCAACCTTTATAAAAAGAGCGAGGGAGGAAACAGCCTGGAATATGGATAAAGATGGTAAGTTATAATTGTACATTATTTAATATTTGTTAACGTGGACATATACAATATTTAGGTTTAGATAATAGGTGCAAGCCCACGCCGGCTTGAAGTCTCTGCGGGACAGCTATAAATACCACAAATGCAAGCAACCAAAGAGTGGAAGTGCTGGAGGAGACCCACTGCAGAAGCCACCAGTTGTGGCAGAGTGGGTTTTCGCCCCCTACAATGGCTTACTGTCGGACTTATTCACCCAGAGGCAGTAGGTTCTGGCAAATAATTTAGTAATATTATACTAATATAATATATTTTTAACAGAACAATCCAATCTTTCTTTTCTGAGAGCGACGGAGCGCAAGCCATGGATTACTCCATGGACAAGTCTCTAGACCCAACTGAAGTTGGCTTTTTGGAAGCGGAAGCGGACCTGGAAGTCGGGCTGTCTGAGCTGCCTAAAGAATTGTATTTTCATACCCGTTACTCGTAGAGTAAAAGGGTATATTGTATTCGTGCAAAAGTATGTAACAGCTAGAAGGAAGCGTTTCCGACCCAATAAAGTATATATATTCTTGTTCAGGATCACTAGCCGAGTAGATCTAGCCATGTCCGTCTGTCCGTCTGTCTGTCCGTATGAACGCTGAGATCTCGGAAACTATAAAAGCTAGAAGATTGGCATTTTGCATGCAGATTCTAGGAGTTCCTACGCAGCGCAAGTTTGTTTCAAAAAGGTGCCACGCCCCCTTTAACGCCCACAATCGCTTATATACGATTTTAAAATTTAAATATTTCGGAAAAGTAAAAATGCAGTTTCATTGTGTTTATCAATACCTATCGAAATGTAGAAAAAATTTTTCAAATCGGACCATTCGTTAAAAAGTTATGCGTGATCAAAGTTTCTATATCCATCTCCCTCGCACTCCTTTTACCTGAGTAACGGGTATCTGATAGTCGGGGCACCCGACTATAGCGTTCTCTCTTGTTATGTACTAAGTTGCTCAATTTTTATGAAATAATATCATTTTCTAAAAAATATATCTATATTTTCAAAGGGTGAAGGAAGAAGGACCACGAAAAAGCGAAAGATGGAGAAATCACCAGCAACAAAAATATGTGACATGCTGGGCAACTTCCTGGAGCAACAACAAAAGGCTTCCCTTCCCACTCCCCCAAGGCCCATATATGCTTACTGGGAAACAATGTTAAGTACTTTTTCTCTGGAATGTGCTGCCGAAGTCAAGCAGAAGATGACCAAGCTTATGTGGGGGGACAAAGACGCAGCCAATAATTTGTTAAGAAAAGAACAAAATTTAAACAATATAACTTTTATGGTTTTTTTAATCTCTTTGTACACCGGCAGACTCGTCCTGCCAAGATACTTGAGAATACCAAGCACTACCGTTCAAATATTTTTTAAGGTTTTGTCGAATCTCCTTACTGAAGACGTGTGGGCGACCTTGTCGGCAGGGTCGCAAGTCGGTCAGGACGGTGCTTGGTATCTCCTGCATAGCGTAAGTAGCTGGACTCTCCCGCGTCAAAAAACAAGTGAGAAGGCTATAGTCGAGTGCCTCGACTATCAGATACCCGTTACTCAGATCAAATTATCAATTTGAATTCGGCGATCTCCTAGAGCTGCCAGCTTTACAGCACGAGCATCAGCACGAGCCCTTCTTATGCGCAGGCAGCTTTTGTTCTGCACCAACAGCTGTGTTTATGTTTATGTTTTTGAGTGCAATGCTTACATACATACACACATACGCCATTGTTTGACTCAGACCTCCAATTTGGCTAACTTGATTTGATTTGCATAGTTCTTGGGATATAGTTCGGTATTGACAAATGAAAACCATCGCAATTTCCTTTAATAGAAATCCTTATCGAGAATTAACGTTGACTCCGTTAAGCACCTTGGCCAGCTGTTCCAAAGTCATCCGTTAGATGGCTATTGTGCCATGAAAGGCGGAAATGTAGGCGCTAGCCAGGCTTAAGCGTTTAACTGGTTTTTGGGCTTTAGAGTGGGCGTGGCAAACTTTTATTTGGAAAAACTTTTCTTTTGAATTGCTTAACAAAGTTCGTTGTACAGTCATCCACCTAGCCTTGAGAATTCCAAATGCGTTCTCAATGCAACGACGAGCCCGGCTTAGCCTGTAGTTAAAAATCCTCCCTTTGCAGATCCATGCCACTATACGGCATCATGATGCGCTTATGAAGGGGGAATGCATCATCACCAACAATGTAATAAGGGGTTCGATGGCCGTTTATAACATTGTCCTAGGGTAAGGGCAGCTGGTCTAAGAGCAACTGTTTGCTAAGATCGCTGTGGGAGAAGGCATTCATGTCTCCCTCGCTACCAAAAGCCCCCACATCAATGTAGGTGAAGCAATAATGAGCGTTGCAGATTGCCATAAGCACAACCGAATGAAAACCCTACATCACAAACGATTTTGTTATTAAATTTTATTGCCAATTAAAAAGTATCCAAAAAAGGCTTCCGCTATTTGGCGGGGCTTTTATTGCCACATGCTTTCCGTCGACTGCTCCAATACGATTTGGAAAGTTCCATTCGTCTTCGAAGCCTTTAACCCACATCAGCATATTGCCCGTCGTCCACTTGGGGAATTTATCCCGCAAAGCAGTCCAATGACAATAAGCACCTGATTACCTTAAATTGAACAGCCAGTTTTAGTACTGTTATATGAAATAAACCTATCTTAAAAACCCTTAGCCAATCGTTACATTTAGGAATCGAGGGCAGGTATGTACAACCCAATAGTTTGATTTCATATTGCAACCCAATTACCTAAACTATTCCAATTCTCGAATTACAGCATGCAGGTCAAAAGTTGAAGTAATGTAACTGTTTTGCTAATGTACACGTACATAATCCCTTAATTGCATAATAAAAAAATATATATATATAGTCATGAGCAAAAAGGGTTGACCTTTGTGTTGTCAACAGGTAAAATACCAGCCTTTATATTGACACGTATGCCTAATCCATGGATTAGGCAGTAAATAAGAGTCGCCGTAAAACAACATGTATCTGTGTAGGCCAGTTTTACTTTTAATGTGTATTTATTTTTAAAATAGTGCGTAAAGTGATATCTTCTACAATTGATTTGGTAAACTTGTCAAACTTGTATTTGTTGTAATTTTATCACAACATTATAAAATTATGTATGTATCAACGTTAAACCAAATACGGGGCTAAGGATTGAAGATTATCATAGCATTAGACACCATTTCCAAATTCCCTCATAACATTTAAATAACAAAGACGTAAATGTTCTTTATATTTTTATTTACACAATTTTTTTAAACAGAAAAATAAAGTGAATGCCACGCGTATCTACCTTATCTCAGGAACAACGCCGCCAAGCCGCACTAAGGCGCAGCCGAGCCCAATATCGTCAAAATGCACCGCAGATAAGAACCAGCAATGCTCTACATATTGTCGAGACCTGCGGAAGTAATTTGGAAGTAGCTGAAGAAGCACGCTCGCGAAATACGGCAGCACGCTTTGTCAGAAGGCTTAGTTATCGAATTCGAGCTAGGAAACGCGCAGCTCACGCTCTTGCCAGGGCTAACTATGAGGAGCGCCAACGACAGCAGTCGCAAAAAAATGTAGCGCACGCGTTAGTCAGAGCTAACTCCGAGGAGCGCCGACGACGGCAGCCGCAAAATACTGCTAATCGCTCAACCTGGAGGTCGGTTGAAAATCGCGTTCCAGAACGACCACACGACGGTATAACTCACGCTCTTGCTAGGGCTAACTTCGTGAAACGTCGACCACAGCAGGACCGAAAAACTGCAACGCACGCTCTTGCCAGGACTAACTCCGAGGAGCGCTGAGGACAGCAGTCGCAAAATACTGCTTATCGCGTTACCTGGAGGGAGGATGAGCAAAACCGTAGACCAGAGCGCGTACAAGATGCTGATGCTCATGAGATTGTTAGGAATATAACATATTAAGACTTCGAAAGCAACAAATTCAGGAAATGGCCGCGGAAAGACTATTCACATATAGGAACAGTACCGAAAATCGTGAGGCGGAATCCTTAAGGTAGTCGCAGCGAAATATTGCTGCTAGAGTTGAACTTTCCGCAGATGAAAGGGAGGATCAACGGGAACTACAGCGCCGGAGGAGCTGAATCACTGCGAGGCAACAATATCTTCGAAACATTAAGGAAGGACCAACAAAAATATGTACATGCTGTGGAGGAACATGGTTTTCACCCAGGTAAGTAGTTTGATCAAATTTCTTATATCTTATAAGTTCCCTAACATGAACGTAGCCAACGCATTTTATTTAAGTAGGAAATTTCCGAGTCCGTCCGGTATTTATCAATTCTGCGGTACATGCCGTCAAGCTGTTTCCAAAGGTAGACTACCAACTCTTTGTCTTTCCAATGGATTAGAGTTCCCAGAAATTTTTGTCTTGTTTCTCCTCGAATTCCGTTTATGCGCATTAACTCCCTAGGATATGAAAAGCAATGCGAGGAGGTATATGTTCCTATTTCTGTCCCAGACACTGTAAGTGCATTTCCCCGATCCTTTAATTCCACACATGTAATACAAGTTCACCTTAAAAGGAAACTGGAATACTCCCATAACTTTTTGACAGAAGCTATTCGACCCACTCGGGTCCTTGAAGCTGTACGGTACTTAGTTTACAGTTAACTGTACAGAACACACAATATTATTTTTGATAATGACTGGCTTAACCAAGTGGGCGATAGGGAAGAATTACCTTTTATAGCACATGATTTTGACTGCTAATCTATTGATACAACAGCTTTATTCTGAAAAAATCCATCAACAAGAAGAAGAGCTAAATCTAGGCGGTCATGAAATTTTATTAGAAAATAACAATACTGAGCTCGAACGTATTGCTTTGGCCCCTGGGGAAGGCCAGGCCAACAAACCTTACCCTAGATGAAGATGAGGAAGAACTTTCATTCCCAACTATATCTTGCGGTGAAATATTTAAGGCCAAAGTGACCTATGCAAAAAGACCTAGATCACAGATTCGTTTATACGACCCTCGTTGTGCAGTGGTACCTAATGTCCTTTATATGTAAAAAAGTCAGGTGCGGTAACTGCTACAAATATTAGGGATGAATCTTTGACAGATTTGTACAGCATGACGACCGGTATCATATTCTGAAAGGTCTACGTTCCGCCCCAGCTCATAGGGAGGCTGAAAAAAAGTAATAGCCATGATAAGACAACTTGGGATGCTTACATTTTTCATAACTCTTTCCGTTGCTGAATCTAGACGGAATGAGCAGTTAGTTATTATTTCACTTTTGGTGGATGGCAAAAATTTTATGAGGAACAAGCGGCAGCTCTTTCGAGCACCGAAAAAACTCGCTTAATCCGATCTGACCCAATAAAACGCCCTCGTTACTTTGACTACAGGCTCCGACAATTTCTGAAAGTTTTCAAAAGCTCCGAGATATTTAACGAGTATACCCTAGTCCACTATTATTGGAGGATCGAGTTTCAGCACAGGGGATCGCCACATTCTCATAGTATGTTCTGGCTTTCTGAAGCTCCAAGGCTGATCGGAGCAGAGAATAGCGCTCAAGTTATACGTTTTATTGATAGGTTTATTACTACTAGCGGGGAAAATCCTGAATTGCAAGAATTTATTCAATACCAGCGCCATAAGCACAGTTTTTCATGTTTAGGAGAGCTTCTGCCGCTTCAATATGCCATACCCTCCAATGCCTGAAACTTTGGTTTTATATCCATTAAAAGAAAACGAAACCAATATTTAACATTCTAAAGAATTGTTTAAAAACATTAAAGAGCTTTTCAAGTCTAGTTCCGATGAAGAAGCAGCCACTTTTAATAATTTTAATCTATTCCCGGCCCACATTGGAACGACATTTGAAGAATATAAGTTTGCCATTCGCTCCAGCCTAAAAAACCTCAGATATTTTTTCGTCGCAAATTTTCCGACAGGTTGTTAAATGCGTACAACAAAAATATTTTGGGCTTACATAGGGCAAACCTGTTTTCCAATTTATCCTAGATGCGTACGCTTGTTGTAGTTATATAGTTAACTACATTAACAAATCCAACCGTAGCGTGTCGCAACTCCTTGGCGAAGCAAAGACTGAAATAAGTCACGGAAATATTTCAGTTAAAAGAAAACTGAGGCATCTCGGGAGCATTAACGCTACAGAGATTTCTGCCCAAGAAGCAACCTACAACATTTTAGGATTATATATGTCAGAAACTAGCGAAGGCAATATTTTTGTTAACACAAAAATACAGATAAAAGAGTTCGGATAGTACGATCTAATAGGGAAATAGCTTCCTGAAAACTCCACTGATATCTTTGAGAAAAAATTTGCGTGATCGGTATGTATAAAAGCATGAACAATTAGAGTCAATATGTCTTGCAGAATATGCGGCTTGGTACAAATTCGTCAAGTCGAACTCTCAGCACTTATGTTTAATGACAATAAAAGAACATTCAGAAATAATTTTGATATAATCAAGGCCAACAAAGAGCAATATGATGTATTTGATGATATGGAATTGGAGAGGGTTCTTCAAGATTTGCAAAATTTTGATAGAGAACCAAACAGTCCTCTTGCCGAGGGGCTTGCCTCCCAATACCTAGATGAAGAGCTTAGAGCCTTGACAGTACCAAACGTTGAGCAAAACGTAAATGTACTCCAAGATGACATTGAGAATTACCCAGAGGATGGAAAACTTCAAATTATTAGACTCCCCTGAGAACTCCAAATGCGTTCTCAATGCAACGACGAGCCCGACTTAGCCTATAGTTAAAAATCCGCTCCTCCCTATGCAGATCCTTGCCACTATACGGCTTCATGATGCGCTTATGAAGGGGGAATGCATCATCACCAACAATGTAATAAGGGGTTCGATGGCCGTTTATAACATTGTCCTCCGGTAAGGGCAGCTGGTCTAAGAGCAACTGTTTGCTAAGATCGCTGAGGGAGAAGGCATTCATGTCTCCCTCGCTACCAAAAGCCCCCACATCAATGTAGGTGAAGCAATAGTGAGCGTTGCAGATTGCCATAAGCACAACCGAATGAAAGCCCTACATTATAAACAATTTTGTTATTAAATTTTATTGCCAATTAAAAAGTATCTAAAAAAGGCTTTCGCTATTTGGCGGAGCTTTTATTGCCACATGCTTTCCGTCGACTGCTCCAATACGATTTGGAAAGTTCCATTCGTCTTCGAAGCTTTTAACATCAGCAAATTGCCCGTCGTCCACTTGGGGAATTTATCCGGCAAAGCAGTACAATGACAATAGGCACCTGTAGGAGAATCACTCCACAATGTTGCTTACTGATCCGATAAGTTGATCCAATGTGGCGTTGCACGTCTCCAGAGGCAAGAAATCTATATAAGAGGATACAAATATAAATATATTGTTATCTAAGACAAAATATTTAAAATCGAATTACTCTATAACGATGGCTTTTGGCACGCATGTTAATACATTATTGAACAGTGTTACTTACGTCGGAAGAATATCGGCCTTTAAGGGCCCTTTCGGATGAACTGCCGAAATTTTGTTCACACTAGAAAGATTAAACTTTAAACGCTAAGAACAATAAAGATCAAAGGTTTATGCATAGGTCGATATTAGGTAGCTGATTACCTTAAATTGAACAGCCTGTAATAGTACCGTTATATGAAATACACCTATCTTAAAAACCCTTAACCAATCGTTATATTTTGGAATCGAGGGCAGGTATGTACAACCCAATAGTTTGATTTCATATTGCAACCCAATTACCTAAACTATTCCAATTCTTGAATTACAGCATGCAGGTCAAAAGTTGAAGTAATGTAACTGTTTTGCTAATGTACACGTACATAATTCCTTAATTGCATAATAAAACAAGAGAGAACGCTATAGTCGAGTGCCTCGACTATTAGATACCCGTTACTCAGCTAAACAACTTAATATAAGTATGCCGTCTTGTATGTTTTTCGCCGCTCGAATTAGCTCCCGATTTTTATGTTAAAATCGGTAACCAGGGAACACCACGTGGAGGCCGTTGATTTGCAACGGGGTCTTTCAAACCAAAATAAAATTTGGGGACCTACGAGTCGACTTGAGTTGCTAAACTTTATTCAAGTTTGCAATCTCCATGTTCCCCAAAATTTTGCTTATCCGTAACATATGGAAGGCATACTTATGTACTTACTACTAATACTTATTTGACCTTACTAATTATTTTTTTTTTTGGGGTTTTTGCGTTTTCTTTTAATAAAAAAAAAATTTAGTTTAATTTAAGTATATACATACTATAAAACAATTTTGCATGCAACTATTTAATTTTTTTAGGGTTTAATTTAGTTACTATAAATAAAATTTAGCATGCAACTATTTAATTTTTTTGGTTTTTGTTTTTTGTTTAACTTAAATATATACATACTATAAATATAATATATACAATTTTCCCTACCTATTCAGCCTCCCTAACGCTAACTAATATACCACTGTGGTAGCTATATGTAGTCTCAAATGTGCGCGCAGTGGCCCTATTATCGAAAATATTTGAAAACGCCCAATCAATATGCTTATTGCAATTGGTTGTCGACGAGTCCAAACCTAGCAACGAACTAAACCCTTTTACATCTGCTAGAAAATCGAAAACTCCTACAGCAGCCAGAGATGGAGTGAAGGCATAAATTGAAATCTCCTAACACTAAACTATTACTATTTAAAAATGTGTGCCGCTGAAATAACTCCTTAAACTCTGTTTCAAACTTTAACAACGGATAGGTCGGACTTTTATAAATAACTACAATCCCTAAAGACCGGTACCTAAAGATGGCAAACTCGAACACTGGAGAGGCTATATTTGAGGAATTAGCCAGAAAGCGACCATTTGAACAAAGTCTGACATTCTCAAAGACTTCGTTTCGAACGAATACGAGAATGCCTCTTTTTGGTCGAGCTCCGTTATCTACTGACTGGCAATCGCACTGCTGTTGCGAAGCCAGGAATGTCGTATGCTTCATTTGAGTATGTGGAAGCCTCAACAAAGCACAGAATGGAAGACTTAAGCATTAGCTGATCGGAACACACATCGCTAATGTGGCAGTGCAAGCTTTCCGTATTATGGAAAAAGACATGAAGGTTCGGACTATTGAGTAAACATTCGAAATGGGTACTCAGTAACTTAGTGGAACGCAGTTCTCGGAGCTCTTCCTCGGAAGCCGATCCCTGGGCGGATCTTGGGGGGACGAAAGGTCCAATAATATAGAGACCTGCTGCACTTGTGGCTCTGCTACAGGCTTATTGCTAGTTATTGCTTCTGCAGGTACCACTGGAAACTGCTTTCGGTCAATGGTTGTGGCCTGGTTAGAATTAATCTGAAAGCTTTTTATGATCTTAACTACTGGGGTCCATGAAGCCTCTTGGCGATGACTGCACTTTGATCGTGCAGCTACTCCTATACTGTCATCTAAGAATTGTATCCAAAGAATGTTTGGAGAGTTGGACGTGTTGAAACCTATCTCCCTAAGGACACCAGTGGCTCCGTTTACGAGACCATCTGATGTGTCTACATTGACCGTCATCATGTATTTAGCAGTGGTTTTTAAAATGAGCGAGGTACACAAACCTTGTGTCTCAGATGTTTTTAATGCCCTAGCTTGTTCCAGACATCTGTTCCCCTGCTCTGAGCTAATATGTGCAGATTTTACAGAGTCAATGGCTTCCGAAATGAACTGATCAGTGGGAATCGAGTTGAGCTTCTCCCTATTGTATCGGTCTGTGTCCTGATTGCTTGAAAAAAGGTGAATGGCGTCATTTGGAATCTGACTTTCTACGGAAATGCGGCTTCTAAGTAGGACAATATCTTCAGACGACATTTGGCCGGACGCCATGTTGTTGAGTGCTATTGCAAACGGCTGGTCATCTCGCTGTCGCATTATCTCTGTGAGCTCGAAAAACCTAAAAGGACTCCAGAGGTGGGATCCAAATATAGCGCTGTATGGATCATGCGACGGCGGCTGGAAAATCCAACGATCACAAACTGGCCGCAATTGCCTAAGATCGCCGAACACGATGACCGAAATGCCTCCGAAGGGAGTATCAACGTTGGAGAAAATTTGCTTAAGGCGAGAGTCCAGATGGGAAAACATGGTTGCGCCGACCATAGAAATTTCGTCTATTATAAGAACTTTAAGATCAATAAATCTTGAACGCAGGGTATTTAACAGATCAGGGCTTAAACTCCTAAATGCAGACCCAGCCTGATTTACAGGGAGAGAGAACATGGAATGGAGAGTGGAGCCTCCGATTCCAAAAGCAGCTTTGCCTGTGGGAGCACACAGCAGTATTTTAACAGAAGTTGGGTCGCATCCTACTCTACCATTATACTCGTTGGAAAGGGACTGGAATAAGGTGGATATAAGTCTACTCTTGCCGACACCTGCTCCGCCTCCTACGAACTCATGGAAACTAGCATTTCTCCTTGCATTGTGCAAGATATGCGTAAGGAAAGTTTTTTGCTTTAAATTAAGAGACCTAACTAAGGTGGCTAAATTTTCAGGGGAAATAATTGGCGGGAGCTTTATTATGCGGATATTGCTATCCGGATCTACTTCCTGAACACGGTCGTCTAAGTTTAAAACATTTATTTGAGAAGATATTTCTGGAAAAGCTAAGGCCCTAAACTCCTCATTAACTGCGGCCTCCTCATCTAAATTTTCCTCGCTACTTTCCTCAGCCTCCATGGCCCTTCTGAGCGCGTCTTCTAAGCTGTCTATGGCATTATACCTATCAAAGTTGGCTTTAATAGCCTCCTCATGCTCATGATAAAACTCCTCACAATTTCTCTGAAACAATTCTACCTGTTCATTTCTCCATGGAGAATATAGCATAACTAATGCTCTAAAATAGTTGGGCCTATCAGAATTAATATTAAAGGGGCTATACCTAATGATACTCGGCTGGTTTCTTTTCCTAATAAATCCACTACCATCGCGAAGTGCGAAAAAAACTGTTCCTAAGACCTCATTGTTACTATTTTCCCCTTGGCGAGCTCTATCACGGGTTTTAGAATACTCGTAATTTGCAGCAAAATCGGCTAAACACAGGCCGTAATCTGTCCAGCAAACCTTTCTGAAAGATGTCAGTGGAATCCTGAGGCATATTTTGCAGGACGCTTGTAGGTCTAAGCATACGAACTCGTTGTTCTGGAGGGAAGGTGTTTATGAATTTATTGCTTGTTTCTGACAACGCCAATCCCATACAACAATATACGGCCTCCTGAGAAGAGATCTCAGTGCCCGAAATAAACTTGTGACCGAGATACTGTAGCTTTTGACGAATGCTTGAGTTGCCTCTTCGAATGTCATTAGCTGCTTCGCGCATTAACTTCGAAATACCCCTTTTGGGACTTGTTAATGTAATTAATTATGTAGCTACAGCACGCAAAAGGGTCCAAAATTAACTGGATATCCATATTTGCCCTTTGCATTGAAAGAATGTGTTTATTATAGGCGTTAACTTGAATTTCTGCAAATGTTCTCTTCAGAAAAATCTGTGTTTTTTTCAAACTAGACCTAATAGCATATATATAGTCCTCGTAACTGAGGCTCACCTCATCGTGAGAAAGAAAATTTTCGAATATGCTAAGATGGCTAATCAAATCCTCGGATTGATCGCGAAGTAAAAGACTGCGAATTTTCTGATAGTTTTCGTGATAAAGAGACAAATTGGGAGTTTCTTCGGGAAGTGGCTTCAATATTTCCGTGCGGGGCATTGGGGGGTATGGAATACCGAGTCGACAAACGGATTCGCGCACATTTTTAAGGCACGAATGCCCGTGCTTATGCTTTTGGTATTCAATGTACGGAGCCAAATCTGTGTTTGTAACATCCACAGTTACAAACTGATCAATGAAGGCTACTACACTAGCAATAGATTCTTCACTGTTGAAATCCACTTCCGGGGCGTCTTTCAGCCAAAACATGCCGTGAATGTGAGGGGAACCTCTCTGTTGAAACTCAACTCGCCAATAATAGGTAGTAACAAAGTTACTTCCAAAGACTCCCCCCGGCTTCTTCATGATCTTTAGAACTTCCCTATACCTATAATCGAAATACCTAGCACACGTCACTGGGTCAGTTCTGATCAGCCGCGCCTTTTCTCTAAACTGTAAATTCAAAGCTTCCTCCTCACTAATGTCAATCCTATCTACATTGCGCTTGAGCAGTACTAGCAGCTCTGGCCACCTAGTTTCTGCGGCCGAAAGAGTTATGAAGAAAGTTGGCAAACCAAATTGGCGAATCATAGCCATGACTTTCTTCTTCTCATCTTCCCAGTGAGCAGGAGACGTGCGAATGTCCTTAAGAATTCGATATCCGTCATCATGGGAAATTAAGTTTCCCATGAAAGCTTCATCGAGTACGTTGGCGGCAGTTATCGCGCTAGAAGCGCTCCGCTTACGTAAGCAAGTTGAAATATTGTTTCGAATTTTCAACAATTCCAACTTCTTATAATTGAAGAACAACTTGTCAGTTCTACAACCTCTTCTATCTACGTTCCTAAGCTCTGATCTAACTATGGTTGTATAACTTTCCGAAGATGGTCTCTTGACGCCAGCATAAATGCTTGGGAACGCCAATTCTTCGGAGTCGACATCGAGAATCACGTCGAGAGGCTTTTGGCCCTCACCTGGAGCCATTGTGATTCTCGGAATTCCTACATTGTGTGCCTGGTTATTGTCAAGCAGAGTTTCCTGTCCTCCAGGATTTAGCTCTTGGGCTTCTTCATTCTCTTCGGAATTTCCCGCCTCCAAGTTTACATCCTCCTGCTGGATGGCTAGTTGTTCCTGTACAAAGGCTAAGTCCGCTTGAGAAGCTACAAATGGAACAGTTTCGGATGTGAAATCAGAGATCCACTGCTCGTTCACTGACACATTGTGCTTTCTGTAAAGCTCTGTACTAACTAAGTACCTGATGGCATCAGCAATTTTGGAAGGCCTAATGGTCTCTGCCATGAAATCATGTCCGTACTCCATTCTTCGCTTGAGGTGGAGCTGTACAACCTCTGCCTCGTGGAAAGCTCGTGGAAGGGACGTCACGATGTTGCTAACCGGAATGGGGACATTTACAACAGCTCCTTTTATTGCACTCTGACGCTCATGACCTATCGACTTAATTATCATAAATGGAAGGCGAGGTGAAATCAGTCGCTCTTCCAAGGGAGTAAGCCCCCTCAAGGAATGAGGAATTTCTGGGAAGTCTAGGCCGTTGGAAATGGCACCTTTGGGCTTTCTCCCGGCTTTTATATTGCCGTGGCATGTGCCACAGAACTTAAAGGATTCCCCAGTGAAAGCAAGCTGGCTTGCATTCTGGTAAATCTCTTCCTTAAACTCGCAATTTTCTTCCAAATAGGCTCTAGAAAGCTTACGTATTTGCTTGGGGAACCACAATCCCTTGCAGCAGAAGCAAATCTGATCGGGGCCAAGTTTTACTAACCTATTGAATTTGGCTATGTGAGCATCCAATCCAATAGGTATATTTCTAGGAGTCCTATTTCCCTGGGATAAATCAAGTCGAATCTCCTGACTTCGGTTTGCGTTCCGAAGGTTTTCTGCATCCCTATTGCCACTGAGGCTTCTATACTGACTAACTCTCTGACTAATATTTCGAATGGCATCGATAGTTGCTTGTCGAGCAGCTATACGAGCACTTCGTCGAGCCAGTGTATTTCTCGCCTGCTCGACGGCCCTACGTTCCCTAAAACTCCTAGCCGTTGCTCTCCTAAACCTATCCTGCGCTCTTTCCAATAAGCAATCCTGAGTTGATCTTGCCTGCGCTCGTTGCATGGTATTTGCTTCTTGCTCACCCGCACGATACGTAGCATCCAACCGCCTCAGAGAACGCCGCCGATTATCTGCTGCTTGTTCACCCGCACGGAAATCAGGATCCAAGCGCCTTTCCGAACGATCAGCAGTATTTCGGACCTGCTCTGCAGTTCGGACTTGCCTAATTTGTCGCCTTAAAGCGCGACGCCGATTATCGGCTGCTTGTTCACCCGCACGGAAATCAGGATCCAAGCGCCTATCCGAACGATCAGCAGTATTTCGGACCTGCTCTGTAGTTCGGACTTGCCCAATTTGTCGCCCTAAAGCGCGACGCCGATTATCGGCTGCTTGTTCACCCGCACGGAAATCAGGATCCAAGCGCCTTTCCGAACGATCAGCAGTATTTCGGACCTGCTCTGCAGTTCGGACTTGCCTAATTTGTCGCCTTAAAGCGCGACGCCGATTATCGGCTGCTTGTTCACCCGCACGGAAATCAGGATCCAAGCGCCTTTCCGAACGATCAGCAGTATTTCGGACCTGCTCTTTAGTTCGGACTTGCCTAATTTGTCGCCTTAAAGCGCGACGCCGATTATCGGCTGCTTGTTCACCCGCACGGAAATGAGGATCCAAGCGCCTTTCCGAACGGTCAGCAGTATTTCGGACCTGCTCTGTAGTTCGGACTTGCCTAATTTGTCGCCTTAAAGCGCGACGCCGATTATCGGCTTCTTGTTCACCCGCACGGAAATCAGGATCCAAGCGCCTTTCCGAACGATCAGCAGTATTTCGGACCTGCTCTGTAGTTCGGACTTCCCTAATTTGTCGCATTAAAGCGCGACGCCGAGTATCGGCTGCCTGCTGACTCGCACGGAAAGCGGGATCCAAGCGCCTTAACCGATGGTCAGCGGTATTAACAACCTGCTCTGCAGCTCTTTCACCAGTGTTTCTTCGCCCAATAAAGCGACGCCGAGTGTCGGCTGCTTGCTCTCCGGCACGAAGCACGGGATCCAAGCGAATTTCCCTACGTCTTGCAGTATTTGTTCCCTGCTCACCCGCACGAGAGTGCGGATTCAAGCGTCTTGACCTACGAGACGCTGTATTTACACCCTGCTCTGAATTCCTAGCTACTGCATTTTCCCTTCTCCTACGCTGAGATTCAGAATTTTCTACCCTCTCCATCTCTGCATACTCTGGATTTTCCCTATTGGCCCTATTTCTCAACAATTGGTTCCTAGCCCGCTGAGATGCAGTGGGTCTATTCAAACGAGGCATTTTTGAAAATCTTAAATTTATATGACTTTAAAAAGGCTAAATTCTTATATTTATATAATAAAAATTTTATAATATAATATAGTTAATATAAATTATATAAGTAATAGAATTATAAGTGTAAGTCTTAAAAAAAGACTTAGACTTATAGTACTATTAGTAAGATAAATACGTAAATGTATAGAAATATAAGAATAAGCCTTAAAAAAGGCTGAATTCTTTTCTTTATATACGGGTAAAGGGGCAGAGCGATTGAAAATAAATTACGTTAATAATTTGCAAAAGTTAAATATATAAATAATAATAATCTAAGAGCAAGTCTTGAAAAGACTTAATCTTATTCTATTATTAACAAATCTACGTTAAAAGGGACAGAGCGGCAAAAAATGAATTACGTTAAAAATTTGCAAATGTGAAAAATATAAATAATAATAATTTAAGAGTAAGTCTTGAAAAAGACTTAATCTTATATTATTATTAACAAATCTACGTTAAAAGGGACAGAGCGGCAAAAAATGAATTACGTTAAAAATTTGCAAATGTGAAAAATATAAATAATAATAATTTAAGAGTAAGTCTTGAAAAAGACTTAATCTTAATCCGTGCCTTCTAGAACTTTGCTTTCTGCCTAGCACATCTTCCGGGTGAATGCAGGTGTATGCACTTGTGAGAAACGAATAGGAGCAAAAAGAGACAAAATGCGCGCCCCATTTCAAATGATTTAGATTTTGCATTAACATAATGTGAATTAGAGTGACCACAGGAAAAAAAACAAAAAGTTCAAGTCCTGCACCAGCATACACACATACGCCATTGTTTGACTCAGACCTCCAATTTGGCTAACTTGATTTGATTTGCATAGTTCTTGGGATATACATATGTAGTTCGGTATTGACAAATGAAAACCATCGCAATTTCCTTTAATAGAAATCCTCATCGAGAATTAACGTTGACTCTGTTGAGCACCTTGGCCAGCTGTTCCAAAGTCATCCGTTAGATGGCGCCATGAAAGGCGGAAATGTAGGCGCTAGCCAGGCTTAAGCGTTTAATGGGTTTTTGGGCGTTAGAGTGGGCGCGGCAAGCTTTTATTAGGCCAATCGATATTTATTGACGAAACAAATACATATCAATTAAAATTTTCATAATATCATCAAAACTGTGGCCACAGCTTGTGGCTTGTGGGCGTCAGAGGGGGCGTGGCACCATTTTGAAACAAACTTGCGCTGCGTAGGAACTCCTAAAATCTACATGCAAAATGTCAATCTTCTAGCTTTTATAGTTTCCGAGATCTCAGCGTTCATACGGACGGACAGACGGACAGACGGACATGGCTAGATCGACTCGGCTAGTGATCCCGAACAAGAATATATATACTTTATAGAGTCGGAAATGCTTCCTTCTACCTGTTACATACTTTTGCACGAATACAATATACCCTTTTACTCTACGAGTAACGGGTATAAAAATATATATATATAGTCATGAGCAAAAAGGGTTGACCTTTGTGTTGTCAACTGGTAAAATACCAGCCTTTATATTGACACGTATGCCTAATCCATGGATTAGGCAGTAAATAAGAGTCGCCGTAAAACAACATGTATCTGTGTAGGCCAGTTTTACTTTTAATGTGTATTTATTTTTAATAGTGCGTAAAGTGATATCTTCTACAATTGATTTGGTAAGTTTGTCAAACTTGTATTTGTTGTAATTTTATCACAACATTATAAAATTATGTATGTATCAACTTTAAACCAAAAACGCGGCTAAGGATTGAAGATTATCATAGTATTAGACACAATTTCCAAATTCCTTCATAACTTTTAAATAACAAAGACGTATATGTTCTTTATATTTTTATTTACACAATTTTTTTAAACAGAAAAATAAAGTGAATGCCACGCGTTTCTACCTTCTCTCAGGAACAGCGCCGCCCAGCCGCACTAAGGCGCAGCCGAGCCCAATATCGTCAAAATGCACCGCAGATAAGGACCAGCAATGCTCTACATATTGTCGAGACCTGCGCAAGTAATTTGGAAGTAGCTGAAGAAGCACGCTCGCGAAATACGGCAGCACGCTTTGTCAGAAGGCTTAGTTATCGAATTCGAGCTAGGAAACGCGCAGCGCACGCTCTTGCCAGGGCTAACTATGAGGAGCGCCAACGACAGCAGTCGCAAAATACTGTAGCGCACGCGTTAGCCAGAGCTAACTCCGAGGAGCGCCGATGACGGCAGCCGCAAAATACTGCTAATCGCGCAACCTGGAAGTCGGTTGAAGAAAATCGCGTTCCAGAACGACCACACGACGGTATAGCTCACGCTCTTGCTAGGGCTAACTTCGTGAAACGTCGACCACAGCAGGACCGAAACACTGCGTACGAGATGCTGATGCTCATTAGATTGTTAGGAATAACTCGCATTAGCAGCAATATAACATATTGTGTAGTCGGGAGACACGACTGCAGCGGAGACTTCGAAAGCAACAAATTCAGAAAATGGCCGCGGAAAGACTATTCACATATAGGAGCAGTACCGAAAATCGTCAGGCGGAATCCTTAAGATAGTCGCAGCGAAATATTGCTGCTAGAGTTGAACTTTCCGCAGATGAAAGGGAGGATCAACGGGAACTACAGCGCCGGATGAGCTGAATCACTGCGAGGAAACAATATCTTCGAAACATTAAGGACGGACCAACAAATATATGTACATGCTGTGGAGGAACATGGTTTTCACCCAGGTAAGTAGTTTGATCAAATTTCTTATATCTTATAAGTTCCCCAACATGAACGTAGCATTTTATTTAAGTAGGAAATTTCCGAGTCCGTCCGGTATTTATCAATTCTGCGGTACATGCCGTCAAGCTGTTTCCAAAGGTAGACTACCAACTCTTTGTCTTTCCAATGGATTAGAGTTCCCAGAAATTCTTGTCTTGTTTCTCCTCGAATTCCGTTTATGCGCATTATCTCCCTATTTCTGTCCCAGACACTGTGCGTTTCCCCGATCCTTTAATTCAACACATGTAATACAAGTTCACCTTAAAAGGAAACTGGAATACTCCCATAACTTTTTGACAGAAGCTATTCGACCCGCTCGGGTCCTTGAAGCTGTACGGTACTTAGTTTACAGTTAACTGTACAGAACACACAATATTATTTTTGATAATGACTGGCTTAACCAAGTGGGCGATGGGGAAGAATTACCTTTTATAGCACATGAATCTGACTGCTAATCTAGTGCTACAACAGCTTTATTCTCAACAAATCCATCAACAAGAAGAAGAGCTAAATCTAGGCGGTCATGAAACTTTATTAGAAAATAACAATACTGAGCTCGATCGTGTTGCTTTGGCCCCTGGGGAAGGCCCCCTTCCAACAAACCTTACCCTAGATGAAGATGCGGAAGAACTTTCATCCCCAACTATATCTTGCGGTGAAATATTTAAAGCCAATGTGACCAATGCAAAAAGAGCTAGATCACAGATTCGTTTATACGACCCTCGTTGTGCAGTGGTACCTAATGTCCTTTATATGTACAAAAAGTCAGGTGCGGTAACTGCTACAAATATAAGGAATGAATCATTTGTTGACAGACTTGTACAGCATGACGACCGGTAACATATTCTGAAAGATCTACTTTCCGCCCCAGCTCATAGGGAGGATGAAAAAAAGTAATAGCCATGATAAAACAATTTGGGATGCTTACATTTTTCATAACTCTTTCCGCTGCAGAATCTAGGTGGAATGAGCAGTTAGTTATTATTTCACTTTTGGTGGATGGCAAAAATTTTATGAGGAACAAGCGGCAGCTCTTTCGAGCACCGAAAAAGCTCGCTTAATCCGATCTGAACCAATAACGTGCCCTCGTTACCTTGACTACAGGCTCCGACCATTGCTGAAAGTTTTCAAAAGTTCGGAGATATTTGTCGAGTATACCCTAGTCCACTATTATTGGAGGATCGAGTTTCAGCACAGGGGATCGCCACATTCTCATGGCATGTACTGGCTTTCTGAAGCTCCAAGGCTGATCGGAGCAGAGAATAGCGCTCAAGTTATACGTTTTATTGATAGGTTTATTACTACTAGCGGGGAAAATCCTGAATTGCAAGAATTTATTCAATACCAGCGCCATAAGCACAGTTTTTCATGTTTAGAAGAGCTTCTGCCGCTTCAATATGCAATACTCTCCAATGCCTGAAACTTTGGTTTTATATCCATTAGAAGAAAACGAAACCAATATTTAACATTCTAAAGAATTGAGGAATACCGTAGACCAGAGCGCGTAAGTGATGCTGATGCTCATAAAATTGTTAGGAATAATCCCAGCTCATTCGAGTACCGAAAAAGCTCGCTTAATCCGATCTGACCCAATAACATGCTCCCGTTACTTTGACTACAGGCTCCGACAATTGCTGAAAGTTTTCAAAAGTTCCGAGATATTTGACGAGTATACCCAAGTCCACTATTATTGGAGGATCGAGATTCAGCACAGTGGATCGCCACACTCTCATGGCATGTACTGGCTTTCTGAAGCTCCAAGGCTGAACGGAGAAGAGAATAGCGCTCAAGTTATACGTTTTATTGATAGGTTTATTACTACTAGCGGGGACAATACTGAATTGCAAGAATTCATTCAATACTTTCAATCAATGGCCAGGAATTCTGCCGCTTCAATATGACATACCCTGAAACTTTGGTTTTATTTAACATTCTAAAGAATTGTTTAAAAACATTAAAGAGCTTTTCAAGTCTAGTTCCGATGAAGAAGCAGCCACTTCTAATAATTTTAATCTATTCCTGGACCACTGTAAAACGACATTTAAAGAATATAAGTTTGCCATTCGCTCCAGCCTAAAAAACCTCAGATATTTCTTCGACGCAAATTTTCCGACAGGTTGTTAAATGCGTACAACAAAAATATTTTGGGCTTACATAGGGCAAACCTGTTTTCCAATTTATCCTAGATGCGTACGCTTGTTGTAGTTATATAGTTAACTACATTAACAAATCCAACCGTAGCGTGTCGCAACTCCTTGGCGAAGCAAAGACTGAAATAAGTCACGGAAATATTTCAGTTAAAAGAAAACTGTAGCATCTCGGGAGCAAGTTCATAAACGCTACAGAGATTTCTGCCCAAGAAGCAACCTACAACATTTTAGGATTATATATGTCAGAAACTAGCGAAGGCAATATTTTTGTTAACACAAAAATACAGATAAAAGAGTGCGGATAGTACGATCTAATAGGGAAATAGCTTCCTGAAAACTCCACTGATATCTTTGAGAAAAAATTTGCTTGATCGGTATGTATAAAAGCATGAACAATTAGAGTCAATATGTCTTGCAGAATTTGCGGCTTGGTACAAATTCGTCAAGTCGAACTCTCAGAACCTATGTCTAATGACAATGAAAAACATTCAGAAATTATTTTGATATAATCAAGGCCAACAAAGAGCAATATGATGTATTTGATGATATGGAATTGGAGAGGGTTCTTCAAGATTTGCAAAATTTTGATAGAGAACCAAGCACTCTTGCCGAGGGGCTTGTCTCCCAATACCTAGATGAAGAGCTTAGAGCCTTGACAGTACCAAACGTTGGGCTTAAACGTAAAACGTCTAAGAGCAAGATCGCTGTGGGAGAAGGCATTCATGTCTCCCTCGCTACCAAAAGCCCCCACATCAATGTAGGTGAAGCGATAGTGAGCGTTGCAGATTGCCATAAGCAAAACCGAATGAAAGCCTTACATTACAAACGATTTTGTTATTAAATTCTATTGCCAATTAAATAGAATCTAAAAAAGGCTTCCGCTATTTGGCGGGGCTTTTATTGCCACATGCTTTCCGTCGACTGCTCCAATACGATTTGGAAAGTTTCATTCGTCTTCGAAGCCTTTAACCCACATCAGCATATTGCCCGTCGTTCCCGTGGGGAATTTATCCCGCAAAGCAGTCCAATGACAATAGGCACCTGGAGGAGAATCACTCCACAATCTTGCTTACTAATTCGATAAGTTGATCCAATGTGGCGTTGCAGGTCTCTAGAGGCAAGAAATCTATATAAGAGGATACAAAATATAAATATATTGTTATCTAAGACAAAATATTTAAAATCGAATTTCTCTAAAACGATGGCTTTTGGCACGAATATTATTACATTATTGAACAGTGTTACTTACGTCGGAAGAATATCGGCATTTAAGGGCCCTTTCCTGCAGATATGGGCTCACCCAATATTTCCGCCGCTGTCCTTTGGCCTCTTCCTCTAATGCCACAATACATGCCGCCATACTAACAACCAAAATCACGCTTGTGTTTTTTGAACTCGACATTTTCGTTTAATTTAACTTTGTTTGGATTTGTGTTTGTCAACCAACCAAGCTGATTGACAGTAAGACCGTAGTACTCTCAGTTCGGATGAACTCCTGAAATTTCGGTCACAATGGAAAGATTAAAGTTTTAACGCTAAGAACAAAAAAGTTCAAAGGTTTATGCATAGGTCGATATTAGGTAGCTGATTACCTTAAATTGAACAGCCTGCAATAGTACAGTTATATGAAATAAACCTATCTTTAAAACCCTTAACCAATCGTTACATTTAGGAATCGAGGGCAGGTATGTACAACCCAATAGTTTGATTTCATATTGCAACCCAGTTACCTAAACTATTCCGATTCTTGAATTACATCATGCAGGTCAAAAGTCGAATTATTTAACTGTTTATACCCGTTACTCGTAGAGTAAAAGGGTATATTGTATTCGTGCAAAAGTTTCCGACCCTATAAAGCGATCTAGCCATGTCCGTCTGTCCGTCTGTCTGTCTGTCCGTATGAACCCTGAGATCTCGGAAACTATAAAAGCTAGAAGATTGGCATTTTGCATGTAGATTTTGGGAGTTCCTACGCAGCGCAAGTTTGTTGCCACGCCCCCTCTGACGCCCACAAGCCACAAGCTGTGGCCACAGTTTTGATGCTATTATGAAAATTTTAATTGATATGTATTTGTTCTCGGTCTGAGGAACTTGTGAGATGGTTCTGAAGCCGCCTAGCTTTGGCGACCGAGAGGGTCGCAGGTTGCGGATTGCAGACGACCTCACTCGAGGCCAACTGCGAATAAGCTGGCGGTGGAAGTCAAACACGGAATCGTGGACGGAAACCCCAGCAAATACGCAGTCCCGGACAACCAGCGGGTATCTTGTAACGAGGCAGTATCGACGATGGGATTTGTTCAGCCGCATCTAAACAGTTGCTTTACACAAACCCAATATCCCCCACACACCACCTACCCACTTCCTCTTCCAAACAATATCTCACTCCGGGCCGGACTACGGTGTAATTCGGACGGTGCCAAGAGTCAGCCTGGCTGGGGGCCCGGATCAACAACTAGCTCAGTCTCAAACGGTGGGCTCAGGGAGATGGCGACCCCCTGTTCTATCTACCGCCTTACCCAGGTACCGCGGATCTCTGCCCGGGCGGACCTTTCCCCTTCTCCGCAGCTCGTGGGACCAATTATGAAAAAAAATAAATAAAAATACAAATAAGAAAACGGAGACGGGAACTCCACAAAAACCCGGCGCTGCAAAGATGAACGATGGTTCCACTGCAAGCACCAGTAGGGCTCAGAAAGGGCCCCATCCCAAACTAGGGATGTCGGGGGACAGAAAGACTGTCGCTAACGCCTCCGCTATGTGCGCATCTGCGCCAAAACCAGCGGTAGGCGCAGCAAAGTCGATTAGGTCACCCGCTGGTGTAAAAAAGTTCACTTACGCAGAGAGACGGGCTGCCGCCCAAACCCTGCGCTCGCATGCCAGAAGCAATGTCGCCACGCCTTCGCCCGAATGGCTAAAGAAGGTAGAGTGGGCAAGGACGGTGTTTCCTAACTATGGGCAAGAGAAGCCCCAGCAAGAAGGTGCTCAGGCGAAGAGGCAACGCTCCATATCCGGAGAACAGGATCCCCAGAAATAAATGGAAGGCGGTTTAGTCCAAGCTGTCTCTTATTTGCCTGCGTATGGTACGCGAGAAGCCCGGTTCATCGCCTTGCTGTATGGACGCGGGCTGGTACCAGGCCAGTGTAAAAGTGGTGGCCTGCGATAATCAGCGATCAGCTGACCTATACAAACAGGCGGTAGCACAGCTCGGAGCAGTTTACGAAGGGGCGAACATAGTCGCACTAGATTGGTGTGACGTCCCCAGTAGACCACGAGCCAGAATTTGGCTCCCAGCAGCAATCGTATCACCGGAGGACATCCTTTATATGTTGCAAGAATGCAACTCACATCTCCCCACAAAAGACTGGAAAGTCGTTAAGGTGGAGGAGCACGCAGGTGACGTGAACCAAGCCATAACAAAGGGGACTCCAATTCCTCGGGCAGTCCTGCCGGCAACCCAGCTGAGCAGGTACTTGCGGAGGAAGTGGAGGCCCATGGTGTGCCGAAGGACGGCTACTCAACCGACTCGTCGCTGAGCAGAGAGATGCGAGCGATGGGACCGGCAATCGATGAAGTGGACCTGAGCGATTCGGAGGCCGACTTTAGTGTGGTGGAGATTGCAGCTGGGGATGTCGCTAAGACTTCTGCAGATCAACCTACATCACAGTAAAGCAGCGTCCGCTGCTCTTTTGCTTCGCCTGCCAAAGGCGAAGCCGACGTGGTCTTAGTTCAGGAACGCTGGGTAGCAGCAGGCAGGGTTGCTGGACTAGGAACAAAAGATTACAAGTTTATGCTTGACCCCAAACAAGGTAAAATTCGAACCTGCATCATAGCCAAACGGCATTTTAGTACATTTCTGCTTCGCAATTACAGCAACGGAGACAACACAGCAACAAGCCTGGAGCTGCAAAGCGGCTCTATTAGGATGCTATCGGCCTACATGGCTTTTGAAAAGGTAGACCCCCCAGACGCGCTAGTCAGAGGACTGGTACAGGAATGTGAAGAGCTTAAGAAAGGTTTGGTGATAGGATGCGATGCAAATGCCCACCATACTCAGTGGGGCTGCCCTATCAACAACGACAGAGGTGAGTCTTTATTTGATTTCATTCTAAATTCGAACTTATTTCTTTGTAACAGGGGCAATACCCCTACTTTTATAACAAAAACGTGCCAAACGATCATAGATCTAACCCTGGCATCAGATTCACTCATAAGCACGGTCACAAACTGGGCTGTCTCCGATGAGCACTCATTTTCAGATCACAGGTTTATAGAGACAACCTTGTCCCTAGTGTCATCCGCGCCGGTCAGCTTTGCCAACCCCAGGCGGGCAAACTGGAATAAATACAAAGACATTCTTCCCCAGGGAGCCACCAGAAAGCACTCTTTGCACTCAGGAGCTAGATAAACCTGTTCAACACAGCGAAAGCTACAAATGAGGACATAAACTGGCAAAGCTACAAAAAGGAACTAGCCACATACAAAAAGGCCATCAGAAAAGAGAGGAGAACTGCGTGGCAGAACTTCTGCTCGGATATTGAAAAGACAACTGATGCCGCAAGGCTCAGAAAAATACTTTTTAAGACAGCCGTATCCTTGGTCTATCTCCAAAGGCTGACGGATCATGGTCGGACTCTAGTGAAGAATCCCTAAACCTACTCCTAGACGCTCACTTCCCAGGGAGCCTGCAAACAGGACACCCCCCAGGAAGACACATTGGGCAAAGAATAAACTTAAATCCCCTACTATCAGACAGCCGTATCCTTGGGCTATCTCCAAAAGGCTGACGGATCATGGTGGGACTCTAGTGAAGAATCCCTAAACCTACTCCTAGACGCTCACTTCCCAGGACAAACAGGACGTCCCCCAGGAAGACACATTGGATAAAGAATAAACTTAAATCCCCTACTATCAGACCGTAATATAAACTGGTCCATTCATAGTTTTAAACCATACAAATCGCCGGGACCGGACAATATATCACCGGCACATATTTAGCAAGCACGAGAGCTAGCTATAAAATGGCTGAGAAAAATCTTCCAGACCATTCTTGCAGTAGGAGAACTACCTACAGCATGGCGGGAAACGAAAGTTGTTTTCATCCCTAAGGCAGGGAAGGCCACCCATACTACAGCGAAGGATTCCAGACCGATAAGTCTGACATCATTCCTGCTAAAAATCCTAGAAAGACTGATAATAATAACAATAACAGAATCCCTCACTGAACTAGGAGTTGAGCCACCGCTGGTGGGGCTGATCCACAAATTGCTGATAAGCAGACTGGTCACGGCCATACTAGGGACCTCGACCCAGACTAGATTAGTGAACAGAGGCACTTTGCAAGGAGGGTTACTATCACCCCTCTTATGGAATATCGCGGTAAATAAACTACTGCGGATTCTTGAAGGAGGAGGCTGTAAAATAGTGGCATACGCAGACGATGTCGCTATCATCTTTAATGGTAAGTATCCACAAACGTTATGCGATCTTATGACCGCAAAACTAAAAACACTATCGGAATGGACTACAAAGAACGGACTTGGGGTAAATCCCTCAAAAACGGAACTAGTCCTTTTAACAAATAGATACAAAATCCCAAAACTTAACCCACCCACTTTAAACAACTCTAATCTCTCTTTTAGCGAGCACGCAAGATACTTGGGGTTAGTATTAGATAAGCGTCTTAAATGGGGATTAAACAGCCAAGAGAGAACCAAGAAAGCGACCATTGCACTTTACTCTTGTAAAAAAGCAATCGGGCTAAGATGGGGTATGTCCCTTAAAATCGTCAATTGGATATACACAGCGGTAGTCAAGCCAATCCTACTATATGGAGTGGCTCTGTGGTGGACCGCTTTACACAAACAATATATCTTAACTCCCCTTAACAAAGCACAGCGCATGGCGGCTTTGTGTATTAGTGGAGCCCTTCGAACTACCCCAAACGAAGCGCTGAATGCGATCTTGAACCTCCAGAGCCTGGACTTAGCTGGCATGGAAAGGGCGAAATCGGCAGCCATTCGACTAAAGGATACGGGGCAATGGAAAGCCCAACTGTATGGTCACACTAAGATTCTTCAGCATGACAAATTGATCCCGGCAAAAACGGATCTATGTAAAACCCGTGAATACAGTCACACGCCCTTCGAAGCTCGGATCCCAGGCAGGGAAGTATGGGATCGGGGCCGACCGGGCTCAATAGACGCAATCTGTTTATATACAGACGGCTCCGAACTAGACGGACACGTAGGTGGAGGCATATACTCCGAGCAATTAGAGATCAGGCAGTCATTCACACTTCCTGACCATTGCAGTGTCTTCCAAGCGGAAGTGTATGCTATAATGGAAGCACTCGTCTGTTTAAGGGACTTAAACACCCAGAACAGACACATAAACATATATAGTGATAGCCAAGCGGCTTTTAAATCAATCTACTCGACGAATACAAACTCCCGAACAATAGCAGACTGTCGCAAATCTCTCCACGAGATGGCTAGTCAGTTTACTGTCAGCCTTATATGGGTTCCGGTTCACCGGGAAGGTGCAGGCACCACCATATCTCTCCTTCCAGGAAAGGAGAATGTTGGCATGCCTATGGCTACTTGCAAGCTAATTATTAAAAACCATTTCAGGAAATTAGCCAACACTCATTGGCAAAACACACCGCAATGCCGAATCTCTCACCAGACATGGCCTGCAATAAGCAATAAGAAAACATCAGAACTACTCAATTTCAGCCGCACTGAGTGCGGCTGCTAATTCGAATACTCACAGGCCACTGGCTCGTTGGCGCACATGCCGGCAGGCTAAAAGCCCCAAAAAATGATTTTTGTAGAAGCTGCAGGGATGAGGAAGAAGAGGAAAGGGTGGAACACCTACTCTGTTCATGCCCAGCCCTATGCAGGCTTAGACTGAAAAACTTAGGATATCCTTTCATAAATGACCTGACTGAAATATCGCAGAATAACCTGAAGAGTCTTAGCTCTTTTATTAAATCCTCCGGATGGGGGACTTGCTGATCGACCAACCTACAGGCTGACTCTTAACGGATAGGGGATCCAAAAATAGAGATCATACGGTATCACAATGGACCCACAGAGGTCTAAGTGTGCCAGGCTATAGTCTGGCAGCCGTCCTAACCTAACCTAACCTAACCTAACCTATGTATTTGTTTCGTCAATACCTATCGATTGGCCTAATAAAAGTTTGCCACGCCCACTCTAACTCCCAAAAACCCATTAAACGCTTAAGCCTGGCTAGCGCCTACATTTCCGCCTTTCATGGCGCCATCTAACGGATGACTTTGGAACAGCTGGCCAAGGTGCTCAACAGAGTCAACGTTAATTCTCGATAAGGATTTCTATTAAAGGAAATTGCGATGGTTTTCATTTGTCAATACCGAACTATATCCCAAGAACTATGCAAATCAAATCAAGTTAGCCAAATTGGAGGTCTGAGTCAAACAATGGCGTACGTGTGTATGTATGTAAGCATTGCACTCAAAAATATAAACATAAACGCATCTGTTGGTGCAGGACAAAAGCTGCCTGCGCTAAAGCAGCGCTGGTGCTGATGCTTGTGCTGTAAAACTGCCAGCTCTAAGAGATCGCCGAATTAAAATTGATAATTTGAACTGAGTAACGGGTATCTAATAGTCGAGGCACTCGACTATAGCGTTTTCACTTGTTTGCTAATGTACACGTACATAATCCCTTAATTGCATAATAAAAAAAAATATATATAGTCATGAGCAAAAAGGGTTGACCTTTGTGTTGTCAACAGGTAAAATACCAGCCTTTATATTGACACGTATGCCTAATCCATGGATTAGGAGGTAAATAAGAGTCGCCGTAAAACAACATGTATCTGTGTAGGCCAGTTTTACTTTTAATGTGTATTTATTTTTAAAATAGTGCGTAAAGTGATATCTTCTACAATTGATTTGGTAAGTTTGTCAAAGTTGTATTTAATGTAATTTTATCACAACATTATAAAATTATGTATGTATCAACTTTAAACCAGATACGGGGCTTAATATTGAAGATTATCATAGTATTAGACACAATTTCCAAATTCCCTCATAACTTTTAAATAACAAAGACGTATATGTTACACAATTTTTTTAAACAGAAAAATAAAGTGAATGCCACGCGTATCTACCTTATCTCAGGAACAACGCCGCCAAGCCGCACTAAGGCGCAGCCGAGCCCAATATCGTCAAAATGCACCGCAGATAAGGACCAGCAATGCTCTACATATTGTCGAGACCTGCGCAAGTAATTTGGAAGTAGCTGAAGAAGCATGCTCGCGAAATACGGCAGCACGCTTTGTCAGAAGGCTTAGTTATCGAATTCGAGCTGGGAAACGCGCAGCGCACGCTCTTGCCATGGCTAACTATGAGGAGCGCCAACGACAGCAGTCGCAAAATACTGTAGCGCACGTGTTAGCCAGAGCTAACTCCGAGGAGCGCCGACGACGGCAGCCGCAAAATACTGCTAATCGCGCAACCTGGAGGTCGGTTGAAGAAAATCGCGTTCCAGAACGACCACACGACGGTATAGCTCACGCTCTTGCTAAGGCTAACTTCGTGAAACGTCGACCACAGCAGGACCGAAACACTGCAACGCACGCTCTTGCCAGGACTAACTCCGAGGAGCGCTGAGTACAGCAGTCGCAAAATACTGCTTATCGCGTTACCTGGAGGGTGGATGAGGAAAACCGTAGACCAGAGCGCGTACGAGATGCCAACATGAACGTAGCATTTTATTTAAGTAGGAAATTTCAGAGTCCGTCCGGTATTTATCAATTCTGCGGTACATGCCGTCAAGCTGTTTCCAAAGGTAGACTACCAACTCTTTGTCTTTCCAATGGCTTAGACTTCCCAGAAATTCTTGTCTTGTTTCTCCTCGAATTCCGTTTATGCGCATTATCTCCTTAGGATATGAAAAGCAATGCGAGGAGGTATATGTTCCTATTTCTGTCCCAGACACTGTGCGATTCCCCAATCCTTTAATTCCACACATGTAATACAAGTTCACCTTAAAAGGAAACGAAAGCCATAACCTTATGACAGAAACGATTCGACCCGCTCGGGTCCTTGAAGCTGTACGGTACTTAGTTTACAGTTAACTGTACAGAACACACATTATCATTTTTGATAATGACTGGCTTAACCAAGTGGGCGATAGGGAAGAATTATCTTTTATAGCACATGAATCTGACTGCTAATCTATTGCTACAACAGCTTTATTCTCAACAAATCCATCAACAAGAAGACGTAAATCTAGGCGGTCATGAAACTTTATTAGAAAATAACAATACTGAGCTCGAACGTGTTGCTTTGGCCCCTGGGGAAGGCCCCCTTCCAACAAACCTTACCCTAGATGAAGATGCGGAAGAACTTGTTGTGCAGTGGTACCTAATGCCCTTTATATGTACAAAATGTCAGGTGCGGTAACTGCTACAAATATAAGGAATGAATCATTTGTTGACAGACTTGTACAGCATGACGACCGGTACCATATTCTGAAAGGTCTATTTTCCGCCCCAGCTCATAGGGAGGCTGAAAAAAAATAATAGCAACGTATACGCTGGGTGGTTGCGCGTTGTCTAGAATTACGCACGTTGATGACCTTGGCGTCCTCCTTGACCCAAAACTTAAGTTTTGTGTCCATATTACTTCTATGGTAAATAAAGCCAGGGGAGTGCTTGGATTTATAAAAAGGTGGTCAAAGGAATTTGATGATCCCTTTGTTACAAAGACTCTGTTCATTTCACTAGTCCAATCCCTGAGTACTGTTCAGCAGTTTGGAGTCCTCAGTATGGTGTACATATAGACCGGATAGAGTCTGTGCAAAAGAACTTTTTATTATTTGCTCTACGGGGCCTTAACTGGATTGCAAGCCTTATTTTACCATCCTACTCTAGTAGACTTCTCCTAATTAATCTACCATCCTTAGTAAACTGTAGAACGATGTTTGGCACAACTTTTATCTATGAACTTATTCACGGGGATGTGGAGAGTCCCGAGTTACTGGGTCGCATAAGCTTCTCCGTGCCTAATAGAATTACCAGGAACTATGTTCCTCTTACATTAAATATTTGTAGATCTAACTTTGATATGCATGAATCGTTTAGAGTACTGTGTAACGACTATAATAGACTATACCACATTATTTCTACTTCCGACTCTTTGCCAAGCTTAAAAGCATTAATTTTATCTTACTTAGCACAAAATTAGTATTAGTATTTAGCCTCGTACGTATTTCTAATCTTAGTCTGTCCACTTCTACATTGTGCTTTTTAACTTCTCGCGATCTCGTTTCTACGCCTATAAGGCTCCGCGCGTAACAAGCACTGCTTGGTGTCGTAAGGGCCACTTGTTTGCGCTGATCCTAGTGCATCAACGTCCGAATTAAAACAACTTGCGATGCTCATAACTCTTTCCGCTGCAGAATCTAGATGGAATGAGCAGTTAGTTATTATTTCACTTTTGGTGGATGTCAAAAATTTTATGAGGAACGAGCGGCAGCTCTTTCGAGCACCGAAAAAGCTCGCTTAATCCGATCTGACCCAATAACATTCCCTCGTTACCTTGACTACAGGCTCCGACAATTGCTGAAAGTTTTCAAAAGTTCGAAGATATTTGACGAGTATACCCTAGTCCACTATTATTGGAGGATCGAGTTTCAGCACAGGGGATCGCCACATTCTCATGGCATGTACTGGCTTTCTGAAGCTCCAAGGCTGATCGGAGCAGAGAATAGCGCTCAAGTTATACGTTTTATTGATAGGTTTATTACTACTAGCGGGGAAAATCCTGAATTGCAAGAATTTATTCAATACCAGCGCCATAAGCACAGTTTTTCATGTTTAGAAGAGCTTCTGCCGCTTCAATATGCAATACTCTCCAATGCCTGAAACTTTGGTTTTATATCCATTAGAAGAAAACGAAACCAATATTTAACATTCTAAAGAATTGAGGAATACCGTAGACCAGAGCGCGTAAGTGATGCTGATGCTCATAAAATTGTTAGGAATAATCCCAGCTCATTCGAGTACCGAAAAAGCTCGCTTAATCCGATCTGACCCAATAACATGCTCCCGTTACTTTGACTACAGGCTCCGACAATTGCTGAAAGTTTTCAAAAGTTCCGAGATATTTGACGAGTATACCCTAGTCCACTATTATTGGAGGATCGAGTTTCAGCACAGTGGATCGCCACATTCTCATGGCATGTACTGGCTTTCTGAAGCTCCAAGGCTGAACGGAGAAGAGAATAGCGCTCAAGTTATACGTTTTATTGATAGGTTTATTACTACTAGCGGGGACAATACTGAATTGCAAGAATTCATTCAATACTTTCAATGGCCAGGAATTCTGCCGCTTCAATATGACATACCCTGAAACTTTGGTTTTATATCCATTAAAAGAAAACGAAACCAATATTTAACATTCTAAAGAATTGTTTAAAAACATTAAAGAGCTTTTCAAGTCTAGTTCCGATGAAGAAGCAGCCACTTCTAATAATTTTAATTATTCCTGGACCACTGTGAAACGACATTTAAAGAATATAAGTTTGCCATTCGCTCCAGCCTAAAAAACCTCAGATATTTCTTCGACGCAAATTTTCCGACAGGTTGTTAAATGCGTACAACAAAAATATTTTGGGCTTACATAGGGCAAACCTGTTTTCCAATTTATCCTAGATGCGTACGCTTGTTGTAGTTATATAGTTAACTACATTAACAAATCCAACAGTAGCGTGTCGCAACTCCTTGGCGAAGCAAAGACTAAAATAAGTCACGGAAATATTTCAGTTAAAAGAAAACTGTAGCATCTCGGGAGCAAGTTCATTAACGCTACAGAGATTTCTGCCCAAGAAGCAACCTACAACATTTTAGGATTATATATGTCAGAAACTAGCGAAGGCAATATTTTTGTTAACACAAAAATACAGATAAAAGAGTGCGGATTGTACGATCTAATAGGGAAATAGCTTCCTGAAAACTCCACTGATATCTTTAAGAAAAAATTTGCTTGATCGGTATGTATAAAAGCATGAACAATTAGAGTCAATATGTCTTGCAGAATTTGCGGCTTAGTACAAATTCGTCAAGTCGAACTCTCAGAACTTATGTTTAATGACAATGAAAGAACATTCAGAAATAATTTTGATATAATAACGGCCAACAAGGAGCAATATGATGTATTTGATGATATGGAATTGGAGAGGGTTCTTCAAGATTTGCAAAATTTTGATAGAGAACCAAACAGTCCTCTTGCCGAGGGGCTTGCCTCCCAATACCTAGATGAAGAGCTTAGAGCCTTGACAGTACCAAACGTTGGGCAAAACGTAAATGTACTCCAAGAGGACATTGAGAATTACACAGAGGATGGAGAACTTCAAATTATTAGACTCCCCTGAGAACTCCAAATGCGTTCTCAATGCAACGACGAGCCCGACTTAGCCTGTAGTTAAAAATCCGCTCCTCCCTATGCAGATCCTTGCCACTATACGGCTTCATGATGCGCTTATGAAGGGGGAATGCATCATCACCAACAATGTAATAAGGGGTTCGATGGCCGTTTATAACATTGTCCTCCGGTAAGGGCAGCTGGTCTAAGAGCAACTGTTTGCCAAGATCGCTGTTGGAAAGTTCCATTCGTCTTCGAAGCCTTTAACCCACATCAGCATATTGCCCGTCGACCACTTGTGGAATTTATCCCGCTAAGCAGTCCAATGACAATAGGCACCTGGAGGAGAATCACTCCACAATGTTGCTTACTGATCTGATACGTTGATCCAATGTGGCGTTGCAGGTCTCCAGAGGCAGGAAATCTATATAGAGGATACAAAATATAAATATATTGTTATCTAAGACAAAATATTTAAAATCGAATTACAATAAAACGATGGCTTTTGGCACGAATATTAATACATTAATACAGTATTACTCACGTCACGGAAGAATATCGGTCTTTAAGGGCCCTTTTCTGCAGATATGGGCTCACCAAATATTTTCGCCGCTGTCCTTTGGCCTCTTCCTCTAATGCCACAATACATGCCGCCATACTAACAACCAAAATCACGCTTGTGTTTTTTGAACTCGGCATTTTCGTTTAATTTAATTTTTTTTGGATTTGTGTTTGTCAACCAACCAAGCTGATTGACAGTAAGACCGCAGTACGCTCAGTTCGAATAAACTCCTGAAATTTCGGGCACAATGGAAAGATTAAAGTTTCAACAAAGAGAACAAAAGAACAGAAAAGATCAAAGGTTTATGCATAGGTCGATATAAGGTAGCTGATTACCTTAAATTGAACAGCTTGCAATAGTACAGTTATATGAAATAAACCTATCTTAAAAACCCTTAACCAATCGTTACATTTAGGAATCGAGGGCAGGTATGTACAACCCAATAGTTTGATTTCATATTGCAACCCAGTCTAACTATTCCAATTCTTGAATTACATCATGCAGGTCAAAAGTCGAAGTTAGGTAACTGATTTGCTAAGGTACACGTACATAATCCCTTAATTGCATAATAAAACAAGAGAGAACGCCATAGTCGAGTGCCTCGACTATTAGATACCCGTTACACAGCTAAACAACTTAGTATAAATATGCCTTCTTTGCCGGGCAATTGCAACTGTGTACAATGTAAATACATAAATATGTATATGCTTACATACATACACACATACGCCATTGTTTGACTCAGACCTCCAATTTATTTAACTTGATTTGATTTGCATAGTTCTTGGGATATAGTTCGGTATTGACAAATGAAAACCATCGCAATTTCCTTTAAAAGAAATCCTTATCGAGAATTAACGTTGACTCTGTTGAGCACCTTGGCCAGCTGTTCCAAAGTCATCCGTTAGATGGCGCTATTGGTACCACGGGCCATGAAAGGCGGAAATGTAGGCGCTAGCCAGGCTTAACCGTTAAATGGGTTTTGGGCGTTAAAGTGGGCGTGGCAAACTTTTATTAGGCCAATCGATAGGTATTGACGAAACAAATACATATCAATTAAAATTTTCATAATAGCATCAAAACTGTGTCCACAGCTTGTGGCTTGTGGGCGTCAGAGGGGGCGTGGCACCATTTTGAAACAAACTTGCGCTGCGTAGGAACTCTTAAAATCTACATGCGAAATGTCAATATTCTAGCTTTTATAGTTTCCGAGATCTCAGCGTTCATACGGACGGACAGACAGACGGACAGACAGACAGACGGACATGGCTAGATCGACTCGGCTAGTGATCCTGAACAAGAATATATATACTTTATAGGGTCGGAAACGCTTCCTTCTACCTGTTACATACTTTTGCACGAATACAATATACCCTTTTACTCTACGAATAACGGGTATAAATATATATAATACATATATATACAGATAAAAGAGTGCGGATAGTACGATCTAATGGGGAAATAGCTTCCTGAAAACTCCACTGATATCTTTGAGAAAAAATTTGCTTGATCGGTATGTATAAAAGCATGAACAATTAGAGTCAATATGTCTTGCAGAATTTGCGGCTTGGTACAAATTCGTCAAGTCAGAACGTATGTCTAATGACAATGAAAAACATTCAGAAATTATTTTGATATAATCAAGGCCAACAAAGAGCAATATGATGTATTTGATGATATGGAATTGGAGAGGGTTCTTCAAGATTTGCAAAATTTTGATAGAGAACCAAGCACTCTTGCCGAGGGGCTTGTCTCCCAATACCTAGATGAAGAGCTTAGAGCCTTGACAGTACCAAACGTTGGGCTTAAACGTAAAACGTCTAAGAGCAAGATCGCTGTGGGAGAAGGCATTCATGTCTCCCTCGCTACCAAAAGCCCCCACATCAATGTAGTGAGCGTTGCAGATTGCCATAAGCACAACCGAATGAAAGCCTTACATTACAAACGATTTTGTTATTAAATTCTATTGCCAATTAAATAGTATCTAAAAAAGGCTTCCGCTATTTGGCGGGGCTTTTATTGCCACATGCTTTCCGTCGACTGCTCCAATACGATTTGGAAAGTTTCATTCGTCTTCGAAGCCTTTAACCCACATCAGCATATTGCCCGTCGTTCCCGTGGGGAATTTATCCCGCAAAGCAGTCCAATGACAATAGGCACCTGGAGGAGAATCACTCCACAATCTTGCTTACTAATTCGATAAGTTGATCCAATGTGGCGTTGCAGGTCTCTAGAGGCAAGAAATCTATATAAGAGGATACAAAATATAAATATATTGTTATCTAAGACAAAATATTTAAAATCGAATTTCTCTAAAACGATGGCTTTTGGCACGAATATTAATACATTATTGAACAGTGTTACTTACGTCGGAAGAATATCGGCATTTAAGGGCCCTTTCCTGCAGATATGGGCTCACCCAATATTTCCGCCGCTGTCCTTTGGCCTCTTCCTCTAATGCCACAATACATGCCGCCATACTAACAACCAAAATCACGCTTGTGTTTTTTGAACTCGACATTTTCGTTTAATTTAATTTTTTTTGGATTTGTGTTTGTCAACCAACCAAGCTGATTGACAGTAAGACCGTAGTACTCTCAGTTCGGATGAACTCCTGAAATTTCGGTCACAATGGAAAGATTAAAGTTTTAACGCTAAGAACAAAAAAGATCAAAGGTTTATGCATAGGTCGATATTAGGTAGCTTATTACCTTAAATTGAACAGCCTGCAATAGTACAGTTATATGAAATAAACCTATCTTTAAAACCCTTAACCAATCGTTACATTTAGGAATCGAGGGCAGGTATGTACAACCCAATAGTTTGATTTCATATTGCAACCCAGTTACCTAAACTATTCCGATTCTTGAATTACATCATGCAGGTCAAAAGTCGAATTATTTAACTGTTTATACCCGTTACTCGTAGAGTAAAAGGGTATATTGTATTCGTGCAAAAGTTTCCGACCCTATAAAGCGATCTAGCCATGTCCGTCTGTCCGTCTGTCTGTCTGTCCGTATGAACCCTGAGATCTCGGAAACTATAAAAGCTAGAAGATTGGCATTTTGCATGTAGATTTTGGGAGTTCCTACGCAGCGCAAGTTTGTTGCCACGCCCCCTCTGACGCCCACAAGCCACAAGCTGTGGCCACAGTTTTGATGCTATTATGAAAATTTTAATTGATATGTATTTGTTCTCGGTCTGAGGAACTTGTGAGATGGTTCTGAAGCCGCCTAGCTTTGGCGACCGAGAGGGTCGCAGGTTGCGGATTGCAGACGACCTCACTCGAGGCCAACTGCGAATAAGCTGGCGGTGGAAGTCAAACACGGAATCGTGGACGGAAACCCCAGCAAATACGCAGTCCCGGACAACCAGCGGGTATCTTGTAACGAGGCAGTATCGACGATGGGATTTGTTCAGCCGCATCTAAACAGTTGCTTTACACAAACCCAATATCCCCCACACACCACCTACCCACTTCCTCTTCCAAACAATATCTCACTCCGGGCCGGACTACGGTGTAATTCGGACGGTGCCAAGAGTCAGCCTGGCTGGGGGCCCGGATCAACAACTAGCTCAGTCTCAAACGGTGGGCTCAGGGAGATGGCGACCCCCTGTTCTATCTACCGCCTTACCCAGGTACCGCGGATTTCTGCCCGGGCGAACCTTTCCCCTTCTCAGCAGCTCGTGGGACCAATTATGAAAAAAAATAAATAAAAATACAAATAAGAAAACGGAGACGGGAACTCCACAAAAACCCGGCGCTGCAAAGATGAACGATGGTTCCACTGCAAGCACCAGTAGGGCTCAGAAAGGGCCCCAACCCAAACTAGGGATGACGGGGGACAGAAAGACTGTCGCTAACGCCTTCGCTATGTGCGCATCTGCGCCAAAACCAGCGGTAGGCGCAGCAAAGTCGATTGGGTCACCCGCTGGTGTAAAAAAGTTCACTTACGCAGAGAGACGGGCTGCCGCCCAAACCCTGCGCTCGCATGCCAGAAGCAATGTCGCCACGCCTTCGCCCGAATGGCTAAAGAAGGTAGAGTGGGCAAGGACGGTGTTTCCTAACTATGGGCAAGAGAAGCCCCAGCAAGAAGGTGCTCAGGCCAAGAGGCAACGCTCCATATCCGGAGAACAGGATCCCCAGAAATAAATGGAAGGCGGTTTAGTCCAAGCTGTCTCTTATTTGCCTGCGTATGGTACGCGAGAAGCCCGGTTCATCGCCTTGCTGTATGGACGCGGGCTGGTACAAGGCCAGTGTAAAAGTGGTGCCCTGCGATAATCAGCGATCAGCTGACCTATACAAACAGGCGGTAGCACAGCTCGGAGCAGTTTACGAAGGGGCGAACATAGTCGCTCTAGATTGGTGTGACGTCCCCAGTAGACCACGAGCCAGAATTTGGCTCCCAGCAGCAATCGTATCACCGGAGGACATCCTTTATATGTTGAAAGAATGCAACTCAAATCTCCCCACAAAAGACTGGAAAGTCGTTAAGTTGGAGGAGCACGCAGGTGACGTGAACCAAGCGATTGTGGTGCTGAATAAGGAGTCGGTCGCTCCCATAGAGGCTGCTCGGGGAACGCTCAACTATGGTTTCAGTGCCATACATATAAAGATTAACAAAGGGGACTCCAATTCCTCGGGAAGTCCTGCCGGCAACCCAGCTGAGCAGGTACTTGCGGAGGAAGTGGAGGCCCCTGGTGTGCCGAAGGACGGCTACTCAACCGACTCGTCGCTGAGCAGCAGGCAGGGTTGCTGGACTAGGAACAAAAGATTACAAGTTTATGCTTGACCCCAAACAAGGTAAAATTCGAACCTGCATCATAGCCAAACGGCATTTTAGTACATTTCTGCTTCGCAATTACAGCAACGGAGACAACACAGCAACAAGCCTGGAGCTGCAAAGCGGCTCTATTAGGATGCTATCGGCCTACATGGCTTTTGAAAAGGTAGACCCCCCAGACGCGCTAGTCAGAGGACTGGTACAGGAATGTGAAGAGCTTAAGAAAGGTTTGGTGATAGGATGCGATGCAAATGCCCACCATACTCAGTGGGGCTGCCCTATCAACAACGACAGAGGTGAGTCTTTATTTGATTTCATTCTAAATTCGAACTTATTTCTTTGTAACAGGGGCAATACCACTACTTTTATAACAACAACGTGCCAAACGATCATAGATCTAACCCTGGCATCAGATTCACTCATAAGCACAGTCACAAACTGGGCTGTCTCCGATGAGCACTCATTTTCAGATCACAGGTTTATAGAGACAACCTTGTCCCTAGAGTCATCCGCGCCGGTCAGCTTTGCCAACCCCAGGCGGGCAAACTGGAATAAATACAAAGAAATTTTATCGACCTTCCTCCCCAGGGAGCCACCAGAAAGCACTTTTTGCACTCAGGAGCTAGATAATATAGTAAGCAAATTCACAGAAGCATGCAACGCGGCATTCACAGCTGCATGCCCGTTAGGGAAACCAAGAGGAAAGAAAAAACCTCCTTGGCGGACCCAGCAATTATCAATCCTCAGAGCCAAATGCAGAAACCTGTTCAACACAGCGAAAGCTACAAATGAGGACATAAACTGGCAAAGCTACAAAAAGGAACTAGCCACATACAAAAAGGCCATCAGAAAAGAGAAGAGAACTGCGTGGCAGAACTTCTGCTCGAATATTGAAAAGACAACTGATGCCGCAAGGCTCAGAAAAATACTTTTTAAGACAGCCGTATCCTTGGGCTATCTCCAAAAGGCTGACGGATCATGGTCGGACTCTAGTGTAGAATCCCTAAACCTACTCCTAGACGCTCACTTCCCAGGGAGCCTGCAAACAGGACATCCCCCAGGAAGACACATTGGAGAAAGAATAAACTTAAATCCCCTACTATCAGACCGTAATATAAACTGGTCCATTCATAGTTTTAAACCATACAAATCGCCGGGACCGGACAATATATCACCGGCACATATTCAGCAAGCAGGAGAGCTAGCTATAAAATGGCTGAGAAAAATCTTCCAGACCATTCTTGCAGTAGGAGACCTACCTACAGCATGGCGGGAAACGAAAGTCGTTTTCATCCCTAAGGCAGGGAAGGCCACCCATACTACAGCGAAGAATTTCAGACCGATAAGTCTGACATCATTCCTGCTAAAAATCCTAGAAAGACTGATAGGTCTACACATTAGAGACATCATTGACCCGACGCAGATATCAGAGGCGCAACACGCATACACCAAAGGTAAGTCGACCGAATCGGCGCCACGGCAATAACAGAATCCCTCACTGAACTAGGAGTTGAGCCACCGCTGGTGGGGCTGATCCACAAATTGCTGATAAGCAGACCGGTCACGGCCACACTAGGAACCTCGACCCAGACTAGATTAGTGAACAGAGGCACTTTGCAAGGAGGGTTACTATCACCCCTCTTATGGAATATCGCGGTAAATAAACTACTGCGGATTCTTGAAGGAGGAGGCTGTAAAATAGTGGCATACGCAGACGATGTCGCTATCATCATTAATGGTAAGTATCCACAAACGTTATGCGATCTTATGACCGCAAAACTAAAAACACTATCGGAATGGACTACAAAGAACGGACTTGGGGTAAATCCCTCAAAAACGGAACTAGTCCTTTTAACAAATAGATACAAAATCCCAAAACTTAACCCACCCACTTTAAACAACTCTAATCTCTCTTTTAGCGAGCACGCAAGATACTTGGGGTTAGTATTAGATAAGCGTCTTAAATGGGGCTTAAACAGCCAAGAGAGAACCAAGAAAGCGACCATTGCACTTTACTCTTGTAAAAAAGCAATCGGGCTAAGATGGGGTATGTCCCTTAAAATCGTCAATTGGATATACACAGCGGTAGTCAAGCCAATCCTACTATATGGAGTGGCTCTGTGGTGGACCGCTTTACACAAACAATGTATCTTAACTCCCCTTAACAAAGTACAGCGCATGGCGGCTTTGTGTATTAGTGGAGCCCTTCGAACTACCCCAAACGAAGCGCTGAATGCGATCTTGAACCTCCAGAGCCTGGACTTAGCAGGCATGGAAAGGGCGAACTCGGCAGCCATTCGACTAAGGGATACGGGGCAATGGAAAGCCTAACTGTATGGTCACGCTAAGATTCTTCAGCATGACAAATTGATCCCGGCAAAAACGGATCTATGTAAAACCCGTGAATACAGTCACACGCCCTTCGAAGCTCTGATCCCAGGCAGGGAAGTATGGGATCGGGGCCGACCGGGCTCAATAGACGCAATCTGTTTATATACAGACGGCTCCAAACTAGACGGACACGTAGGTGGAGGCATATACCCCGAGCAGATCAGGCAGTCATTCACACTTCCTGACCATTGCAGTGTCTTCCAAGCGGAAGTGTATGCTATAATGGAAGCACTCGTCTGTTTAATGGACTTAAACACTCAGAACAGACACATAAACATAAACAACATATAGTGATAGCCAAGCGGCTTTTAAATCAATCTACTCGACGAATACAAACTCCCGAACAATAGCAGACTGTCGCAAATCTCTCCACGAGATGGCTAGTCAGTTTACTGTCAGCCTTATATGGATTCCGGTTCACCGGGAAGGTGAAGGCACCACCAAACCTCTACTTCCAGGAAAGGAAAATGTTGGTGCTCGCGCACTTTGCGTGTTTTAAAATTTGTTGAATAGTGTAAGGCGGGAGCGGGAGCGCAATAAAGATCAAATCGCTCTCGCGAATTCGCCCCGTGTCTCGCCCCCGTCGTTAAGTTAGGCTTAAGCATTTTTATATTGAAATTAAAAGCCAGTGTTATATCGAACTCGATCCAAACCGCACTCCTTTTCGTCATTCTCTTCGTCGTTATTAAAATCGTCCGAGATCCACCAATTCACGTATTTGTTAATACAAAAGAGTATTAAGTTTTTTCATGGTGACCCCGACGTGATTTTTGGAGTTTTCGCGATTTTAATTTTAACAAAAAATAAAAAACAAAAACTCGCGTCGGTACGGCAACAAAGTTTTCGTTTTCTTTGGAGCTGCGTTGGAAGTCTGCTGAACCCTCCCTCTTGCTGCTGTGAAAATGGAAAAAAAGGAAGTCTCAAGCCCAAAATTGGCCAAGCAGGTATAGAGTGCGAAAAGTTGAAAGATAATCTGTAAATATTTGTCGGCATCCTGTTTTTTTTTTTTAAATAAAATTCCCCCATTTCTCGTCGTAGTGAACACCAATTATAGCTGTGCAAAAAATTAAAAAGGCAAAAGTTGAGACTTGTGAAAAGTTATAATTCGAGAATTAAATCCCCGGCAAATTTTCTGCCGCGCATTTTCTTCAAATTTCCCTCGCTTTTCGCCATTTCCCGCGCTTTTAAGCGTCAGGTTTATATATTCGTTGCCCTTAGTTATCGGTCAGTGCATCATTCTCCGTTAGCATTGCGTTGAGCACCGCCAGCCGGACACACATACACACACACACAGACAACGTAGCCCGTTCTTTCGAGTTCTCTTTCGTCGTTTTCGTTTTCGATCGCTGGAACGGTGCAGCGTTGCCGCTGCCTAAACGTTTGTTCGTTTTTTGGTGTTTGAGTTTGGCGTGTGCTCCCCTACACTACGTGCGCTCGGCATATTATATTGAATTATTAAATAATTTAGGATTCCTTAAATTAATTTCTTAATTAATTTTAAATAACTCCCCTACACTGCTTGCGTTCAGCTTATTCCTCTCGTTGGTTATTATTATTTAAATTTAATAAATTTAAAAACAAAATTTTTTTGTACACACTTACATATAATTAAAAAAAAAATAAATAAATAAATTAAATTAAATTTAAAAATCTTCGATACCAAAAAAAAAAAAAAAAATGACAAAATCAGAAAGCAACAACCAGGAAATCGAAGAGTTGAAAAACCAACGAGATGGATATATGAGGAGTATAGAGCGAACGCAAAGATGTTTAAATGAGGGTCGATTCTTTTTAAATACGGTTGAGTTAGAATGTCGATTGGAAATCCTAAATACGCACATCGAAAATGCTTCGCTTATACAAAATAAAATTGAAGCGAAAGATGGAAATGATGAAGAAGAGCTCGAAGAGACTGCGATAATAGCAAAATCGTTGCTAATTTCCCTAATTGCGGAAACGAAGCGTAAGAGCGTTGACAATTCCGCTCCGCCGACAACGCGCACACCCCAATGCCGTTTGCCGAGCGTCGCTCTTCCAACCTTCAGCGGAAAGCATTCCGAATTTAAACATTTTATAAGCCTTTTCGAAACTTTTGTTGACAAAGATGACACTCTGCACGATATCGAAAAATTCAACCATCTAATATCGTGTTTGGCTGGAGACGCGCTAGGAACAGTCAGGGCATTCCAAGTTACCGCGGATAATTATCCAAAAGCTCTGGCTAGCCTAAGGCGGGTGTACGATAATGATTGTTTAATTTTCTTTGACAATATATCGACACTGTTTAATCTGCCAAAGATTGCCCAGCCATCAGCTACCGCCTTGAGAAACCTGATCGACACAGTCACAGCGCTGTACGATTCTCTTTTGTCCATTGGGGATGACAAACGTATTACGAATGCCATCCTCATCCATCTAGTAATGGGCAAAGTCGATGCAGGAACTAAAAGAAAATGGGAAGAACAATTGGATTATACCTCGCTTCCTCTTTGGAGCGAGTGTGAGTCGGCCCTGAACAAGCGCTATCAGCATATGGTTGCCGAAGAAGCGTGTAAGCCAAAAATTGTTCAGCAGAGCCAGGCTTATCCAAAGAAGAATGGAAACAGCAGTTTTTCGTTTGTTGCTGCCATGGACGACCGCGAAGTATGTGTGTTTTGCAACTCAGCAGAACATCAAGTAGGAAATTGCACTGCTTGCCCTAACAGTTCAGCAAAGATTCGATTTCGCAAAAAAGGCTCCCTTGTGCATTAACTGCCTTCGTAAGGGCCACACGGTAAAAAGATGCAAATCGAAGAGATGCAGGGTGTGTAAGTCCTCACACCACACATTGCTGCACATTTATTCGCCATCAAATCTCGCGTTGCCACCTCCTCCTCAGCCCACGCTCTTGCAGAATACTCCATCCACTTCGCATGTTTTGCATGCGACTGCATCGGATAGACTTATTCTTGCCACAGCCATCATGAGCGTCCAAACAAAACGTGGCGAATTAGTTTTGGCTCGAGCGTTGCTCGATTCTGGTTCACAAGTAAATTTTGTGACCGACGAGCTCGCTCAGAGACTTCAGATTAAGAGAGAGGACGTGTGTTTGAGCTTGCGGGGCATTGGTGGAACTAATGCTCAAGCAACCAAGAAAATACACACGATAGTCAAGTCGCGAGTGGGTAGCAGTCAATTGTCGTCCGAATTTTACATGCTAAAAAATATTTCTGGTTATCATCCGGATCAAACGGTGAACACCAGCGGCTGGAGGGTGCCTGAAAATATTCAATTGGCAGATCCATTCTTCTTCAAGCCCCAAAAAATAGACATGCTTATAGGCGCAGACTCGTTCTTTGAACTATTGTCAGTCGGCCATATAAAGCAAGGGCCTGAGTTTCCCATTTTGCAGAAAACAGTTCTCGGCTGGATAGTGTCAGGGAGATGTGCCTCAGAAAAAATAAGAAATGCTGAAAAGTTGGTACATCTCAGCTGCCAGGAGGAAGTGTTGGAGTCAAAAGACACAACCCTGCAGAAATTTTGGTCTGTGGAGGACTTGCCGCCCAAGGCCAAGGTCCATACTCCTGAGCAGCAACTTTGTGAGCAACACTTTGAGAAAAATACTCAAAGATTGTCGTCCGGAAGATTTTCGGTTCGTTTGCCGTTCAAATCTGACCCGAACACTCTTGGTTCATCATATGAAGTTGCGAAACGTAGATTTTTGTCGCTTGAAAGAAGATTATCCAAAGATCCTTCTTTAAAAAAGATGTATCTGGGATTCATGGAAGAATATGAAGCCATGGGCCACATGTCTTCCAATGACAATAAAATTCCAGACAGTTCGCACTATTTCATTCCGCACCAATGCGTGCTGCGACCTCAAAGCACCTCGACAAAGTTGAGAGTTGTATTCGACGCCTCGAGCCGTACATCGACGCAGGTCGCGTTGAATGACATCTTGATGGTTGGCCCCACCATTCAAGAGGAGCTGTATTCGATCCTTCTTCGGTTCAGACTGCACAAGTTTGCGCTTGCAGCAGACGTAAAAAAGATGTATCGTCAAGTAATGGTTGACGAAGCTGACCGAAACTTTCAGCTCATAGTGTGGAGACGAGATCCATCTGAGTCTCTAAAAATCTTCAAGCTGAACACCGTGACTTATGGAACTTCGCCAGCACCCTATCTGGCGATTCGGTGTTTAATGCGGCTTGGAGAGATCGCGCAGGATTCGTGTCCAAAAGCCGCTAAGGTCATTCAGAATGACTTTTATGTTGACGATTTGTTGACTGGCGCCAGATGCGTTGAGGACCTGCTAAGCCTTCGAGACGAAGTTTCTCAGGTATTGCAAGAGGCAGGATTTGAATTGGCAAAGTGGTTTTCTAACTGCCCAGAGTTGTCCGCATCTGAAAGCGCTGTCATGCCGCTAACGGCAGACTCAGACGTAACTAAAACCCTTGGCGTGGTTTGGTTGCCGGGTAAAGATTACTTTCAATTTCGGTTGGATGACTCTTTCCTGGATCTTCGTGCGACAAAACGAAACATACTGTCGGTGACTGCCCGACTGTTCGATCCGCTTGGCCTATTGTGTCCTCTAGTGACTAGGGCAAAAATGTTGTTGCAGGAACTGTGGCTTCGAAAGTTAGACTGGGACGAGTCGCTGCCGATACAACTGCAGACATCTTGGGAAGCCTTTAAGAGAACGCTATTGCAGCTGCCCAAGATCAAGGTATCGCGATTCGTTCATACAGACGCCAAAGTCCCGGCAGAAATACATGGTTTCGCTGACGCTTCCATGCGAGCATATGGAGCGTGCATCTACGTTCGAACTAGTACCGCTGAAGGTTTAAAAGTATCTTTATTGACAGCAAAATCCAAAGTAGCTCCCCTCAAGACGAAAACTTTGCCTCGCCTTGAGTTGTGCGCAGCTCACCTTCTTGCGGATCTTTATAATCGTGTAAGACCATTGCTCAATTTTCCGATTACAAAAGTGTTCCTCTGGACGGATTCGGAGATCACTTTGCATTGGATCAAAACGCATCCTTCGTCGTTGTCAGTTTTTGTCTCAAACCGAGTGGCGGAGATTCAAGAGTGGTCGGAAAAAGCAATCTGGAGACATGTCCCCACGAAGGTAAACCCAGCGGACATTGTGTCACGGGGATGTGACGTTGAGGAACTTACAGCTTCCATTTGGTTCGCTGGGCCGTCGTTTTTGCTCGATGCAGAAAAAGATTGGTCTGTAAATCGACACTTCGAAGTACCTGCTGATGTCGTGTCGATGGAATTACGCAAATCAGCATTGGCGCTTGTGGTAATTCCAGAGCCCAATTATGTGCTTCAGAAAATAGAATCCTTTTCGTCGCACATAAGGCTTCTAAGGGTTTTCGTGTGGGTCTTACGGTTTATTCAAAGGTGTAAAAAAGTGTCGCAGCCCTTTGAAAAAAGTATACCACCAAGAGAACTGAATTTTGCGTTCGAGAAAATAGTGGAAGTGATCCAATCTCACGAGTTCAGTGACGACATGGGTAAAATTCGAAAAAATAAACCGGTAGCAACGAATATACAAAAACTAAGCCCTTTTCTTCAGGAGAAAAAATTAGATTGGTGTTCCTCGACATTGCTGCGAGTTGGGGGTCGGTTATTGAATGCTCCTATCCCATACGAAGCCAAATTCCCGTTGTTGTTGTCGAAAGGCTCACAGTTTGTTAAAACGTACGTGTCCTACCTGCACGTTACAAATTGTCATGCTGGCCCTCGAGCTCTTGTAAGTCTGTTGCGAGAAAAGATATGGTTGGTTAATGCGCAGGAAGTTTGCCGCAGAACAGTTCGTTCTTGCATTCGTTGCTTTCGGTGCAAGCCGCAACTCTTGACGCAAATCATGGGGAACTTGCCATCAGACAGACTTCGAGCTCTCCGCCCTTTTAATATCTGTGGTGTTGATTTTTGTGGCCCATTTAACACAACGTATCGTATCCGTGGCAAGCCACCGTACAAATCATACGTGGCATTGTTTGTATGTTTTGCGTCCAAAGCGGTCCACTTAGAGTTAGTGTCTGACCTCACCACTGATGCGTTTTTGTTGGCATTCCAAAGGTTCGTGAGTCGACGCGGGATTCCGGAGAAGGTGTGGTGCGACAACGCGACGAACTTCGTCGGAGCCGATCGCCACATGAGAGAGTTCCGGGCCCGTCTGGAGGAGCAGGGGGGCGGTATCGCAACATTCGCGTTAAGAAAAGGATGCGAGTTTGCGTTCATACCGCCCAGAGCACCTCACTTCGGCGTACTATGGGAGGCAGGTGTGAAGTCTGCAAAGCACCTGTTCCTTCGGACGGTCGGCGAAGACATTCTGACCGCGGAGGAGCTCGGAACTCTCCTCATCAGCGTGGAGGCCGTGCTCAACTCCAGGCCCCTCGGAGCGATCAGCACGGATCCCAACGACGGCGAAGCCCTAAGCCCACGCCATCTTCTGATCGGCGGGCCCCTCCTAGCTCCACCCTCAGCAGCGCTCCCGAACCAAATCAGCCCAACCTGCTTACGACGATGGCGCAGTGTCTCGTCTCTCAGGCACAGGTTTTGGCAGCGTTGGTCCCGGGAGTACGTCTCGAGCCTCCAGGCAAAAAACAAGTGACACCAGGAGGTCCAAAACGTCGACGTGGGAGCTCTCGTCGTCGTCGCCGAGGACAACCTTCCGCCGCAGCAGTGGATGACCGGGCGGATCGTGGCGGTGCACGTCGGCGCTGACGGCAAGGTCCGAGTGGCGGACGTGAAGACGAAGGATGGGACGTATCGGCGAGCGGTGCATAGGCTGGCGGTGCTTCCTGTGGCATGCTGAAGACGGCGGTCCTTCAGAGGGGGCGGTGTTCGCGCACTTTGCGTGTTTTAAAATTTGTTGCATAGTGTAAGGCGGGAGCGGGAGCGCAATAAAGATCAAATCGCTCTCGCGAATTCGCCCCGTGTCTCGCCCCCGTCGTTAAGTTAGGCTTAAGCATTTTTATATTGAAATTAAAAGCCAGTGTTATATCGAACTCGATCCAAACCGCACTCCTTTTCGTCATTCTCTTCGTCGTTATTAAAATCGTCCGAGATCCACCAATTCACGTATGTGTGTCCGGCTGGCGGTGCTCAACGCAATGCTAACGGAGGATGATGCACTGACCGATAACTAAGGGCAACGAATATATAAACCTGACGCTTAAAAGCGCGGGAAATGGCGAAAAGCGAGGGAAATTTGAAGAAAATGCGTGGCAGAAAATTTGCCGGGGATTTAATTCTCGAATTATAACTTTTCACAAGTCTCAACTTTTGCCTTTTTAATTTTTTGGACAGCAATAATTGGTGTTCACTACGACGAGAAATGGGGGAATTTTATTTTTTTAAAAAAAACCAGGATGCCGACAAATATTTATTTTATTTTGGTCCAAAGCGATTCACTTACTTATGTATGAATAATTCGAAATATGTAAATATGTATGGATGTATATATCAGAATTATAATTGTTAGTACATGCAAGTTTTATTTATTTCTTGGTTAGAATGCTCGCTGTCTACCGAATTTTTCACACGAATGCAAAAAGTTGAAAGATGGGCCAAAACACAATTAAAACGCCACAGATTAGCTTTCAACTTTTCGCTCTCTATACCTGCTTGGCCAATTTTGGGCTTGAGACTTCCTTTTTTTCCATTTTCACAGCAGCAAGAGGGAGGGTTCAGCAGACTTCCAACGCAGTTCCAAAGAAAACGAAAACTTTGTTTTTTGTTAAAATTAAAATCGCGAAAACTCCAAAAATCACGTCGGGGTTTTTTCAGTTGGCATGCCTATGGCTACTTGCAAGCTAATTATTAAAAATCATTTCAGGAAATTAGCCAACACTCATTGGCAAAACACACCGCAATGCCGAATCTCTCACCAGACATGGCCTGCAATAAGCAATAAGAAAACATCAGAACTACTCAGTTTCAGCCGCACTGAGTGCGGCATGCTAATTCGAATACTCACAGGCCACTGGCTCGTTGGCGCACATGCCGGCAGGCTAAAAGCCCCAAAAAATGATTTTTGTAGAAGCTGCAGGGATGAGGAAGAAGAGGAAACGGTGGAACTCTGTTCATGCCCAGCCCTATGCAGGCTTAGACTGAAAAACTTAGGATATCCTTTCATAAATGACTTGACCGAAATATCGCAGAATAACCTGAAGAGTCTTAGCTCTTTTATTAAATCCTCCGGATGGGGGACTTGCTGATCGACCAACCTACAGGCTCACTCTTAACGGATAGGGGATCCAAAAATAGAGATCATACGGTATCACAATGGACCCACAGAGGTCTAAGTGTGCCAGGCTATAGTCTGGCAGCCGTCCTAACCTAACCTAACCTAACCTAACCTATGTATTTGTTTCGTCAATACCTATCGATTGGCCCAATAAAAGTTTGCCACTCCCACTCTAACTCCCAAAAACCCATTAAACGCTTAAGCCTGGCTAGCGCCTACATTTCCGCCTTTCATGGCGCCATCTAACGGATGACTTTGGAACAGCTGGCCAAGGTGCTCAACAGAGTCAACGTTAATTCTCGATAAGGATTTCTATTAAAGGAAATTGCGATGGTTTTCATTTGTCAATACCGAACTATATCCCAAGAACTATGCAAATCAAATCAAGTTAGCCAAATTGGAGGTCTGAGTCAAACAACGGCGTACGTGTGTATGTATGTAAGCATTGCACTCAAAAACATAAACATAAACACATCTGTTGGTGCAGGACAAAAGCTGCCTGCGCTAAAGCAGCGCTGGTGCTGATGCTTGTGCTGTAAAACTGCCAGCTCTAAGAGATCGCCGAATTAAAATTGATAATTTGAACTGAGTAACGGGTATCTAATAGTCGAGGCACTCGACTATAGCGTTTTCACTTGTTTGCTAATGTACACGTACATAATCCCTTAATTGCATAATAAAAAAAAATATATATAGTCATGAGCAAAAAGGGTTGACCTTTGTGTTGTCAACAGGTAAAATACCAGCCTTTATATTGACACGTATGCCTAATCCATGGATTAGGAGGTAAATAAGAGTCGCCGTAAAACAACATGTATCTGTGTAGGCCAGTTTTACTTTTAATGTGTATTTATTTTTAAAATAGTGCGTAAAGTTATATCTTCTACAATTGATTTGGTAAGTTTGTCAAACTTGTATTTGTTGTAATTTTATCACAACATTATAAAATTATGTATGTATCAACTTTAAACCAAAAACGGGGCTAAGGATTGAAGATTATCATAGTATTAGACACAATTTCCAAATTCCTTCATAACTTTTAAATAACAACGACGTATATGTTCTTTATATTTTTATTTATACAATTTTTTTAAACAGAAAAATAAAGTGAATGCCACGCGTATCTACCTTATCTCAGGAACAACGCCGCCAAGCCGCACTAAGGCGCAGCCGAGCCCAATATCGTCAAAATGCACCGCAGATAAGGACCAGCAATGCTCTACATATTGTCGAGACCTGCGCAAGTAATTTGGAAGTAGCTGAAGAAGCACGCTCGCGAAATACGGCAGCACGCTTTGTCAGAAGGCTTAGTTATCGAATTCGAGCTGGGAAACGCGCAGCGCACGCTCTTGCCAGGGCTAACTATGAGGAGCGCCAACGACAGCAGTCGCAAAATACTGTAGCGCACGCGTTAGCCAGAGCTAACTCCGAGGAGCGCCGATGACGGCAGCCGCAAAATACTGCTAATCGCGCAACCTGGAAGTCGGTTGAAGAAAATCGCGTTCCAGAACGACCACACGACGGTATAGCTCACGCTCTTGCTAGGGCTAACTTCGTGAAACGTCGACCACAGCAGGACCGAAACACTGCAACGCACGCTCTTGCCAGGACTAACTCCGAGGAGCGCTGAGTACAGCAGTCGCAAAATACTGCTTATCGCGTTACCTGGAGGGTGGATGAGGAAAACCGTAGACCAGAGCGCGTACGAGATGCCAACATGAACGTAGCATTTTATTTAAGTAGGAAATTTCAGAGTCCGTCCGGTATTTATCAATTCTGCGGTACATGCCGTCAAGCTGTTTCCAAAGGTAGACTACCAACTCTTTGTCTTTCCAATGGCTTAGACTTCCCAGAAATTCTTGTCTTGTTTCTCCTCGAATTCCGTTTATGCGCATTATCTCCTTAGGATATGAAAAGCAATGCGAGGAGGTATATGTTCCTATTTCTGTCCCAGACACTGTGCGATTCCCCAATCCTTTAATTCCACACATGTAATACAAGTTCACCTTAAAAGGAAACTGGAATACTCCCATAACCTTATGACAGAAACGTTTCGACCCGCTCGGGTCCTTGAAGCTGTACGGTACTTAGTTTACAGTTAACTGTACAGAACACACATTATCATTTTTGATAATGACTGGCTTAACCAAGTGGGCGATAGGGAAGAATTATCTTTTATAGCACATGAATCTGACTGCTAATCTATTGCTACAACAGCTTTATTCTCAACAAATCCATCAACAAGAAGAAGAAGTAAGTCTAGGCGGTCATGAAACTTTATTAGAAAATAACAATACTGAGCTCGAACGTGTTGCTTTGGACCCTGGGGAAGGCCCCCCTTCTAACAAACCTTACCCTAGATGAAGATGCGGAAGAACTTGTTGTGCAGTGGTACCTAATGTCCTTTATATGTACAAAATGTCAGGTGCGGTAACTGCGACAAATATAAGGAATGAATCATTTGTTGACAGACTTGTACAGCATGACGACCGGTATCATATTCTGAAAGGTCTATTTTCCGCCCCAGCTTATAGGGAGGCTGAAAAAAAGTAATAGCAACGTATACGCTGGGTGGTTGCGCGTTGTCTAGAATTACGCACGTTGATGACCTTGGCGTCGTCCTTAACCCAAAACTTAAGTTTTGTGTCCATATTACTTCTATGGTAAATAAAGCCAGGGGAGTGCTTGGATTTATAAAAAGGTGGTCAAAGGAATTCGATGATCCCTTTGTTACAAAGACTCTGTTCATTTCACTAGTCCAATCCCTGAGTACTGTTCAGCAGTTTGGAGTCCTCAGTATGGTGTACATATAGACCGGATAGAGTCTGTGCAAAAGAACTTTTTATTATTTGCTCTACGGGGCCTTAACTGGATTGCAAGCCTTATTTTACCATCCTACTCTAGTAGACTTCTCCTAATTAATCTACCATCCTTAGTAAACTGTAGAACGATGTTTGGCACAACTTTTATCTATGAACTTATTCACGGGGATGTGGAGAGTCCCGAGTTACTGGGTCGCATAAGCTTCTCCGTGCCTAATAGAATTACCAGGAACTATGTTCCTCTTACATTAAATATTTGTAGATCTAACTTTGATATGCATGAATCGTTTAGAGTACTGTGTAACGACTATAATAGACTATACCACATTATTTCTACTTCCGACTCTTTGCCAAGCTTAAAAGCATTAATTTTATCTTACTTAGCACAAAATTAGTATTAGTATTTAGTCTCGTACGTATTTCTAATCTTAGTCTGTCCACTTCTACATTGTGCTTTTTAACTTCTCCCGATCTCGTTTCTACGGCTATAAGGCTCCGCGCGTAACAAGCACTGCTTGGTGTCGTAAGGGCCACTTGTTTGCGCTGATCCTAGTGCATCAACGTCCGAATTAAAACAACTTGCGATGCTCATAACTCTTTCCGCTGCAGAATCTAGATGAAATGAGCAGTTAGTTATTATTTCACTTTTGGTGGATGTCAAAAATTTTATGAGGAACAAGCGGCAGCTCTTTCGAGCACCGAAAAAGCTCGCTTAATCCGATCTGACCCAATAACATTCCCTCGTTACCTTGACTACAGGCTCCGACAATTGCTGAAAGTTTTCAAAAGTTCGGAGATATTTGACGAGTATATCCTAGTCCACTATTATTGGAGGATCGAGTTTCAGCACAGGGGATCGCCACATTCTCATGGCATGTACTGGCTTTCTGAAGCTCCAAGGCTGATCGGAGCAGAGAATAGCGCTCAAGTTATACGTTTTATTGATAGGTTTATTACTACTAGCGGGGAAAATCCTAAATTGCAAGAATTTATTCAATAACAGCGCCATAAGCAAAGTTTTTCATGTTTAGAAGAGCTTCTGCCGCTTCAATATACAATACCCTCCAATGCCTCAAACTTTGGTTTTATATCCATTAGAAGAAAGCGAAACCAATATTTAACATTCTAAATAATTAAGAAAAACCGTAGACCAGAGCGCGTAAGAGATCCTGATGCTCATTGGATTGTTAGAAATAATCCCAGCTCATTCATTCCAATTTATCCTAGATGCGTACGCTTGTTGTAGTTATATAGTTAACTACATTAACAAATCCAACCGTAGCGTGTCGCAACTCCTTGGCGAAGCAAAGACTGAAATAAGTCACGGAAATATTTCAGTTAAAAGAAAACTGTAGCATCTCGGGAGCAAGTTCATTAACGCTACAGAGATTTCTGCCCAAGAAGCAACCTACAACATTTTAGGATTATATATGTCAGAAACTAGCGAAGGCAATATTTTTGTTAACACAAAAATACAGATAAAAGAGTTCGGATAGTACGATCTAATAGGGAAATAGCTTCCTGAAAACTCCACTGATATCTTTGAGAAAAAATTTGCAACCCAATTACCTAAACTATTCCAATTCTTTAATTACATCATGCAGGTCAAAAGTCGAAGTTAGGTAACTGTTTTGCTAATGTACACGTACATAATCCCTTAATTGCATAATAAAAAAAATATATAGTCATGAGCAAAAAGGGTTGACCTTTGTGTTTTCAACAGGTAAAATACCAGCCGTTATATTGACACGTATGCCTATTCCATATATTTGAGAAAAATTTGCTTGATCGGTATGTATAAAAGCATGAACAATTTGAGTCAATATGTCTTGAAGAATTTGCGGCTTGGTACAAATTCGTCAAGTCGAACTCTCAGAACATATGTTTAATGACAATGAAAGAACATTCAGAAATAATTTTGATATAATCAAGGCCAACAAAGAGCAATATGATGTATTTGATGATATGGAATTGGAAATGGTTCTTCAAGATTTGCAAAATTTTGATAGAGAACCAAACAGTCCTCTTGCCGAGGGGCTTGCCTCCCAATACCTAGATGAAGAGCTTAGAGCCTTGACAGTACCAAACGTTGGGCAAAACGTAAATGTACTCCAAGAGAACATTGAGAATTACCCAGAGGATGGAGAACTTCAACTTATTAGACTCACCTGGGAACTCCAAATGCGTTCTTAATGCAACGACGAGCCCTTAGCCTGTAGTTAAAAATCCGCTCCTCCCTATGCAGATCCTTGCTACTATACGGCTTCATGATTATAAGGGGTTTATAACATTGTCCTCCGGTAAGGGCAGCTGGTTTAAGAGAAACTGTTTGCTAAGATCGCTGTTGGAAAGTTCCATTCGTCTTCGAAGCCTTTAACCCACATCAGCATATTGCCCGTCGACCACTTGTGGAATTTATCCCGCTAAGCAGTCCAATGACAATAGGCACCTGGAGGAGAATCACTCCACAATGTTGCTTACTGATCTGATACGTTGATCCAATGTGGCGTTGCAGGTCTCCAGAGGCAAGAAATCTACATATATAAGAGGATACAAAATATAAATATATTGTTATCTAAGACAAAATAATTAAAATCGAATTACAATAAAACGATGGCTTTTGGCACGAATATTAATACATTGTTGAACAGTATTACTCACGTTGGAAGAATATCGGTCTTTAAGGGCCCTTTTCTGCAGATATGACCTCACCCAATATTTCCGCCGCTGTCCTTTGGCCTCTTCCTCTAATGCCACAATACATGCCGCCATACTAACAACCAAAATCACGCTTGTGTTTTTTGAACTCGACATTTTCGTTTAATTTAATTTTTTTTGGATTTGTGTTTGTCAACCAACCAAGCTGATTGACAGTAAGACCGTAGTACTCTCAGTTCGGATGAACTCCTGAAATTTCGGTCACAATGGAAAGATTAAAGTTTTAACGCTAAGAACAAAAAAGATCAAAGGTTTATGCATAGGTCGATATTAGGTAGCTGATTACCTTAAATTGAACAGCTTGCAATAGTACAGTTATATGAAATAAACCTATCTTAAAAACCCTTAACCAATCGTTACATTTAGGAATCGAGGGCAGGTATGTACAACCCAATAGTTTGATTTCATATTGCAACCCAGTCTAACTATTCCAATTCTTGAATTACATCATGCAGGTCAAAAGTCGAAGTTAGGTAACTGATTTGCTAAGGTACACGTACATAATCCCTTAATTGCATAATAAAACAAGAGAGAACGCTATAGTCGAGTGCCTCGACTATTAGACACCCGTTACTCAGCTAAACAACTAAATATAAATATGCCTTCTTGTATATTTTTCGCCGCTCGAATTAGCTCCCGATTTTTATGTTAAAATCGGTACCCAGGGAACACCTCCAATTTGACTAACTTGATTTGATTTGCATAGTTCTTGGGATATAGTTCGGTATTGACAAATGAAAGCCATCGCAATTTCCTTTAATAGAAATCCTTATCGAGAATTAACGTTGACTCTGATGAGCACCTTGGCCAGCTGTTCCAAAGTCATCCGTTACATTGCGCTATTGTATACGCCGTGAAAAGCGGAAATGTAGGCGCTAGCCAGGCTTAAGTGTTTAATGGGTTTTTGGGCGTTAGAGTGGGCGTGGCAAATGTTTATTTAGCCAATCGATAGGTATTGACGAAACAATGGCGTGGCACCATTTTGAAACAAACTTGCGCTGCGTAGGAACTCCTAAAATCTACATGCAAAATGCCAATCTTCTAGCTTTTATAGTTTCCGAGATCTCAGCGTTCATACGGACAGACAGACGGACAGACGGACATGGCTAGATCGACTCGGCTAGTGATCCTGAACAAGAATATATATACTTTAAAGGGTCGGAAACGCTTCCTTCTACCTGTATAACAAGAGAGAACGCCATAGTCGAGTGCCTCGACTATTAGATACCCGTTACTCAGCTAAACAACTTAATATAAATATGCCTTCTTTGCCGGGCAATTACAACTGTGTACAATGTAAATACATAAATATGTATATGCTTACATACATACACACATACGCCATTGTTTGACTCAGACCTCCAATTTGTCTAACTTGATTTGATTTGCATAGTTCTTGGGATATAGTTCGGTATTGACAAATGAAAACCATCGCAATTTCCTTTAATAGAAATCCTTATCGAGAATTAATAGCATCTTCTTTGCCGGGCAATTACAACTGTGTACAATGTAAATACATAAATATGTATATGCTCACATACATACGCACATACGCCATTGTTTGACTCAGACCTCCAATTTGTCTAACTTGATTTGATTTGCATAGTTCTTGGGATATAGTTCGGTATTGACAAATGAAAACCATCGCAATTTCCTTTAATAGAAATCCTTATCGAGAATTAATAGCATCAAAACTGTGGCCACAGCTTGTGGCTTGTGGGCGTCAGAGGGGGCGTGGCACCATTTTGAAACAAACTTGCGCTGCGTATGAACTCCTAAAATCTACATGCGAAATGTCAATCTTCTAGCTTTTATAGATTCAGATATCTCAGCGTTCATACGGACGGACAGACAGACAGACAGACGGAAAGACAGACAGACGGACAGACGGACATGGCTAGATCGACTCGGCTAGTGATCCTGAACAAGAATTTATATACTTTATAGGGTCGGAAACGCTTCCTTTTACCTGCTACATACTTTTGCATGAATACAATATACCCTTTTACTCTACGAGTAACGGGTATAAATATATATATAGTCATGAGCAAAAAGAGTTGACCTTTGTGTTGTCAACAGGTAAAATACCAGCCTCCACTGATATCTTTGAGAAAAACTTGCTTGATCGGTATGTATAAAGGCATGAACAATTACAGTCAATATGTCTTGCAGAATTTGCGTCTTCCGTTATTTGGCGGGGCTTTTATTGCCACATGCTTTCCGTCCACTGCTCCAATACAATTTGGAAAGTTCCATTCGTCTTCGAAGCCTTTAACCCACATCACCATATTGCCCGACGTCCACTTGGGGAATTTATCCCGCAAAGCAGTCCAAATGACAATAGACACCTGGAGGAGAATCACTCCACAATGTGCTTACTGATCCGATAAGTTGATCCAATGTGGCGTTGCAGGTCTCTAGAGGCAAGAAATCTATATAAGAGGATAAAAAATATAAATATATTGTTATCTAATACAAAATATTTAAAATCGAATTACAATAAAACGATGGCTTTTGGCACGAATATTAATACATTATTGAACAGTATTACTTACGTCGGAAGAATATCGGTCTTTAAGGGCCCTTTTCTGCAGATATGGGCTCACCCAATATTTCCGCCGCTGTCCTTTGGCCTCTTCCTCTAATGCCACAATACATGCCGCCATACTAACAAACAAAATCACGCTTGTGTTTTTTGTGTTTTTGTGTTTTTTGATTTGTGTTTGTCAACCAACCAAGCTGATTGACAGTAAGACCGTAGTACGCTCAGTTCGGATGAACTCCTGAAATTTCGGTCACAATGGAAAGATTAAAGTTTTAACGCTAAGAACAAAAAAGATCAAAGGTTTATGCATAGGTCGATATTAGGTAGCTGATTACCTTAAATTGAACAGCTTGCAATAGTACAGTTATATGAAATAAACCTATCTTAAAAACCCTTAACCAATCGTTACATTTAGGAATCGAGGGCAGGTATGTACAACCCAATAGTTTGATTTCATATTGCAACCCAGTCTAACTATTCCAATTCTTGAATTACATCATGCAGGTCAAAAGTCGAAGTTAGGTAACTGATTTGCTAAGGTACACGTACATAATCCCTTTATTGCATAATAAAACAAGAGAGAACGCTATAGTCGAGTGCCTCGACTATTAGACACCCGTTACTCAGCTAAACAACTAAATATAAATATGCCTTCTTGTATATTTTTCGCCGCTCGAATTAGCTCCCGATTTTTATGTTAAAATCGGTACCCAGGGAACACCTCCAATTTGACTAACTTGATTTGATTTGCATAGTTCTTGGGATATAGTTCGGTATTGACAAATGAAAGCCATCGCAATTTCCTTTAATAGAAATCCTTATCGAGAATTAACGTTGACTCTGATGAGCACCTTGGCCAGCTGTTCCAAAGTCATCCGTTACATTGCGCTATTGTATACGCCGTGAAAAGCGGAAATGTAGGCGCTAGCCAGGCTTAAGTGTTTAATGGGTTTTTGGGCGTTAGAGTGGGCGTGGCAAATGTTTATTTAGCCAATCGATAGGTATTGACGAAACAATGGCGTGGCACCATTTTGAAACAAACTTGCGCTGCGTAGGAACTCCTAAAATCTACATGCAAAATGCCAATCTTCTAGCTTTTATAGTTTCCGAGATCTCAGCGTTCATACGGACAGACAGACGGACAGACGGACATGGCTAGATCGACTCGGCTAGTGATCCTGAACAAGAATATATATACTTTAAAGGGTCGGAAACGCTTCCTTCTACCTGTATAACAAGAGAGAACGCCATAGTCGAGTGCCTCGACTATTAGATACCCGTTACTCAGCTAAACAACTTAATATAAATATGCCTTCTTTGCCGGGCAATTACAACTGTGTACAATGTAAATACATAAATATGTATATGCTTACATACATACACACATACGCCATTGTTTGACTCAGACCTCCAATTTGAATAACTTGATTTGATTTGCATAGTTCTTGGGATATAGATCGGTATTGACAAATGAAAACCATCGCAATTTCCTTTAATAGAAATCCTTATCGAGAATTAATAGCATCTTCTTTGCCGGGCAATTACAACTGTGTACAATGTAAATACATAAATATGTATATGCTTACATACATACACACATACGCCATTGTTTGACTCAGACCTCCAATTTGTCTAACTTGATTTGATTTGCATAGTTCTTGGGATATAGTTCGGTATTGACAAATGAAAACCATCGCAATTTCCTTTAATAGAAATCCTTATCGAGAATTAATAGCATCAAAACTGTGGCCACAGCTTGTGGCTTGTGGGCGTCAGAGGGGGCATGGCACCATTTTGAAACAAACTTGCGCTGCGTATGAACTCCTAAAATCTACATGCGAAATGTCAATCTTCTAGCTTTTATAGATTCAGATATCTCAGCGTTCATACGGACGGACAGACAGACAGACAGACGGACAGACAGACGGACAGACGGACATGGCTAGATCGACTCGGCTAGTGATCCTGAACAAGAATTTATATACTTTATAGGGTCGGAAACGCTTCCTTTTACCTGCTACATACTTTTGCACGAATACAATATACCCTTTTACTCTACGAGTAACGGGTATAAATATATACATATATAGTCATGAGCAAAAAGGGTTGACCTTTGTGTTGTCAACAGGTAAAATACCAGCCTTTATATTGACACGTATGCCTAATCCATGGATTTGGCAGTAAATAAGAGTCGCCATAAAACAACAACGTAAAGCGATATCTTCTACAATTTGTTGTAATTTTATCTCAACATTATAAAATGATGTATGTATCAACTTTAAACCAAATACGCGGCTTAAGATTGAAGATTATCATAGACATTAGAGGCAATTTCCAAATTCCCTCATAACTTTTGAATAACAAAGACGTATATCTTCATTATATTTTTATTTACACGATTTTTTTAAACAGAAAAATAAAGTGAATGCCACGCGTATCTACCTTATCTCACGAACAACGCCGCCAAACCGCACTAAAGCGCAGCCGAGCCCAATATCGTCAAAATGCACCGCAGATAAGGACCAGCAATGCTCTACGTATTGTCGAGAGCCGCGCAAGTAATTTGGAAGTAGCTGAAGAAGCACGCTCGCGAAATACGGCAGCACGCTTTGTCAGAAGGCTTAGTTATCGAATTCGAGCTGGGAAACGCGCAGCGCACGCTCTTGCCATGGCTAACTATGAGGAGCGCCAACGACAGCAGTCGCAAAATACTGTAGCGCACGTGTTAGCCAGAGCTAACTCCGAGGAGCGCCGACGACGGCAGTCACAAAATACTGCTAATTGCGCAACCTGGAAGTCGGTTGAAGAAAATCTTGTGCCAGAACGACCGCACGACGGTATAGCTCATGCTCTTGCTAGGGCTAACTTCGTGAAACATCGACGACAGCAGGACCGAAACACTGCAACGCACGCTCTTGTCAGGGCTACCTTCGAGGAGGGCCGAGGACAGCAGTTGCAAAATACTGCTTATCGCGTTACCTGGAGGGAGGGTGATGAAAACCGTAGACCAGAGCGCGTTCGAGATGCTGATGCTCATAGGATTGTTAGGAATAACAGTCGGGAGACACGTCTGCAGCGGAGACTTCGAAAGCAACAAATTCAGGAAATGGCCGCGGAAAGACTATTTACATATAGGAGCAGTACCGAAAATCGTCAGCCGGAATCCTTAAGGTAGTCGCAGCGAAATATTGCTGCTTGTTTAGGTCCGTGGCCCACTGCATCGGCGCTGTTCACTTAGCTCTCCGAGCTTTCGCTCTCGCCCCTCTTGCGCTCCCTCGCTCGCTTCTCTCAACGTCCGCGCTCCAGAGTGCGAGCTTCGGGTTTCGCCTTCGAACTCCTCGGACGGCCGCTGTCGATCTCCCGCTCTCGCTTCAGCGGAGTAAAGCGGGCGGAAGCGCGGTTTTAGTCTTTAAGTTTTGTTAGTCTCATGTATGCAGCTGAATAAAAGACACTGAAGTACACCAAGACGCCTACGACTTCTCCTTTTTCGTCTTCCTTTGCGTTTGCGCCGTGAGAATTTTTTTGTGCCTTCAATTCTTTTTGTGGAAGGATCGCCCCCTTACAACATTTTGGTCTATTCGAGCCGGATAAGGTTATCCTTCTGCCATTCGACCAGCAGCTCCTGTGATTTTTCCGCAAAAAAGATAAGTACGAGCATTTTCCGACTCCCTCTCGCTGCCGGTCTTTAGCAGTGGTTCGAACATTGAATTTCGTTCACACTGCAGTAAGATCAATTTTTTTTCGTGCCAACTCCGCGTCTGAGTTTTCCCGACACAACGGCAGTCGAGAAATTTAACATTCCTTCAATTCCAAAAAAAATTTTCTATCCGTCTCCGCTTTGTGTGCGTCGCCATACTCCTTGCCGTTTTTCTTTTCGTTCCCCGTTGTACATCAACTTGCCAACGGTCAAGGCATATGTGCATTCCGACATACACAAACACGCGCGTGACAACTTGTGTACATAAGGCAGTGCAATTCTGCCTCCAAAAAAAAAAAAAATACGACAAAAAGTGAAATTGTGTGGTGGAAAATAAAAATGGCATAACTAATATCAGCCACTCGGTGGTAACCAATTTCGGGAGTTTCCCTGTTCGCCGTACAGTCCGCCGCTGTCAAGATATTTTTTGTCTTGTGTTTTTTTTCTCTCCACATAATTTCATCTGTTCCGTCACTTCAAATACAGTCCACTCCTCGACGCTCTACTGTACCGATATACACTGACACATATCCATAAACGCATGCAAGTTATCCAACCCGAGAACCCAGGCCCCTTACCCAATTTATAAACAATTTCTAGCTGGGAACTTATTACTCAGATTTCCCACTAAATCCAGACTTCTTATTAACATTCCCCACTCCAATAAGAATCCATTAATTAATTTCCAATTGCGCCGCAGTCCTTCTACTGTAAACAATTGCGCCGCGGTCCTTCTACTGTAAACTAAGCCGGGTCTCCCAAATGTAAACATTAACATCCGGCCAGCATCCAGCGAGGCCCAAATTGCAGAAGTAATCTGTTTAATCGATTTCAAAAATCAAATCAATAATTTCAATCCAATTCATTCCGACTCTCTTGAGTCCATCTTTAATCCAATTCTTAACGAGTCCCAAGATTCTCTTAACCCGAGGTTTGCTTATAAGATAATTGGCGTTTAAGCAGAATAGATCGGTTGACAAATTGAGTTTTGTAAGCAGTGTAAATTAATAAGTTCGATACTAAAAAAGTTGTCTAAACTAGTGAATAAGAAAAGTAAAAAATAAAATATTTTTTTAACAAATCCACTAAGCGGTAATTTAATTGGCGCCCAACGTGGGGCGGTGCTACAAAAAAATTCCAGAAATTTTAAAACAAAACAGTTTTAAAAAAAACAAAGGGAATTCGCGCCGTTCAAAAAACCTAACCGATGACATGATAAAAAAAGTGTTTGCATCGTGAAAATAGCTAGAGGAGGAAAACAATAAATGCAATAATCGCCCTTTGTTTACAACAACCAGTTAATTAGTAATCGTAGCAAAAACACATTGCTGCAAAAACTATAACTCTCAAAACAAAAAATCGAACAAAAAACCAAACGGACAAATAAAAAAATATTAATACAAAAATACAAATACAACAAAAAAGAAGAGCTGAGGGCAATCCCTCGCTTTACAGAAATAAATTGAAGGAAGAGCTGAGGGCCATCCCTCGCTATACGACGACCCCAAACAGGATCATCAATTACAAAACTAAGGAGAAAGTTAGTGAGCTGTTTGATTATAGTTTTAAATTTTAAAAAATTATACTTAAAAAAATTAAATAAAAACAAACAAGGTGGAAGAGTTAATTAACGATTTTGAAAAATTTCTCACCATGACTCCACCCTTACCTGCAATGGCTTCTAGCAGCCAGGCTATTACACAGACGTTTAATGTAAGCGATTTAATAGCACAAAAAGTTGATAATGAATTGAATCCAATGAAGAATGAGATCGCGAGTTTAAAGACACAATTGAATAACAATATAAAGAAGGTTGAGGATTTTCAAATATAAGTTGTTGATCCAAACGTAAAATGCGATACATCTTATGAAATCATTAAGTCGGTCCGAGAATATAAAGGCGAAGAAGAGAGCTATGTTAGTTGGAGAGAATCGGCGGAAATAGCAATGGGACAATACAAAAGGGGAAGTGAAAAATACTTTTCGGCACTATCTATCCTTCGGAATAAAATTACAGGCATTGCAAATGATGCCTTAACTCATAATGGAACCGTATTGAATTTTGATGCCATAATGGCAAGACTAGACCAATACATATTTTAGAGCAAGACATAAGTGTAATAAGTCAAGGGAAATTATCGGTTATGGAATTATATAATTTGGTAAATAAAAAATTAACTCTCTTAATTAATAAAACCATTATGACACATGGGCGGAATAAGCCAATTACATCTGAACTTAATGAAAAACATAGAAAAACAGCACTACGGGTGTTCATAACAGGCCTCAACGGCCGTATTTCAGATGTAACATTTTCAATGAATCCACCAGATTTACCGAACGCAATGGTAATGGTACAAGTACTTGAGAGCAACAATTTGATGGCTCAATTCGCAAACAATTAATTTAACATCACAACGAAAGACTAATGAGTCAAACTTATATGGGCACCAAAACTCAAATAATAAACCCAGGCAGAATAACTATAATAACTATAATAGTGATTTTAGGAATACTAACAACTTGAGGTTTAATCAACCTGAAAATCAAAATAAATATAATTATAATCAAAATAAAAATCAAAATTGGAATCAGGGCAGACAATATTATCCCCTACATAATACTCAAAATCAATGGAATTCATATAAACCACAACAGAATAAACCTGAACCGATGGATGTTGACGAATCCATGCAGTTTCAGAATAAGCGAACGTATAACAATAATCAGGGTTATAACAATTTTAGCAACACTAATTATAATCAGAAAAACTGGAATCAGTATAAAAAACCAGAAGCACACACTCAGCAAGATATACCACAGAATAAAAGACAACCAGCAGGGACAGTTAACCAACCGGCTAATAAAACAATTTTAGGCCAGAATCCAGAGTAGGATTACCCAACATAGTACGGAATGATAATAAACTAAATAAAAAACTCAAGATTTTAATTGACACAGGGGCAACCTCATGCTATATCAGAACGGGGATTTATAAAAATAAAAACGAACTTTCTATATATAAAAGAGTATCCACGGTTAACGGATATTCAATAATTAAATATTATCACATGGTAACAATATTTGATACGCGTTATACATTCTATGAAATAGATGGGTTAAATTCAGATTTACTAATAGCTTACAATCTATTGAAAAAAATCGGAGCCGTTATTAACACCGAAAAAGGGGTAATGAAATATGGGGACAAAGAAGAAAAATTGTTATATGATAACGGCAGCTCTTGTAACCAACTTTCATTATCTGAAGAAAAAACCATTCTTTTATTGAAGGAATTTATTTTAAAAAAATGCTTTGATGAGAAGGCCAAAATCAGAACTGAGTCTTTAGAAGCAAATCAAAGCATAATAAGTTTGGGATTCAAAAATCCTGAACGCGCCGTCGTAGAATTATCCGACAAATATACAAGTTTGGGATACAAAAATCCTGAACGCGCCGACGTTGAATTATCCGTCTTTAATAATAGTTTGGGATAAAGAATCCTGAATGCGCCGACTTTGAATTATCCGTCTTTAATAAATGTTTGGGATACAAAAATCCTGAACACGCCGACGTTGACAATTTAAACAATCTCAATTATGAAATCAGTAAAAACATTTCCGATATGAGATACCGAATACTAAAGAAAGTAGAAACTGAGCATTCGAAAATCAACATGCAAATCCCATTTCGTACAGATATAAAAGGGGAAATCAATTTAGCTCACGACAGACCCATATACGGAAAACAATATCCATACTCGTTGCCAGTCGCCGATTTCGTTAATAAAGAAAGCAATAGAATGCTTAAAGAAGGAATAATACAACCAAGTCGCAGTCCTTATAATTCTCCAGTTTGGGTGGTACCAAATAAAGGCCAAAACGAGGACGGTAGTCCTAAATTAAAACTAGTTATTGACTATAAAAAGTTGAACGAAAGTACGATACCCGACAGATATCCCATGCAAGACCCGTCTGTAATTCTAGCTAATTTGGGAAAAGCTAGATATTTGTCAACCAGAGATTAAGAATCAGGGTTTCATCAGATTCTAATGAAAGAATCAGATGTAGGAAAAACTTATTTCTCAATAAATAATGGGAAGTATGAATTTTTAAGGATGCCATTTGTATTAACTAATGCACCAAGGATTTTCCAAAGAGCAATGGACGACATTCTAAGAGAAGAAGTAGGAAAAACATGCCATGTTTATATGGACGACATAATAATTTTTTCTAATACACTCGAACAACATTATGTAGATTTAACTAAAATAATTGATATATTATTTAGAGCTAATATGAAGATATCTTTGGAGAAATCAAAGTTTTTTAAACGCGAAACCAGTTTCCTGGGGTACATTGTATCCTACAACGTGATCAAGACGGACCCGGAAAAAATCGACACCATTGTTAAATATCCTCCTCCAAAAAATATTCGAGAACTAAGAAGTTTCCTCGGCCTTACCGGCTATTATAGAAAATTTGTTGCCAATTATGCCTTCAAGGCTAAACCACTAACGAAGTATTTAGGAGGACATCATGGCAAAATCTCAAAAAGAATGTCAACTAAAACGTTAATTCAGCTGGATGACCCAGCTATTAAAGCTTTTAACGAGCTAAAAGAAAGTCTCGTCGCTCAAATAGAACTGGTCCAACCAGACTATAATAAAAAATTTACATTAACCACAGATGCTTCGGACGTCGCTATAGGTGCGGTATTATCTCAAGAAGGTGAACCAATAACATTTATTTCAAAAACCCTGTCTAAAACTGAGCTAGTCTATGCAACTAACAAAAAGGAGCTTTTGGCAATAGTGTGGGCTCTGAAAAATTTGAGAAATTACCTATACGGAATGATTGGAATTGAAATTCAAACCGATTATCAACCATTATCTTTTGCAATCTCGCATAAAAATCCATATAGAAATGAAACGCTGGTATTCATTTATAGAAAGTTTCACTCCAAAGGTCGTATATAAACCAGGTGCAAATAACGTAGTTGCCGACGCATTATCACGAATACAGATTAACAATTTGTCCGATGGAGATCAGTCGGAACCATCCGAATCTGATCAAAATACTTTGCACTCAGCAGAAAGTAGTTTCGAAAATGTAATTAAAGAAACAAAAAAAACTTTAAACCAGTTTATGATTCAATTATTAATAGCTAAGGCTAGGTTCACAGTCCTTGAATCTATTAAAGTATTTAATAATACCAGACATATAATCGAGTATCACACTCCAGAAAATTTGGTTTCAATTCTAAGAGAATATTTACAACCAAATGTCACCGTCGGTATACATTGTATACTTGAAGATTTTTATATAATTCAAAAACCATTAAAGGAAAACTTCGTTAATAAATTCCTTTACACAAGAACATTCCTTCAAGATGTAGAAAACAATGAAGAGAGGGCTATCATAATAGAAGAAACACACAGTAGTGCTCACCGAGGACTAGATGAAAACTACAAACAAATCTGTAGATTGTATTACTGGCCCAAGTTATTTTCAAAATTAAAAGAATATATTAAAAACTGTAATATTTGCAATGAAAACAAATATAACCGACACCCAATTAAAATTCCGATTGGTGAAGCCCCAATTCCATCTAAAGAGGGCGAAAATTTACATATTGATATATATTATGCGCAAGGTCTCATTTTTAAAACTTGTATTGACGCCTATTCAAAATTTCTAGTAGTTAAAGAAATCCAAAATAAATTAAATATTGAAAATAAAGTAATGGAATTACTTCAACAATTTCCTCAAGCCAAAGTAATAATGACCGATAATGAACCGAGCTTTACTTCTGCTCAATTTAAATCTTTTGCACAAAGAAGCGATTTAACCTTACATTACGCAGACCCGAGGCACAGTACCTCAAACGGTCAAGTGGAAAGGGCACACTCGACAATAACAGAATAAGCCCGCTATCTTAAAGAGCAATTTAATTTAACCGACTATACCGAAATTATAATACGAGCCGCGCAAGAACATAATAAGACTATTCATTCAACAACCAACCAAAAACCCTTTGATATACTTTTTAATAAAATCGAGCACGACACTATTCCTCTACTGTTAAAAACTACACAAGAGAAAATCTTAGAGGGACATAATAAAGATAGAAAGGAGAAAGACTATTTCGTAGGGGAAGTCATTTTTGAAAAGAAGCATGGGGAAAGAAATAAGCTTAATTCTCGATATAAGAGACAAGTAGTTAAGGAAAATCTAACTAATAAGGTTATCATAAACAAAAGAATCCGTATTATTCATAAAGACAACATCAAATTTTGAACACAATTTGTTTTAAATTACAGAAAATGAATTCAATAATATACGTATTGTTGATGATAGTCGCCACCAATTCTGAAATAATGGACTATACGAATCTTACTCTGACCTATTCCATATAACTAATCTAAGTCTATATAAAAACATAATTCATCTCGAATCAACTCACTTAAATAAAAGCAGTGAGAATTCACAGTGGGAAATTTCCTATGACTTAGACATTATTAAAATTCTAATCTCGCAAATTACACCCAATAGAGCTAAAAGGGGAATCAACGAATTAGGTACACTTTGGAAATGGATAGCAGGAACGCCAGATCACGATGAATTCATAACAATTCGTAATAAAATTAACGATTTAATCCGTAATAATAACAATCAATTTGTAATTATTTCAAAATTATTCAATGAAATGAAAACCCTAACTGGAAATCTTCAATCAATATTTTCTAAACAAGAATTCCCACTTAGAAAACACCGCCTTCGTTTGCTAATTTACGATCTTATGAATTTAATGGGCACAATTACATTAGCAAAAATAGATGTTTTCAACACGAAAATTCTAAACACTGAAGACATCCAGGAAATTTTTACATACGAAAAAAAGCCTGTAGTATTTACAGATATATTAGATATTTCCAAATTTAAAATCGCCATACACCAAGAAATTATTATAATATATATAAAATACCCCATTATTACAAACCGTTGTGAAGTGTATTACGCACGATCCATCTCACACCATGATGGAAAACTCTTAATTGATAATCATGTCGCTAAATGTAAAAATAAGTATTATGTAATCTCTAATTTTAAGACAGAGTTATTTAATAATTATGGCACTTTAAGGCAAGACAGAACTTGTTTTACCAGATTACTAAATGGAGAAAAATATATGTAGTAAAATCAGAGAATATAATAAAAAAATTGATGTAACCCAAGAAGGAGCCATTTTTATAAATGGTCACAATACTGTTAATGATACTCATTTAAATGGGTCATTCTTAATTACTTTTAATAGCACTACTTTAATAAATAATATTTCCTACACTAATGTAGACCATAAGATATTGGAATATATCACTGCTAAGCAATATAATAATTTCCTAATATCCGAATATTTTATGTCAAATGATTCGGAACTTACATTTGATAACACTAACATATTGAACCCTTATATTCAAATTAATCAAACTCAAATCCTAATAACGTTAATATTGATCATATTTACTTTAATATATTTAATTATCACGATTTTATTAAAATTCAAAAAATATCTAATATGCAAACCACGACAAGCTCATATTGAAGCAGAACCCGAAAATATTATATCCAACAATGCAAATACCATTGAAGATGAAATTATAGTCGAGTTAACCACTCATTTAAATTCACTTTATCCATCAGTTCCAATGAATCGGGACGATCCAATTTAGGATGGGGGGAGTTATCCAACCCGAGAACCCAGGCCACTTACCCAATTTGTAAACAATTTCTAGCTGGGAACTTATTACTCAGATTTCTCACTAAATCCAGAGTTCTTATTAACATTCCCCACTCCAAGAAGAATTCATTAATTAATTTCCAATTGCGCCGCAGTCCTTCTACTGTAATCAATTGCGCCGCGGTCCTTCTACTGTAAACAATTGCGCCGCGGTCCTTCTACAGTAAACTTAGCCGGGTCTCCCAAATGTACACATTAACATCCGGCCAGCATCCAGCGAGGCCCAAAATTGCAGAAGTAATCTGTTTAATCGATTTCAAAAATCAAATCAAAAATTTCATCATCCAATTCATTCCGACTCTCTTGAGTCCATCTCTTATCCAATTCTTAACGAGTGCCTAGATTCTCTTAAACCGAGGTTTGCTTATAAGATAATTGGCCCTTGAGCAGGCAGTCCGTTTTGGGATCCGAATAGATCGGTTGACAAATTGAGTTTTGTGAGCAGTGTAAATTAATAAGTTCGATACTAAAAAAGTTGTGTAAAGTAGTGAATAAGAAAAGTAAAAAATGAAATATTTTTTTTAACAAATTCACTAAGCGGTAATTTAATTTGCATGCCCATATCTACATAAATATATTTTCTGCCTCCACATACAGAAACATAAAATAAAATAAATTCAAATTCACACGGGTGCGACCGTGATTGTTTTTTCTCCAAATTGCCGCAATTAACCTACCCAACGGCTGTGTTATTATTGTTGCTTTTTATCCCTTCTCTCTCTCTCCCGCGTCCCTCACGCATGCACTGCGCTGCCGACGACATAACCCAGTGAACATTGCTCCCGAACCAAAGCCAAGGTTTTTACTTCACCGTTCCGGCTCCGCTCAAAAATAAGTATTTATAATTATAATTATTATTTAATTATAAAAATTATTAATTTATAATTATAATTACTATTTAATTATAAATATTATTTAATTGTTTCCGGCAAAGTAATTAATTTATTTAATGGATTAATTAATTTATTTGTATTGCGTTTTTCCCGATTTTTTTGCGATCAAAGATTTTTTCCAAATCCAAAAAAATAAATAAATAACTAAATACAATGAAATTATTTGGCAACAATAACTAAGGTAAAAAATTAAAATAAAAAAACAACAGAAGTCAAGAAAGGGAGTAACAAGATATACAAATAGAGAAACAAGATATATAATCAATACATTTTCATCTATTTCCAAATATTTTCTTCCGATTCTTCTCGTTGTTTATGGCACTGTGCTTTCTATCCCGCACAAATTAACAGTGTGACCGTTCTCCGTGTTTTTTTTTCTCTTTTGCGGGCGTTCATTTACCACGACGACCAACTCGTTGGTCAGATCGCGCCGAGAGCTTAACGGTGAATATCCTCACGTTCTGAACGAGACGCCCCTTGCTCAGGTCAGTCGACAAGAGCTGATCCGCAAAGTTCGAGTCCAAGAATGCCCACGGGAGACGACAAGAAACCGAGGTCGATCCCATGTATCCGTTTGGACAGGTCCCAATCCGCGTCTCCGCGGCCGTCTCAATTAACACCAAAGGCTGCCATTGCCATTCCAAGGGCAAAAAGCGACGAGTCCGTCGAGACTATCTCCGGTCCCCCGTCAAGGCTTTCTCGGTCGGTGTCCAAGATGGCTCAAATCGCGATAGACAACCCCCCTTAAAAAGTTTATTGCCACAACAGACCGGGTTAGCAATATCAAGCGGATATTCATACTCCGAGCGCCGCAGAACCAGAACGACTTTCCCCTGGCATGTGCCAAGAGAAAAGGTGGAGAAGAGCAATGAAAGTTGCTCCGATCTTCTTTCCGCGTTCACCGACAGTACGGCCACCTCGACAGTGCTTAAATCCAAGTACAGTTACTGCTACTCCGTATATTCGAGATGTTTGGTCCAGCTTCAGGACATAATAGACAAGGCCGCCTCCCAGTCCATTCAGGCTGCTGTCAGTGTTCCAACACCGACCTCTACGGGCTGTCGTTTGCCACCAGTCGACACCGAAGTTTTCGCTGGTGATTGCGTTGGCCCACCTTCAGAGATCTTTTTACCGCGATATACATACACAACTCGCGTCTTACACCGGTAGAGATGTTGTTCCACTATTGTCCAAAACAAGTGGCGATGCGCACGCCATTGTTTCCAAAGCCCCGCTGACCAACGAAGGGTTTATCTCCGCGTGGCCAAGCCTCACCGACCGCTTCGAAAATCGGCGGTTATTGGTCAATAGCCAGTTAAAAATCCTCTTCAACATTCAGGCAGTACCCCAAGAGTCCGGAGCCGCTCTGAAGGAGCTGCAAGGCACAATTCAAAGTTGCCTAACAGCCTTAGAGTTGTCCTCTATTCAAGTCGAGACTTGGGATTGTCTCCTGGTGTACATGGTTTTTTTAAAGCTTCCCAAAATCACGCTTTCGATGTGGGAGCAATCCATTCACAACAAGGCTGAGATTCCAACATGGAATGAGTTAGACTCGTTCTTGACAGATCGTCATCGCACTCTGGAGGCTATCGATGACATCAGGCCTAGCAGTTCGGGTCAAATTCCGCCAAGGTCGACACCTGCGAGCACCCCAACGCGTAGGCTTAATTCCTACGAGGCCAGAGGGACTTCAGCCCCAAGAAGGTGCGATCTCTGCTCCAGAGAGAATCATCCTGTTCGCTTATGTCCGCGCTTCCTTGAGATGGATGTAAATGGTCGCTCCGACTACATTAAGAAAAATCAGCTTTGCCTAAACTGTTTTGCACGAGGGCACCTGCTTCACGTGCCACAGACGCCATCACACCCTCCTGCACCGCGGTAATCCATTCGCGGCCGCTCCAAGTCCGTCTGCGCCATCCAGGTCTCGACCCGCGCCTACTACAAGAGGCACGGGCCCCACAGAGGATCACTCTGATGTGCAAGTGTGCTTCGCTTCCGGCTCAAGAGCCGTCTTACTAGGCACAGCCCTCATTAACATTTGCCATTTAAGGTGCAATTTCCAGGCGCGAGCCCTGATCGACTCTGGTTCCGAGGCAACCTTTATTACGGATAGACTTTTCAACCTCGTCAAGCTTCCATTCAAGACTATCCAAGCCCAAGTCTCTGGTCTTAATCAAACCGTTGCCGCTCAGTCCACGAACTTCTGTCATTTTTCTATTCGATCGCCATCCAGACCTGGGCTGCATTTAGAAACTTCAGCTTACGTTCTTCCGCAGCTGGCCGCGAATCTGCCTTCGTATTCAGTCCCTCGAGATCTTCTTAAGGGAATTCCTGACATCCCCCTTGCGGATCCCAAGTTCTTCGAGAGCTTGTGACGGTTTGTCGTTGTCGGGTGGCTCAGGGATGGCCAGGGTTCGTCACAAGAATTTGTTTGTGTCAGGCGTGGTTGCTGAAACAGAGTTCCCACCCAGCCCAGAGTAGAAGTCGTGGAGAATAACTTAGTAATTGATTATCACTAGGTTTTATTTCAGTAAGAATTTTGACATTTGATTAATAGCTAACGAGTTCTCCGGATGGGTGGGGCGCCGCCCTTGCGGCCTTAGCTTCCTTCGTGTACTTCGAGTACCTGGTACCGAGAGCCGTCCAGCTTCTCGAGAGGAACAGCACGGGATCTCGGCGGTGGGAGAATAGTACCCGGGGTGGGTTGCCACGTATTGAGCTGAAATGAGAATGGGGTGCTTGGGAAGCCTAGATTACCTGCGTTGGCCCACCTTCAGAGATCTTTTTACCGCGATATACATACACAACTCGCGTCTTACACCGGTAGAGAAGTTGTTCCACCTATTGTCCAAAACAAGTGGCGATGCGCACGCCATTGTTTCCAAAGCCCCGCTGACCAACGAAGGGTTTATCTCCGCGTGGCCAAGCCTCACCGACCGCTTCGAAAATCGGCGGTTATTGGTCAATAGCCAGTTAAAAATCCTCTTCAACATTCAGGCAGTCCAAGAGTCCGGAGCCGCTCTGAAGGAGCTGCAAGGCACAATTCAAAGTTGCCTAACAGCCTTAGAGTTGTCCTCCCCGCAGAACCAGAACGACTTTCCCCTGGCATGTGCCAAGAGAAAAGGTGGAGAAGAGCTATGAAAGTTGCTCCGATCTTCTTTCCGCGTTCACCGACAGTACGGCCACCTCGACAGTGCTTGAATCCAAGTACAGTTACTGCTACTCCGTATATTCGAGATGTTTGGTCCAGCTTCAGGACATAATAGACAAGGCCGCCTCCCAGTCCATTCAGGCTGCTGTCAGTGTTCCAACACCGACGTCTACGGGCTGTCGTTTGCCACCAGTCGACACCGAAGTTTTCGCTGGCCCACCTTCAGAGATCTTTTTACCGCGATATACATACACAACTCGCGTCTTACACCAGTAGAGAAGTTGTTCCACCTATTGTCCAAAACAAGTGGCGATGCGCACGCTATTCAAGTCGAGACTTGGGGTTGTCTCCTGGTGTACATGGTTTCTTTAAAGCTTCCCAAAATCACGCTTTCGATGTGGGAGCAATCCATTCACAACAAGGCTGAGATTCCAACATGGAATGAGTTAGACTCGTTCTTGACAGATCGTCATCGCACTCTGGAGGCTATCGATGACATCAGGCCTAGCAGTTCGGGTCAAATTCCGCCAAGGTCGACACCTGCGAGCACACCAACGCGTAGGCTAAATTCCTACGAGGCCAGAGGGACTTCAGCCCCAAGATGGTGCGATCTCTGCTCCAGAGAGAATCATCCTGTTCGCTTATGTCCGCGCTTCCTTGAGATGGATGTAAATGGTCGCTCCGACTACATTAAGAAAAAGCAGCTTTGCCTAAACTGTTTTGCACGAGGGCACCTGCTTCACGTGCCACAGCCGCCATCACACCCTCCTGCACCGCGGTAAGCCTGAAGTCAGCCACAAGCAAGAGAGAGTTTTGTTGCTTGGGGACCCTGAAGTCAGCCGCAAGAGAGAGAGAGTTTCTTGGGGACCCTAAAGTCAGCCACAAGACAGAGAGAATTCGGCCGGTGAACCGTGCCGTGAGGAGGTGTGATCCTAAAATCAGACCTCTCCTCGGGATAACTTCGGACCGGCAAGCCGAGAAGGTTAAGGGGAGGAGGAAGTACTACGGGAACTAACTACAATGTATAAGCGGACTTGGATCGAATGATCTAGTCCACCAAAAGATGACTTCGCTGCTTACCACCACAGGGGGGAGTTGAATCTGTACCCTTAGATGGTTGGCTGCTAAGTCCCTTTCTATGGCCCGTGGTCCGATCTAGTGTGCCCGCCGCCTGTGAGGGATTTGTCGGTCTAAGTGTGACCATTCCACTCGGTCTAGTGTGCCCCTACGCGCGCGATTTTTGGCGCGCGCGCGTTCTTAGTTTGAATTTAAACGATCCTTTCCGTTAACTTTTTTAGTTTTTTTTATTTATTTATGCGCGCAGCATCACAAGCCCCCAAATCGATGTCTTGATAGGAGCCGACATTCTTCCGTCCATCCTCCTCGGCAACGCCAGGGCTAACATTTGCGGTTCACTTCTCGGCCAGGATACCATTTTTGGATGGGTGTTGACAGGCACCATATCTCCAGCGGCCCCCGCAATTTGTCCGCTTTCTCCACTCGAGTTACCTGCGGACTCGACGACTCGTTGGATCATCTCCTTACCAAATTCTGGGAGGTGGAGGAAGTGCTCACACAGATAGTCCCCGAGTCTGATTCCGTCTGTGAATACAATTTTGTCCAGACTACAAGAAGGGACAATCGTGGCAAATACGTTGTGATGCTCCCCTTGCGCGATCCCGAGCATAGTGGTTCCGAGCTCGCATCTTCACGATCCTTTGCTCTGGCTCAATTTCTGCGTAACGAGCAGCGCGTAAAAAAAGATCCTCCCCTGAAGGCCCGGTATGATTCTGTGATCCAAGAATACCTCGACTTAGGTCACATGGCCGAGGTCCCTTTAACGAGCAGTTCCACGTACTAACTTCCACTTCACGTCGTTCTTAAGCCCGAGAGCACAACCACTAAAGTGCGGGTGGTTTTCAACGCCTCTAGCCCTTCCGCAAACGAGACCAGTCTGAATGACATACTTTACGCGGGCCCAGTATTACAATCCGACCTCACGATTCAAATCCTGAAGTGGCGATACTTTAGGTTAATTTTCAACGCCGACATCGAGAAGATGTATCGAAAAATTTGGATAGACCCCCAGCATACTCCCTTGCAGCGTAATCTATTCCGCAATTCCGATGGGGAAATCCCCGACTACGAGTTGAAGACAGTAGCCTTCGGGGTCAATTGTGCCCCGTTCCTAGTCGGATTATCCGACAGTACAAGTACGTCGACGACGTACTCGCGGGGGCAGACTCCAAAACCGAAGCGCAAGCGGCTATCCGCGAGCTCCAGGGGGCCCTGGATTCAGCAGGATTCCCCCTTAGAAAATGGACATCCAATAGCAAGGCGATTTTGGCCAACATCCAGAGTGACCATCTTCTTCGCGCGGACTTCCTTGAAATCGACGCAGAGAGCACGGCTAAAACTCTCGGAGTGCGGTGGAAGGCGACGTCTGACGAGTTTTTCTTCATTCCGCCCGAATTTACCTTGGGTTCAACCTCCACAAAGCGTCAAGTCCTATCCCAAATCGCCAAACTATTTGATCCAGCGGGTTGGCTCGCCCCCTTCATAGTCCGGGCAAAGATGTTCATGCAGGACATTTGGCTCCAAAATCTAGAATGGGACAAGGCTCTCCCTCGAGATTTTTGCCAAATATGGGTTGACTTCCTGGAAAATTACTCCGCTCTTGATCAGATCCGCATTCCCCGATGGGTCGCTTTCCGACCAGATTTGAAAATTGACCATCATGGGTTCTGCGACGCCTCGCAGAAGGCGTACGGCGCAGCCATCTACGTCCGAGTTGAGGCTGGGTCCGCGGTAATGGTGAACTTGCTCACGGCAAAGACGCGGGTGGCCCCAGTAAAAACGGTGTCGCTCCCGCGGCTCGAGTTGTGCGGAGCCTTGTTATTGTTCGAAATGGCCAACGCCGTTCATCCGAAGATGCCCGGGCAGGCGTCCGCCCTGCACTGTTGGACGGACTCTACGATTGTTCTCGCCTGGTTGCATAACCCAGCGTGCCACTGGACAACTTTCGTGGCAAATCGTGTGACCAAGATCATCCAGCTCACCGAGGTGGAGAAATGGGCACACGTCCGCTCCGAGCATAACCCGGCAGATCTCGCTAGCAGGGGGTTGGCGCTTCAAGACCTTGCGGACAGCCAGCTGTGGTGGCATGGTCCTGCCTGGCTGCAGAGCCTCGCTGCGAGTGGCCCACATAAGGCAATGAACCCCCTGTGACTGAACTCGAGAAGCGAGCAGTCAAGGTCCATGTTGCGAAGGCCCCCCCTGAAGACATTCTGGAGCGTTTTTCCACACTCGACAAGGCGTTGCGAGTCCTCGCTTACGCTCATCGGTTCATCCAGCGTTCGCGAAAGCGCATGTCTTTGTTTAAGGATCCCTTGCAGCTCCTGAAATTGCGTCAGGCAAGCGGCTCCTAATTTCCGTCACGCAATGCAGGCACTTTGCCCATGAGATTGGCTGCTTAAGCCAAAAACGGCAAGTGCCAAAACCTGAACCCGTTTATTTATTCTCAAGGGCTAATGAGAGCATATGGCCGAGTCACGGCCTCCGAACTTTTCCAGTATGATGAACGGCATCCTGTCATCCTTCCATATGACTGCCATCTGTCCCGACTCCTCGTCCATTTTACGCATCGCATAACGCTGCACGGTGGCAATCAGCTGATGATCCGTCTGATCCGTTCCAAGTTCTGGATCCCGAGGGGGAGGAATTTGGTAAAGTCCGTCATATATTCGTGCAAGGTCTGCATCATCCACAAAAAGAGGTTGCAAACGCAACTGATGAGAACAAACGTCCTTCTCGCGCCCTTTCACATATACCGGTGTGGACTATGCCGGTCCCTTCGACATCAAAAACTACACGGGATGAGCCTGTCTCATTACGAAAGGGTATGTGCTGGTGTTCGTGTGCTTCGCCACTAAGGCCATCCATTTAGAGCCTACTTCCGACCTTACGACTGAGAAGTTTCTCGCCGCCTTCGCCCGTTTCGTGTCCGGAAGAGGATGCCCCCGACAAGTTCAGTGGGACAATGGGAAGACCTTTGTAGGTGCGGCTGCACTACTCTCCTGCGAGTTTCACCAAGCTCCCAAGGAAGCTGTGACAGGTGCCTATAGTCACCAGCAGCTGCTCTGGCAATTTATTCCTCCGGGGGCACCCCACATGGGGGGCTTGTGGGAATCAGGTGTTAAGAGCTTCAAGACCCTGTTCTACAAGTCTCGGCGACGCGAAAATATACGTTCGAAGAGCTGTCCGTTTCTAGCTAGGATCGAAGCATGCCTGAATTCGCGTCCGCTCGCACCGATGTCCGAAGACCCCACTGACCTGTTGGCACTTACGCCTGGGTACTTTCTTGTGGGAGGGCCCCTCCTCGCCATGGTCGAACCCCAGATAAAGGGGGACATCTATTATAAACCGCTGGCAGCACCTGAAGGCTCTTCATCAACAATTTCGTCTGCGATGGAAGAAGGAGTACCTCAAGGAACTCCATAAGCGGAATAAGTGGCGAACCTCTACAAGAAATCTCCGTGCCGGGGACATGGTGGTAGTCAAGGAAGACAACCTTCCGTCCAATGAGTGGCGACTAGGCAGAATCGACGCGGTGTTTCAAGGATCCGATGGCCATGTTCGTGTGGTCGACATCCGCACTGCACGGCGACCCATAGCGAAGGTCGTCCTTCTTCCAATGGAAGAGTCCGCCTGCCCGCAATAACCAGTCGACCCTTCACTCCGGTGTTTCAATTCATCACTCCGATTCGAGATATGCAATCCTACCGTTGCCGAGACTGTAGCGGGATCCATCCACTCCGTCTGAGTGCCGAGAAGAGGGTCCGGGCTGTCCTTGCCAACCGGTACTGCAACTGCTGTAGCGTGTCGGCGAGGTGATCGCTGCAAAACGTGCGGCCAGGACCACCACACTCTTCTTCATCTCTCGGAACCACCGATGGCATCACGGTAGTCCCGCCCGGCAGCACGCCGGTCGCAGAGATCCGTTGCCACTCCACAACACTCCTCAGCCGCTCCTCGGCCCTCGTCCGCCACCCCACTCATCCGACACTTCGCGGCAATTTGCTGCTACTCGTCGGGGTGCCACTCAGGCCCGGGTCGCCGCTATGTCCTTAACGTCCCTCCTACAGCGGCACAGCGTCAACCTCCTACCGACGGCTTTGATGCGTTTAGAGACCGGGAGTCGAGTCTTCGACACTGCGGCGCTCATCGACCCGTGTACGCCTATGAGCTGCATCGACGCTTCCCACCAACGTGGGAGGCGATCAGATTTGTTCGGCAACCGTGGGGTCCAGAATCGACATCATCCTGGGCGCGGATATGTATCCGAGTGTGATGCGGCCGGGCTTCCTGAAAATTCAGGATGGACTGCCAGTAGCCCAGAGCACCGTGTTTGGGTGGGTCGTGTCCGGAGCCTGCCACCAGCCGTGAGAAGAGCAACCAGGCTATGTTGCAACCCGAGTAGTTGCAAGGGGGGGCGGAATGTTTAGATCAGAGGCCCACTGTATCGGCGCTGTTAACTGAGCTCTCCGAGCTTTCGCTCTCGCCCCTCTTGCGCTCCCTCGCTCGCTTCTCGCAACGTCCGCGCTCCAGAGTGCGAGCTTCGGGTTTCGCATCCGAACTCCTCGGACGGCCGCTGCCGATCTCCCGCTCTCGCTTCAGCGGAGTAAAGCGGGCGGGAGCGCGGTTTTAGTTTTAATTAGTCTCATGTATGCAGCTGAATAAAGCACACAGAATATTACCACGACGCCCCCGACTTCATCATTTTTTCCGTCTTCCTCTGCGTTTGCGCCGTGGGAATTATTTCTGCCAACCAACTCTTTTTTTGTGGAAGGATCGCCCCCCTACAACAATTATTTATTTATTGATTCTTCTCCTTAATAACGGTCATATAGTGGGCCCTGTGAATTATTGCGGGTTGGAAGTTCGTTGCGTTGTAGGAGAGTTCTTCTTGAAACGTGAAATAGTGGCTGCTGCTACAAGTACATCTCCAAGAGCATCGTTGGAGCATTCCGGTTCGATTTTGAGCTGCGGGGTAAGTTCGATAGGGGAACTTACATATTTTTGAAGAAGAGTTATTAGCACTGGCGAATGGTCAGGTGAAAGGTCCTAAAGCGCCTTGGCGCTTATAATATTGCGTGGAATGTTTTTTGTCACCGCAAAATCTGGGACCTTTCTAGTCCAATTTGTTGCTCGGTGGATAACCCGAATATCCTACTTTTCTTATGTAATAGGTTTGCAGTAGAACTATGTAATTTTGCATTTTAGATGTTACTTTAAATATATTTGCAGTTTTGGCCGAAACTTTAGTTAACCCTCATTAATAATATTATTGCTCACATACGGTTACACACCAAAATACACGGTTATGCTAAGAATTTTTTTTATTAATTCGGGAAAGACTACTCTTTGCCTAATTAATAGGAAAATTATCAAATAAAAACACAACTCGTGGCAAATTTTCTTGACACGACTCTGATCACATTCAAAGTTTCTTCTTTAGCTTCTTCTTTTGCGCACTTGCAACACTCTTTACTATCTCTCTATCTACTGCGATCTCCCGCTCTTATGTTTCCGAACAGCGCGTGGCAAAACACTGTAAAAACAAAACAATTTGAATGGTATATTTTTACATCACTATCAAAAACCAAGCCAAAAAGATTTTCGGCAAAAAAATTTTCTTGCGTATTCTGGCAGCATAAACTGTAAAGAGAACTTAAATTCAATAATAAATCGACTTTTTGCTTAGTTTCTTTGTTTAGAAGATAGCAAGAGCTTTGGTTAAAGCATTAAATGAATCTTTAAGGAAAAACTTTACCGAAGGAATTTTTGATACTCAGTTTAGAAGGGACATTTTTCGCGTTTGAAGAGATTTTTGCCTAAATTGTTATTTTAGAATGTGTTTTAAAAATAGTAAAAAGCCTTAAATCCAAGCGTCCAAATTTTATGAACATTTATAATGTCTTAAACTATTTTTAGGCGAAAAGACTCATTCGATTGGTTAAACGGTTAAGCGTCCAGAATTTTTTAAAGGAAAATTGACCTTTTTTCAATTGGAAGCGATTGGGTCCACTTGGGGAGCCCCAATAAATATTAGCAAATCAGCTTAAAGTTATTAGAATGTAATAAAAATGCATATTAATATTATTAACCAGTGGCTTTGGCTGTGCGTTGATTCCCAATTTTCTTACTGATAGCTTTATATATAGAGATGATGACTGCCCCCTGCCCTTTTCCAAAGCCTAGCGGCTTGAACGCTTTGACGGGGTTTATTCGTGTGTGTTGCTGGTATAATTTAATTTTAATTTATTGTTAATTTATTGTTAAGTTTAATTTAGTTTTAAGTTTTTAATTTTAAGTTTTAAAAAGAAATCAAAATCAGCCGCCGCTCATTTATTGTAGTACACAGAGTCAGAGAGAGAGAGCGAGAGAGACAGTGCGAAAGAATGCATTCGATGTTCAATGCTTGTGTATAATTTGTTGGAATTATTATTCCTACTTTAGGCTAATGTAACTTTTTTTATAATTGACCTAGAGCTTCAGTAAAACCACCATATGAATCCTTAAAGTATCAGGATTCCCTCGATAAATTTGCTAATTGACTTAGATCAGTGTTTTTTTGCCGATAGGAAAATATTAGGAAGATTCTTAGGTTTTCAAAAATCGATAAAAAATAGTTAACATTGAAATATCCAATATTACATTAAATAGAATCTTTATTATGTAGAGGACTAAATTTTGGCCAAAAATCGAATCGATTGATTAACGCGCTTAGCGTCCAGATTTTTTTATAGAAATTTGTGATTTTTTGCCACTGGAAGAAAATGGAGGCATGCTAAATCTTAGCAAATCAGTTTAGTGTTATAAGAATTGAATGGTACAAAATTTTAATAGGGCCATTTAATTGGTTTAGGCTGTGCGTTGATTCTTAGTTTTCAATGAACAGTTTTATATATATATAGATATTTATTTATAGAAATATATTTATGAAAATAAAATATAACATTTTTAATTTTTATATAATTTTTATACCCGTTACTCGTAGAGTAAAAGGGTATATTGTATTCGTGCAAAAGTATGTAACAGGTAGAAGGAAGCGTTTCCGACCCTATAAAGTGTATATATTCTTGTTCAGGATCACTAGCCGAGTCGATCTAGCCATGTCCGTCTGTCCGTCTGTCCGTCCGTATGAACGCTGAGATCTCGGAAACTATAAAAGCTAGAAGATTGACATTTTGCATGTAGATTTTAGGAGTTCCTACGCAGCGCAAGTTTGTTTCAAAATGGTGCCACGCCCCCTCTGACGCCCACAAGCCACAAGCTGTGGCCACAGTTTTGATGTTATTATGAAAATTGTAATTGATATGTATTTGTTTCGTCAATACCTATCGATTGGCCTAATAAAAGTTTGCCACGCCCAGTCTAACGCCCAAAAACCCATTAAACGCTTAAGCCTGGCTAGCGCCTACATTTCCGCCTTTCATGGCGCCATCTAACGGATGACTTTGGAACAGCTGGCCAAGGTGCTCAACAGAGTCAACGTTAATTCTCGATAGGGATTTCTATTAAAGGAAATTGCGATGGTTTTCATTTGTCAATACCGAACTATATCCCAAGAACTATGCAAATCAAATCAAGTTAGCCAAATTGGAGGTCTGAGTCAAACAATGGCGTATGTGTGTATGCTGGTGCAGAACTTGAACTTTTTGTTTTTTTTCCTGTGGTCACTCTAATTCACATTATGTTAATGCAAAATCTAAATCATTTGAAATGGGGCGCGCATTTTGTCTCTTTTTGCTCCTATTCGTTTCTCACAAGTGCATTCACCTGCGCTAGAGAGAGACGGAAGATGTGCTAGGCAGAAAGCAAAGTTCTAGAAGGCACGGTTCGCTGTTAGCAAAAAGGGCGGGAAACCGTGGAAGTAAATTGGCGGTTATGAACTTTGCAGAGCTGCAAACTATTCTGCTCTCGCTTTAGTCTACGACTAACCATCGTATGTGATCTCTCTTCTCGTCAGCGATTGCGATTTTTGTCAGTTTTGCCTATCTTAAAAATAATCTCCCTTAACGTAAACTATCCATGTTTACTTGCATTTTTGTAAACTCTTCAAACTAATTTTTCTGCGCTTAAAACTAACGTAAATTTTGTAAACAAATTGTTACGCGGTCGCGAGTGGTTGCTGCCTCTGCCGATTTGCTGCCGACGTCGCTGCCGTTTTTTGCTGCTGAGCTGGTTGCTGCGCTCGCTGCTAAGTACCCCTTTTAACATAGATTTTGTTAATAATAATATAAGATTAAGTCTTTTTCAAGAATTACTCTTAAATTATTATTATTTATATTTTTCACATTTGCAAATTTTTAACGTAATTCATTTTTTGCCGCTCTGTCCCTTTTAACGTAGATTTGTTAATAATAATATAAGATTAAGTCTTTTTCAAGACTTACTCTTAAATTATTATTATTCATATTTTTCACATTTGCAAATTTTTAACGTAATTCATTTTTTGCCGCTCTGCCCCTTTTAACGTAGATTTGTTAATAATAGAATAAGATTAAGTCTTTTTCAAGACTTGCTCTTAGATTATTATTATTTATATATTTAACTTTTGCAAATTATTAACGTAATTTATTTTCAATCGCTCTGCCCCTTTACCCGTATATAAAGAAAAGAATTCAGCCTTTTTTAAGGCTTATTCTTATATTTCTATACATTTACGTATTTATCTTACTAATAGTACTATAAGTCTAAGTCTTTTTTTAAGACTTACACTTATAATTCTATTACTTATATAATTTATATTAACTATATTATATTATAAAATTTTTATTATATAAATATAAGAATTTAGCCTTTTAAAGTCATATAAATTTAAGATTTTCAAAAATGCCTCGTTTGAATAGACCCACTGCATCTCAGCGGGCTAGGAACCAATTGTTGAGAAATAGGGCCAATAGGGAAAATCCAGAGTATGCAGAGATGGAGAGGGTAGAAAATTCTGAATCTCAGCGTAGAAGAAGGGAAAATGCAGTAGCTAGGAATTCAGAGCAGGGTGTAAATACAGCGTCTCGTAGGTCAAGACGCTTGAATCCGCACACTCGTGCGGGTGAGCAGGGAACAAATACTGCAAGACGTAGGGAAATTCGCTTGGATCCCGTGCTTCGTGCCGGAGAGCAAGCAGCCGACACTCGGCGTCGCTTTATTGGGCGAAGAAACACTGATGAAAGAGCTGCAGAGCAGGTTGTTAATACCGCTGACCATCGGTTAAGGCGCTTGGATCCCGCTTTCCGTGCGAGTCAGCCGGCAGCCGATACTCGACGTCGCGCTTTAAGGCGACAAATTAGGCAAGTCCGAACTACAGAGCAGGTCCGAAATACTGCTGATCGTTCGGAAAGGCGCTTGGATCCTGATTTCCGTGCGGGTGAACAAGCAGCCGATAATCGGCGTCGCGCTTTAAGGCGACAAATTAGGCAAGTCCGAACTACAGAGCAGGTCCGAAATACTGCTGACCGTTCGGAAAGGCGCTTGGATCTTGATTTCCGTGCGGGTGAACAAGCAGCCGATAATCGGCGTCGCGCTTTAAGGCGACAAATTAGGCAAGTCCGAACTACAGAGCAGGTCCGAAATACTGCTGATCGTTCGGAAAGGCGCTTGGATCCTGATTTCCGTGCGGGTGAACAAGCAGCCGATAATCGGCGTCGCGCTTTAAGGCGACAAATTAGGCAAGTCCGAACTGCAGAGCAGGTCCGAAATACTGCTGATCGTTCGGAAAGGCGCTTGGATCCTGATTTCCGTGCGGGTGAACAAGCAGCCGATAATCGGCGTCGCGCTTTAAGGCGACAAATTAGGCAAGTCCGAACTACAGAGCAGGTCCGAAATACTGCTGATCGTTCGGAAAGGCGCTTGGATCCTGATTTCCGTGCGGGTGAACAAGCAGCCGATAATCGGCGTCGCGCTTTAAGGCGACAAATTAGGCAAGTCCGAACTGCAGAGCAGGTCCGAAATACTGCTGATCGTTCGAAAAGGCGCTTGGATCCTGATTTCCGTGCGGGTGAACAAGCAGCCGATAATCGGCGGCGTTCTCTGAGGCGGTTGGATGCTACGTATCGTGCGGGTGCACGAGCGCAGGCAAGATCAACTCAGGATCGCTTATTGGAAAGAGCGCAGGATAGGTTTAGGAGAGCAACGGCTAGGAGTTTTAGGGAACGTAGGGCCGTCGAGCAGGCGAGAAATACACTGGCTCGACGAAGTGCTCGTATAGCTGCTCGACAAGCAACTATCGATGCCATTCGAAATATTAGTCAGAGCGTTAGTCAGTATAGAAGCCTCAGTGGCAATAGGGATGCAGAAAACCTTCGGAACGCAAACCGAAGTCAGGAGATTCGACTTGATTTATCCCAGGGAAATAGGACTCCTAGAAATATACCTATTGGATTGGATGCTCACATAGCCAAATTCAATAGGTTAGTAAAACTTGGCCCCGATCAGATTTGCTTCTGCTGCAAGGGATTGTGGTTCCCCAAGCAAATACATAAGCTTTCTAGAGCCTATTTGGAAGAAAATTGCGAGTTTAAGGAAGAGATTTACCAGAATGCAAGCCAGCTTGCTTTCACTGGGGAATCCTTTAAGTTCTGTGGCACATGCCACGGCAATATAAAAGCCGGGAGAAAGCCCAAAGGTGCCATTTCCAACGGCCTAGACTTCCCAGAAATTCCTCATTCCTTGAGGGGGCTTACTCCCTTGGAGGAGCGACTGATTTCACCTCGCCTTCCATTTATGATAATTAAGTCGATAGGTCATGAGCGTCAGAGTGCAATAAAAGGAGCTGTTGTAAATGTCCCCATTCCGGTTAGCAACATCGTGACGTCCCTTCCACGAGCTTTCCACGAGGCAGAGGTTGTACAGCTCCACCTCAAGCGAAGAATGGAGTACGGACATGATTTCATGGCAGAGACCATTAGGCCTTCCAAAATTGCTGATGCCATCATATACTTAGTTAGTACAGGGCTTTACAGAAAGCACAATGTGTCAGTGAACGAGCAGTGGATCTCTGATTTCACATCCGAAACTGTTCCATTTGTAGCTTCTCAAGCGGATTTAGCCTTTGTAGAGGAACAACTAGCCATCCAGCAGGAGGATGTAATCTTGGAGGCGGGAAATTCCGAAGAGAATGAAGAAGCCCAAGAGCTAAATCCTGGAGGACAGGAAACTCTGCTTGAGAATAACCAGGCACACAATGTAGGAATTCCGAGAATCACAATGGCTCCAGGTGAGGGCCAAAAGCCTCTCGACGTGATTCTCGATGTCGACTCCGAAGAATTGGCGTTCCCAAGCATTTATGCTGGCGTCAAGAGACCATCTTCGGAAAGTTATACAACCATAGTTAGATCAGAGCTTAGGAACGTAGATAGAAGAGGTTGTAGAACTGACAAGTTGTTCTTCAATTATAAGAAGTTGGAATTGTTGAAAATTCGAAACAATATTTCAACTTGCTTACGTAAGCGGAGCGCTTCTAGCGCGATAACTGCCGCCAACGTACTCGATGAAGCTTTCATGGGAAACTTAATTTCCCATGATGACGGATATCGAATTCTTAAGGACATTCGCACGTCTCCTGCTCACTGGGAAGATGAGAAGAAGAAAGTCATGGCTATGATTCGCCAATTTGGTTTGCCAACTTTCTTCATAACTCTTTCGGCCGCAGAAACTAGGTGGCCAGTACTGCTCAAGCGCAATGTAGATAGGATTGACATTAGTGAGGAGGAAGCTTTGAATTTACAGTTTAGAGAAAAGGCGCGGCTGATCAGAACTGACCCAGTGACGTGTGCTAGGTATTTCGATTATAGGTATAGGGAAGTTCTAAAGCTCATGAAGAAGCCGGGGGGAGTCTTTGGAAGTAACTTTGTTACTACCTATTATTGGCGAGTTGAGTTTCAACAGAGAGGTTCCCCTCACATTCACGGCATGTTTTGGCTGAAAGACGCCCCGGAAGTGGATTTCAACAGTGAAGAATCTATTGCTAGTGTAGTAGCCTTCATTGATCAGTTTGTAACTGTGGATGTTACAAACACAGATTTGGCTCCGTACATTGAATACCAAAAGCATAAGCACGGGCATTCGTGCCTTAAAAATGTGCGCGAATCCGTTTGTCGACTCGGTATTCCATACCCCCCAATGCCCCGCACGGAAATATTGAAGCCACTTCCCGAAGAAACTCCCAATTTGTCTCTTCATCACGAAAACTATCAGAAAATTCGCAGTCTTTTACTTCGCGATCAATCCGAGGATTTGATTAGCCATCTTAGCATATTCGAAAATTTACTTTCTCACGATGAGGTGAGTCTCAGTTACGAGGACTATATATATGCTATTAGGTCTAGTTTGAAAAAAACACAGATTTTTCTGAAGAGAACATTTGCAGAAATTCAAGTTAACGCCTATAATAAACACATTCTTTCAATGCAAAGGGCAAATATGGATATCCAGTTAATTTTGGACCCTTTGGCGTGCTGTAGCTACATAATTAATTACATTAACAAGTCCCAAAAGGGGTATTTCGAAGTTAATGCGCGAAGCAGCTAATGACATTCGAAGAGGCAACTCAAGCATTCGTCAAAAGCTACAGTATCTCGGTCACAAGTTTATTTCGGGCACTGAGATCTCTGCTCAGGAGGCCGTATATTGTTGTATGGGATTGGCGTTGTCAGAAACAAGCAATAAATGCGTGTTCATAAACACCTTCCCTCCAGAACAACGAGTTCGTATGCTTAGACCTACAAGCGTCCTGCAAAATATGCCTCAGGATTCCACTGACATCTTTCAGAAAGGTTTGCTGGACAGATACGAACAAAGACCAGATTCCCATGACGGCCTGTGTTTAGCCGATTTTGCTGCAAATTACGAGTATTCTAAAACCCGTGATAGAGCTCGCCAAGGGGAAAATAGTAACAATGAGGCTGAAGAAGAAAATGAGGTCTTAGGAACAGTTTTTTTCGCACTTCGCGATGGTAGTGGATTTATTAGGAAAAGAAACCAGCCGAGTATCATTAGGTATAGCCCCTTTAATATTAATTCTGATAGGCCCAACTATTTTAGAGCATTAGTTATGCTATATTCTCCATGGAGAGATGAACAGGTAGAATTGTTTCAGAGAAATTGTGAGGAGTTTTATCATGAGCACGAAAAGGCTATTAAAGCCAACTTTGATAGGTATAATGCCATAGACAGCTTAGAAGACCCGCTCAGAAGGGCCATGGAGGCTGAGGAAAGTAGCGAGGAAAATGTAGATGAGGAGGCCGCAGTTAATGAGGAGTTTAGGGCCTTAGCTTTTCTAGAAATATCTTCTCAAATCAATGTTTTAAGCTTAGACGACCGTGTTCAGGAAGTAGATCCGGATATCAATATCCGCATAATAAAGCTCCCGCCAATTATTTCCCCTGAAAATTTAGCCACCTTAGTTAGGTCTCTTAATTTAAAGCAAAAAACTTTCCTTACGCATGTCTTGCACAATGCAAGGAGAAATGCTAGTTTCCATGAGTTCGTAGGAGGCGGAGCAGGTGTCAGGGCTGCCAGTTTAGCTATTTAGTTGCTATATCTAGCAACTTTTAAAAAATGTTGCAACTTTTTTTTTCGATTTGCTATTAGCAACAAATATAGCAACTTATCATTTTTTTTTCAAATTTTAGCAACTTTATTACAAAACTAAACATTTTGTTATTATACCCTTGCGGAGGGAATTATAATTTTGGTCAAAACTGTGGAACGCAGTGAAGGAGACATCTCCGACCCTATAAAGTATATATATTCTTGATCAGGATCACCTCCTGAGTTGATATAAGCATGTCCGTCTGTCCGTCTGTCTGTTTCTACGCGAACTAGTCTCTCAGTTTTAAAGATATCGAATTGAAACTTTGCACACACCCTTCCATTCCTTTGCACGCAGTATATAAGTCGGAACGGCCGAGATCGGCCGACTATATCTTATAGCTGCCACATAACTGATTGGTCGGAAATGCCATAACTTTGGTGTTTTTAAAGTTGGGAAGTTGGGAAGTTGGGAATACGAGTGTTAAGAATGCATCATATGAATAATTTTGGAGAATATAATTTACAAAATATTCTGCAATGATATTTCAAGTTCGGCTCCGCCCGAAGCTAGCTTTCCTTTCTTGTTAAAGTTATGAAGTTGGGATTTTTATGAGTGTTAGGAATGCCTAATATGAATAATTTTGGAGAATATAATTTATAGAATATTCTGCAAGGGTATTTCAACTTCGACTCTGCCCGAAGTTAGCTTTCCTTTCATGTTTCCAATTTACCATCGTATTTGGTTACGATCGAAAATGGTTCACAAAGATATCGGAATTACTTTTTATCTCAGTGGTTCAATCATATGAACACTTTTGATCACTTTTGTGCTGTGTTGTGTCGGTAAAGATGCCAAAAATTTACAAACAACATTTTCGGGATGCCTGGCTGCGCAATGACAAGTTTAAGGAGGAATCCACTCCAAGGACTGCACGGACACTATCAGGGACTATTATGCGTATTGCAAATTCACAATAGGCGTGAAACTTTTCGATATCCATTGCTGCGATGGGCGTTGTTACACAAAAAAAATATATATAAATAATAATATAATAATAATAATAATAATAATAATAATAATAATAATAATAATAATAATAATAATAATAATAATAATAATAATAATAATAATAATAATAATAATAATAATAATAATAATAATAATAATAATAATAATAATAATAATAATAATAATAATAATAATAATAATAATAATAATAATAATAATAATAATAATAATAATAATAATAATAATAATAATAATTTTTTTTTTTTTTTTTTTTTTTTTTTTTTTTTTGGGCTGAGGGGGAAAATGCCTTCTGCATCTCACACTACCGTCGTATGTGTGGTATGTGGGGCTTGCACCCACTAAAAACCCCTCCTCATCAGGCCTGTATCCACTTCGGAAAAGCTTCCGCATTACTTCAAAGTGGGGCCTCTTGCGCGCGATGCGCGTTCATCTACTCATACAAAGCTCTAAGGCTCGCCTCTACTTAAATGCCAATATATACCGTAGAAAATATCCATTGGCACCCAAGGAGAGGCGATCCCCAGAGCCCGTCTGATGGTCTGCGTCCAGCCTGCCCTTTTTATACCCTTGCATCAAGGTCTAATTTCTTCAAGCGCAGAATGTCTCCGATAAAAGCGGCTACTGCTCTCCAGTTCTCTTCGCTTTCGCACATCTTGGCTACTTCGAAGTGGGGCCTCCTGCGCGACATGCGCTCTCGTCTCAATGCAAAGCTCTACGACGCGTCCGTTTCTCGTCTATCAAGATCGTTTTTCTTTGACCTTAAGATCGTTCCAACATAGGCTTTTACGTGATTCCAGGCCGCCTCACTGCTTATCATTCGATCAACTATGTTTTCAGGCGATATTTCTCCAATGGCATCCGTTAGTCCGGTGCGTTCTGATCGAAACCGCTCACAATGGAATATAGTGTGTTCTACACTGTCCCTCTCGGCGTCTTCATAAATGCACGTAGCTTGTGAGCTTTTCGCGATAGTGTGCAAAAAGGCCCGGAAATAGCCGTGGCCGGTCAGCATTTGAGTTAGGTAGTAATCAACGTTTCCGTGTTTCCTTTTTGTCCACCCCTTGAGATTGGGTATAAGCCTAGCTGTCCATTTTCCCGAGCATTCATGCTCCCACCTATTTTGCCACAAGTTCAGGGTCTCTTCTCTGCACAGCTCTTTTGTTTGTCTTGTCGCTACTCCACTTTGTTTTAGCTGGTAGACTTTTTGGCGTTCTCTTGCTAAGAGATCGATCGGTATTACACCCGCAGTGACTAGAGCTGCTGATCCTGATACCGTTCTATAGGCGCTGATTATCCTCAATGCTATTGTCCTTTGAACTTCGAGCAAGGGTTTAAGTCTGCACTTTACGCGTAGGGTGTTAGCCCAAACCTCACATCCATAAAGCAGGATTGCGTGGTTCACTTCCATTAAGAGTTTGCGTTTCGACTGGATTGGACCACCTATGTTTGCCATGAGTCTGCTAAGTGATTTTGCAGTGTCGGTCGCTCGGCTTTTAGCGTGCTGAATTTGAGCCTTAAACGTCAGTTTGGGCTCAAGACGAACTCCTAGATATTTTATCACCTTCTGCGTCCTAATGATATTTTCTCCTACTCTCATATCTATTTCTAGTGGAAACTGCTTCGTTGTTACTAGCAACAACTCGGTTTTTTCCGTGGCCAGCTGCAAACCGTTATTGTCCATCCATCCTTTCACCCGGCGCATCACCTGGTTTAGCTTACGCTGTATGTTTTCGGGGTTACGAGCCGAGATAACTGCAACTATATCGTCTGCGTATCCTACTAAGGTCGTGTCTTCCGGCATTTCTATGCGCAGTATTTCGTCGTAGCTAATATTCCATAGCTCGGGTCCCAGTATTGATCCTTGCGCTGCTCCTGATGTTACCTTTACACATTTCTCGCCTGCCTTTGTTTGGTACAGTAGCTTTCTGTTTTCGAGGTAGCTTTGTAATATTTTCAAGAGGTATCCACCGATTTTGAATTTCTGTTCTAGTGCGTCTGTAATATTTTCCCATTTAACGCTGTTAAAAGCGTTTTTGACATCCAGTGTTGCTAAGAGTACTATAGGTCTCGAGTAGTGATTTCCTTGTTGACTTCGTAGTGCTTCGTAATATACCTTTTGAATTGCCCCTATTGTGGACCTCCCTGGTCTAAAACCGAACTGCATAGGAGAGAGTCCTCCGGCTCTGTTAACTGCTGCTGCTAGACGAGGTTTGATCATCTTTTCTAGGAGCTTTCCTGTAGTATTTAACATACATAATGGTCGATATGCTGACGGCGATAAGGGATCTCCTTTGCCCTTGCTTATCAGAACCAGCCGTTGCAGTTTCCATTGCTCGGGAAATAGTCCCGTTCGGATGCAAGCATTAAACATATCGAGTAGAAGATTAGGTCGCCTCTCTGCAATTGCTTGCAGGACCTCCGCAGGTATGTTATCGGGTCCCGGGGCTTTCCTACTTTTTAAGCTTTTTGTTGCTCTGACAAGTTCTTCCAATGTAAACATGTCTACTCGTTCTTCAAGGTCGGACACAGTTCTTCTCGACGGCCTAATCTCATGAGTAGGGAAGAGTGTTCTGACGATATTGTCCATCTGATCTACCTGTAGATCCGGCAAGGGTCTCCGGGACCTAAGTTTCTTCATGACGATTTTGTAGCCTAGTCCCCATGGGTCAGAGTTGACATCATTGCAAAGGCACTTCCATTTATTAATCTTGGATTTCCGGATAGCAATATTAAGATCCTTCTTAGCTTTTTTGTACTCCTGCTCCTGGGTAGTAAATATTCCTCTACATCTTGCTCGGGTGAAGCGCCGTCTAGTTTTAAGGCATTTCTCTCTTAAGATTTTTATTTCATTTGTCCACCAGTATGCTTCTTGACCTTGCCTGTGTGGGTTTCCCCGTTTAGGCATTGCGGCGTTGCACGCTTTTTTTATAATTGACATAGTGTCGTTGACTATATTCTCGTCGTTTTGCCGTATAGTATTAGCTTTTCTATCAATTTCGTTGATGAGAGTTGTTTTGCTCAGTCTATTTACGTTCCATCCCTTTTTTCCTAGGCTAAGGCGATTTTCAGAACGATTTTGATCGCCTTGTGTCAGCTTGTAGGATATATACTCGTGATCGCTTCCGTTAAAGATCTCTAATACTTTCCATTCGGCAACCTTGTTTGCCATTTCTTCCATCACTAGCGTTATGTCCGGGATTGTTCCTTCATTTCCTGGTCGTCTAAATGTAGCGGTTGATCCTATGTTTGCAACTACCATTCCCAGCCTTGCCGCCATGTTTAGAATTTTTCTGCCTCTGGAGTTGGTTGATGACATGCCCCATTCTTCCGCTCTTGAGTTAAAGTCACCTGCTAATAGGACTTTTCCCTGAGCTTGCTTGGCAGCATCTTCGATATCTTCGAGTTTTCTTTGGAAAGTCGTAATGTCATCGGAGGGTGTTAGGTAGCAGCTAATAATGGTCCAGTCCGCAACTTGTGCTGATACGTAACAATTCCGTCTAATGGGGGTATGGTGTGTAATGGTGCTGAATACTGGGATCCATAAAGCCGCGGTTTTCGTCTCATCTTCTATCCACAGACCGTCCTCCCGAGTTTTGTATTGTTCGCTGATAATGGCTAGATCTACATGATGCTCCAATGCTATTTGGAGCAGCAGATCATTGGCCGTTCTGCTTCTGTGCATATTTGCTTGTAGGACTTTCATTCTCTGCTTTTACTTGCGCCGCTATGACATTTGTTTGTCCCCGGAAGGTGGTTTAACTCTTTCCTTTTTTCCTCTGCGCAAATACAACATCTTACTGGGTTTTTGCATTCTTTTTTTTTTCTCCCACCTCTCCCATTTTTTCCTCTCCGCATCTGATACATAGGTTTCTTCGATCTGGCCCCTTACAGTCCCTTTGCGTGTGTCCCCACCTCTAAAATTTGAAGCATAGCATAATGATATAATTTAATAATAAGGGTCCAGCCAATAATAATATCATTAATAATTCAATAATAATAATAAGTAATAATAATAATAATAATAATAATAATAATAATAATAATAATAATAATAATAATAATAATAATAATAATAATAATAATAATAATAATAATAATAATAATAATAATAATAATAATTTTTTTTTTTTTTTTTTTTTTTTTTTTTGGGCTGAGGGGGGAAAATGCCTTCTGCATCTCACACTACCGTCGTATGTGTGGTATGTGGGGCTTGCACCCACTAAAAACCCCTCCTCATCAGGCCTGTATCCACTTCGGAAAAGCTTCCGCATTACTTCAAAGTGGGGCCTCTTGCGCGCGATGCGCGTTCATCTACTCATACAAAGCTCTAAGGCTCGTCTCTACTTCAATGCCAATTTATACCGTAGTAGATATCCATTGGCACCCAAGGAGAGGCGATCCCCAGAGCCCGTCTGATGGTCTGCGTCCAGCCTGCCCTTTTTATACCCTTTCATCAAGGTCTAATTTCTTCAAGCGCAGAATGTCTCCGATAAAAGCGGCTACTGCTCTCCAGTTCTCTTCACTTTCGCACATCTTGGCGACTATAGTTTCCGGCGTAATCTGTCCGATCGCTCGTGACAGGATATTTCGTTGCTGCGCGAATTGGGTACAATAAAACACTGTGTGTTCTGCGTTGTCGGCTTCCGCATCAGCGTAAATACAGCTGGCTTCCGTGCTTTTGCCCATCTTATTTAGAAAGAAACTAAAATAACCGTGACCTGTGAGCACTTGGGTGACGTAGTAGTCTACATCCCCGTGTCGTCTCTCAACCCAGCTTTTAAGGTCGGGGATAAGTCTTCTTGTCCATCTTCCAGTGCCTTCGCGTTCCCATCTTTCTTGCCAGGCATTGATGGTCTCTCTTTTTAGAGCCAGAATCGATTGTCTAGATGCTTCTCCAGCTTGTCGGAGGTCGTAGAGGCTCTTGCGTTCTTTCGCTAGCAGGTCTATCGGAACCACGCATGCTAAGACAAGTGCTGCAGCACACGACACCGTGCGATATGCGCTAATTATACGTAAGGCAGAGGTTCTTTGTATAGCCAATAAAGTCTTCAGTCTGCAATTTGTTTTTAGCGAATCAGCCCACACTTCACATCCATACAGAAGAATGGAGTTGTTTGTATTCATTAACAGCTTTCGTCTAGACGCTATTGGTCCACCGATGTTTGCCATAAGCTACTAAGAGACCTTGTTGTCTCTGCAGCCTTGGTTCTAGCGTTATTAATTTGAGGTCCAAAGGTCAGCTTAGAGTCCAGCCTGACCCCAAGGTACTTTATTGACTTCTGTGTCCGAATAGTTGTCTCAGTGAGCCTTAATTCTATTTCCAGTGGCATCTGCTTTCTGGTGACTAGCAATAGCTCAGTTTTTTCTGAGGCCAGCTGTAAGCCACGAGAGTCCATCCATTCGTTTACCCGAATCATTACTTGATTTAGTATTCGTTGGGCGTACTCAGTATTGCGTGCTGGAATCACTGCGACTATGTCATCCGCATATCCTACGAGAAATGCGTCGCCAGGCATTTCTGTGCTGAGGATATCGTCATAACTGATATTCCACAGTTCCGGTCCTAGTATGGATCCTTGAGCTGCTCCCGAGGTGATGTCCATCCGTTTTTCGCCTCTTCTTGTCAGATAAATCAGTTTTCGATTCTGTAGATAGCTGTCTATTATCCGCATCAGGTATTCTGGGATGTGGAAACGTCTGTTTAGCGAATCGATCATGTCCGACCACCTGACACTATTAAACGCATTTTTGACGTCTAGTGTCGCCAAAAGCACAATGGGTCTGGATGCATGGTTGCCCACTTGGCTTGCCAATGCTGCATTAACGACTTCCTGTATTGCTCCGATTGTGGACCTCCCTGGTCGGAACCCGTATTGTCTGCTGGAGAGGCCACCTGATACCTCGACAGCAGCAGCTAGTCGAGGCTTGATCAGCTTTTCCAGTAGCTTTCCAGTCGTGTTGAGCATGCAGAGCGGTCGATAGGCTGATGGGGTTGCAGGGTTCCCCTTTCCTTTGCTTATCAAGACCAACCTCTGTGTTTTCCACGGATCGGGGAATATTCCATACTGCAGGCACTTGTTGTACATATTTAATAGTACATCGGGTCTGCTCTTTGCGATGACTTTAAGAACTTCGGTCGGTATATTGTCGGGTCCCGGTGCTTTTCTATTCTTCATGCTGCCTATTGCCTTAGTTAATTCATCCTCACTGAATAACTCGAAGTGTTCCTCAGATGGCTGGAGTGCAGTGTAAACTGGTCTGATCGGATGGGGCGGAAACAGAGTTTTGACAATGTTATCCATGTGCTCGTCGTCTATATCTGGCAGAGTACTTCTTGACCTAAGCTTCTTCATAACGAGTTTGTACCCCAGACCCCATGGGTCCTTGTTAACGTCATTGCAGAGGGATTTCCATTTATTTCGTTTACTTATGCGAATGGCAATATTAAGAAGCTTTTTCGCCTTCTTGTACTCCTCCTCCTGTGTAGCGAAGTTTCCGCTTCTCCTAGCTCGTGTGAGATGACGCCTATAGCGGAGGCTAGTCTCCCTTAAAGCATTTATCTCGTCCGTCCACCAGTATACCTCTGCTCCTCGCCTGTGGGGATTGCCAGACTTTGGCATTGCAGCATCACAAGCTCTTTTTATGGTGGACATAGTGCTGCTAACAACGCTCTCCACGCTAGTTCTCTCATTGCTATCGATTTGACTCCTGTCAATTTCTCCTATTAAGAGGTTCTTGTTTAGTCGGTTAACATTCCATCGGTGACTAGTTCGTATTTGATTTCCTACATGATGAACCGTACATCCTTCAGTACTGAAGGATATATACTCGTGGTCGCTTCCATTGTAGATGTCTAAAACTTTCCAGTCTAATATTCTGTGCGCAGAGTTCTCTGATACTAGCGTTATATCAGGTATTGTGCCTGTTTGGCCCATTCGCTGAAACGTCGGAGCTCTACCCACGTTAGCGACTACCAGTCCAACTCTTGCTGACATATTAAGAATTTTTCGGCCTCTGCTGTTGGTTGTTGGCATGCCCCATTCTTCTGCTCTAGAATTGAAGTCACCAGCTACTATAAGGCTCCCATGCATTTGCCGAGCTGTGTCTTCAATCTCATCGATTTTATGTTGGAAAGCTTCTATTGTATCGTTCGGGGTTAGATAACAACTGAATATGGTGAATTCCTTAAGTTGTACATATACGTAGCAGCTACCTCTGCCATCACCGAGACATCGTATGTCACCCGCAGCTGGGATCCATATAGCTGCAGTCTTATATTCATTTTCCAGCCAGATACCGGGTTGTTTCACTCTATATTGCTCGCAGATTATAACCAAATCCACGCAATGTTCCAGTACTATTTGGGACAGCAGATCATCTGCTATACGGCTTCTGTGAAGGTTTGCTTGTAGGATTTTCATATTTGGGTTTTACGGGTACTGGCTGCGCAGTTACTCGTCCCAGGGAAATGATTGAGATCCCTGCGGTTTTCATATGCACACAGGCAACATTTCGGTGTCTTCGTGCAGTTTCTCATCTTGTGCCCCGTCTCTCCACACCTAATACAGAGATCTCTCCTGTCTGGTCCCGAGCAATCCCTTTGTAGGTGGCCTACCCCAAAGCATCTGAAGCAGCGTGTAACTTCGATGCACCGTTTCACTCGGCATCGCGTCCATCCAATCTTGATTCTTGGCTCCTTAAGAATTTTAGCTGCTTCTTCTGTTGGCAATATAACGAATGCACGTTTTTGCTCAGAACTGTTTGCGCCAGTTAGTCTCACTTTGACTTCCTGACTCTGCTCGCCTATAATAGACTTGATTGCAGTTATGACTTCCTCCTCATTTGTCAGACTGTCTAGGTCTCGTATCTCCAACTTGCTCAACGGCCTGATAGTCTTCACTGTGGCGTTTTCTTTGAGCGTGTGCTTAATGCTTTCGCAAAGCTTCTCGGACTTACTTCCTTTTGATAACTCGAGAAGCAAATCCCCTGACTTGGTTTTCCTGACTGATCGGATGGCTGATTCGGTCTCGTCAGGCTTCAAGTTTTCCCTAAGTTCCCTCAACACCTCGGCGTAGCTCCTGCCTTCTGCGGGCTTAACCAATACAGCTTCTGGGCGGGATCTTGACCGTACTTTAGAGTTTTCTCCTTTCCTCTCAGGGTTAACATTAACTGCTTTGTTCGTTTCCTCTGTTTGAGATGTTTTGGGTTTTCCCTTCTTCCGAGTCACTGTCTTAAAGCCGTCCTTCGCTTCCTTACTTTTCGGCTTTTTAAATGCCTCTTGCTCGGCCGGGCTAGAAGCAACCCGCTTTTTTCGGGACGAAACTGGTGTGTCAGTTTCCTGCAGCTTTTTGTTGGCTTCAGCCGCTGAGTTCGTTTCCTTGACTCTCTGTGTTTCGGCTGTCTTCCAGCTTTTCCTGTAGTTTCCGACAATATCAAGGAGTTCGCTCAGTTCTGACGCTCCGTCTTTCACATCCATACTGATGTTTCGCTGCTTTAGCATAGCATGCTTCATTTTTCGAAGCACTGCTCTGCATTTCTCGATCGTTTCCTCTTCTAGTGCTCTCATTTTATAGATGAGCTCTTGTCTTGGGGAGCCTACCGCAGGTCTGACATCTTGGGATGAAGCAGGGGTTTGCTGATCCTCGTGCAGTATTGCCGTAGATGGGTTTGGTTGTTCCTCCAGATGAACCTCTTGCGCCGTCTTTCCTTCTTCTGTAACGCCTTGATCTGGCGACCTCATCATTTTTCTACTCTTCTGGAATGCTCCTCTCTCTTCTTCTTGGGTTTTACTATTGTTCTGCATGCTATATGGGTCCAAACTTTAAGTCGCTATCTCCTCACATATGTACAGTCCTCCACGATGCCCCCATGGGTCCCTATGCAAGCAGTGAGGTTCATGCGAGGGTTGACGCAGGTCCTTATGGGTACCTGCGTTCAGAGCCAGGACGGATGTTAAGCAGGAGTTGTCTCAACTGCACCTGTACCATCGGTTCCGCGATGATGTGATTAGAACGTATTTAAAGACTCGCCAAGTTTTAAAAGGACGGAGGTAACTTCAGCATTAGCCCAGCAGCCATTTAACCAGAGTTTCAATCTGGGTACTCAGGTGTTGGAATGCCGCTGTCATCAGCGGGGGACCTTCTTTAGTGTCTGCCGATCTGAAAAAGACAATTGTGTAGCCGCCCAATATGGGACAGACGCTAACCCAGACGCCGCCCTCTTAGGGAACAGACGCGAACGGGATTTAAAAGCCGCCTTCTCACCTTAGCAAGTACCTTGTCGGTTGACAGAGATACAAGTTACCGGGACCGCCACGTGGAGGCGGTGAGATACTTGAAGCAGTTCTGCATGGATCATGCTGGGCTTTGCTATGTTAAAGCCAACCAGACACTTTGCCATGCAGAAACAGCTCCCGGTCCCATAATAATAATAATAATAATAATAATAATAATAATAATAATAATAATAATAATAATAATAATAATAATAATAATAATAATAATAATAATAATAATAATAATAATAATAATAATAATAATAATAATAATAATAATAATAATAATAATAATAATAATAATAATAATAATAATAATAATAATAATAATAATAATAATAATAATAATAATAATAATAATAATAATAATAATAATAATAATAATAATAATAATAATAATAATAATAATAATAATAATAATAATAATAATAATAATAATAATAATAATAATAATAATAATAATAATAATAATAATAATAATAATAATAATAATAATAATAATAATAATAATAATAATAATAATAATAATAATAATAATAATAATAATAATAATAATAATAATAATAATAATAATAATAATAATAATAATAATAATAATAATAATAATAATAATAATAATAATAATAATAATAATAATAATAATAATAATAATAATAATAATAATAATAATAATAATAATAATAATAATAATAATAATAATATTTTTTTTTTTTTTTTTTTTTTTTTTTTGGGCTGAGGGGGAAAATGCCTTCTGCATCTCACACTACCGTCGTATGTGTGGTATGTGGGGCTTGCACCCACTAAAAACCCCTCCTCATCAGGCCTGTATCCACTTCGGAAAAGCTTCCGCATTACTTCAAAGTGGGGCCTCTTGCGCGCGATGCGCGTTCATCTACTCATACAAAGCTCTAAGGCTCGCCTCTACTTAAATGCCAATATATACCGTAGAAAATATCCATTGGCACCCAAGGAGAGGCGATCCCCAGAGCCCGTCTGATGGTCTGCGTCCAGCCTGCCCTTTTTATACCCTTGCATCAAGGTCTAATTTCTTCAAGCGCAGAATGTCTCCGATAAAAGCGGCTACTGCTCTCCAGTTCTCTTCGCTTTCGCACATCTTGGCTACTTCGAAGTGGGGCCTCCTGCGCGACATGCGCTCTCGTCTCAATGCAAAGCTCTACGACGCGTCCGTTTCTCGTCTATCAAGATCGTTTTTCTTTGACCTTAAGATCGTTCCAACATAGGCTTTTACGTGATTCCAGGCCGCCTCACTGCTTATCATTCGATCAACTATGTTTTCAGGCGATATTTCTCCAATGGCATCCGTTAGTCCGGTGCGTTCTGATCGAAACCGCTCACAATGGAATATAGTGTGTTCTACACTGTCCCTCTCGGCGTCTTCATAAATGCACGTAGCTTGTGAGCTTTTCGCGATAGTGTGCAAAAAGGCCCGGAAATAGCCGTGGCCGGTCAGCATTTGAGTTAGGTAGTAATCAACGTTTCCGTGTTTCCTTTTTGTCCACCCCTTGAGATTGGGTATAAGCCTAGCTGTCCATTTTCCCGAGCATTCATGCTCCCACCTATTTTGCCACAAGTTCAGGGTCTCTTCTCTGCACAGCTCTTTTGTTTGTCTTGTCGCTACTCCACTTTGTTTTAGCTGGTAGACTTTTTGGCGTTCTCTTGCTAAGAGATCGATCGGTATTACACCCGCAGTGACTAGAGCTGCTGATCCTGATACCGTTCTATAGGCGCTGATTATCCTCAATGCTATTGTCCTTTGAACTTCGAGCAAGGGTTTAAGTCTGCACTTTACGCGTAGGGTGTTAGCCCAAACCTCACATCCATAAAGCAGGATTGCGTGGTTCACTTCCATTAAGAGTTTGCGTTTCGACTGGATTGGACCACCTATGTTTGCCATGAGTCTGCTAAGTGATTTTGCAGTGTCGGTCGCTCGGCTTTTAGCGTGCTGAATTTGAGCCTTAAACGTCAGTTTGGGCTCAAGACGAACTCCTAGATATTTTATCACCTTCTGCGTCCTAATGATATTTTCTCCTACTCTCATATCTATTTCTAGTGGAAACTGCTTCGTTGTTACTAGCAACAACTCGGTTTTTTCCGTGGCCAGCTGCAAACCGTTATTGTCCATCCATCCTTTCACCCGGCGCATCACCTGGTTTAGCTTACGCTGTATGTTTTCGGGGTTACGAGCCGAGATAACTGCAACTATATCGTCTGCGTATCCTACTAAGGTCGTGTCTTCCGGCATTTCTATGCGCAGTATTTCGTCGTAGCTAATATTCCATAGCTCGGGTCCCAGTATTGATCCTTGCGCTGCTCCTGATGTTACCTTTACACATTTCTCGCCTGCCTTTGTTTGGTACAGTAGCTTTCTGTTTTCGAGGTAGCTTTGTAATATTTTCAAGAGGTATCCACCGATTTTGAATTTCTGTTCTAGTGCGTCTGTAATATTTTCCCATTTAACGCTGTTAAAAGCGTTTTTGACATCCAGTGTTGCTAAGAGTACTATAGGTCTCGAGTAGTGATTTCCTTGTTGACTTCGTAGTGCTTCGTAATATACCTTTTGAATTGCCCCTATTGTGGACCTCCCTGGTCTAAAACCGAACTGCATAGGAGAGAGTCCTCCGGCTCTGTTAACTGCTGCTGCTAGACGAGGTTTGATCATCTTTTCTAGGAGCTTTCCTGTAGTATTTAACATACATAATGGTCGATATGCTGACGGCGATAAGGGATCTCCTTTGCCCTTGCTTATCAGAACCAGCCGTTGCAGTTTCCATTGCTCGGGAAATAGTCCCGTTCGGATGCAAGCATTAAACATATCGAGTAGAAGATTAGGTCGCCTCTCTGCAATTGCTTGCAGGACCTCCGCAGGTATGTTATCGGGTCCCGGGGCTTTCCTACTTTTTAAGCTTTTTGTTGCTCTGACAAGTTCTTCCAATGTAAACATGTCTACTCGTTCTTCAAGGTCGGACACAGTTCTTCTCGACGGCCTAATCTCATGAGTAGGGAAGAGTGTTCTGACGATATTGTCCATCTGATCTACCTGTAGATCCGGCAAGGGTCTCCGGGACCTAAGTTTCTTCATGACGATTTTGTAGCCTAGTCCCCATGGGTCAGAGTTGACATCATTGCAAAGGCACTTCCATTTATTAATCTTGGATTTCCGGATAGCAATATTAAGATCCTTCTTAGCTTTTTTGTACTCCTGCTCCTGGGTAGTAAATATTCCTCTACATCTTGCTCGGGTGAAGCGCCGTCTAGTTTTAAGGCATTTCTCTCTTAAGATTTTTATTTCATTTGTCCACCAGTATGCTTCTTGACCTTGCCTGTGTGGGTTTCCCCGTTTAGGCATTGCGGCGTTGCACGCTTTTTTATAATTGACATAGTGTCGTTGACTATATTCTCGTCGTTTTGCCGTATAGTATTAGCTTTTCTATCAATTTCGTTGATGAGAGTTGTTTTGCTCAGTCTATTTACGTTCCATCCCTTTTTTCCTAGGCTAAGGCGATTTTCAGAACGATTTTGATCGCCTTGTGTCAGCTTGTAGGATATATACTCGTGATCGCTTCCGTTAAAGATCTCTAATACTTTCCATTCGGCAACCTTGTTTGCCATTTCTTCCGTCACTAGCGTTATGTCCGGGATTGTTCCTTCATTTCCTGGTCGTCTAAATGTAGCGGTTGATCCTATGTTTGCAACTACCATTCCCAGCCTTGCCGCCATGTTTAGAATTTTTCTGCCTCTGGAGTTGGTTGATGACATGCCCCATTCTTCCGCTCTTGAGTTAAAGTCACCTGCTAATAGGACTTTTCCCTGAGCTTGCTTGGCAGCATCTTCGATATCTTCGAGTTTTCTTTGGAAAGTCGTAATGTCATCGGAGGGTGTTAGGTAGCAGCTAATAATGGTCCAGTCCGCAACTTGTGCTGATACGTAACAATTCCGTCTAATGGGGGTATGGTGTGTAATGGTGCTGAATACTGGGATCCATAAAGCCGCGGTTTTCGTCTCATCTTCTATCCACAGACCGTCCTCCCGAGTTTTGTATTGTTCGCTGATAATGGCTAGATCTACATGATGCTCCAATGCTATTTGGAGCAGCAGATCATTGGCCGTTCTGCTTCTGTGCATATTTGCTTGTAGGACTTTCATTCTCTGCTTTTACTTGCGCCGCTATGACATTTGTTTGTCCCCGGAAGGTGGTTTAACTCTTTCCTTTTTTCCTCTGCGCAAATACAACATCTTACTGGGTTTTTGCATTCTTTTATTTTGTGCCCAGCCTCTCCGCATCTGATACATAGGTTTCTTCGATCTGGCCCCTCACAGTCCCTTTGCGTGTGTCCCCCTCTAAAGCATTTGAAGCATCGCATAGTGTCGATGCATTCTTTTACTCGACACAGGGTCCAGCCAATCCTGATTCTTCGGTCCTTCAGTATTTTCGCTGCATCTTCGTCGCTAAGGTAACGAAGGCTAATCGTTGCTAATAACTATTTACTCCAGTCAGATTAATTCTGATTTCTTCGGTAGTAACTCCTAATCAGTTTTAATATAAGAATAATGATAATACTTATCCTAATAATAATAATAATCAATATCTCGAATTATAATAATAATAATAATAATAATAATAATAATAATAATAATAATAATAATAATAATAATAATAATAATAATAATAATAATAATAATAATAATAATAATAATAATAATAATAATAATAATAATAATTTTTTTTTTTTTTTTTTTGTGGGCTGAGGGGGAAAATGCCTTCTGCATCTCACACTACCGTCGTATGTGTGGTATGTGGGGCTTGCACCCACTAAAAACCCCTCCTCATCAGGCCTGTATCCACTTCGGAAAAGCTTCCGCATTACTTCAAAGTGGGGCCTCTTGCGCGCGATGCGCGTTCATCTACTCATACAAAGCTCTAAGGCTCGTCTCCACTTCAATGCCAATTTATACCGTAGTAGATATCCATTGGCACCGAAGGAGAGGCGATCCCCAGAGCCCGTCTGATGGTCTGCGTCCAGCCTGCCCTTTTTATACCCTTTCATCAAGGTCTAATTTCTTCAAGCGCAGAATGTCTCCGATAAAAGCGGCTACTGCTCTCCAGTTCTCTTCGCTTTCGCATATCTTGGCGACTATAGTTTCCGGCGAAATCTGTCCGATCGCTCGTGACAGGATATTTCGTTGCTGCGCGAATTGGGTACAATAAAACACTGTGTGTTCTGCGTTGTCGGCTTCCGCATCAGCGTAAATACAGCTGGTTTCCGTGCTTTTGCCCATCTTATTTAGAAAGAAACTAAAAAAAGCCGTGACCTGTGAGCACTTGGGTGACGTAGTAGTCTACATCACCGTGTCGTCTCTCAACCCAGCTTTTAAGGTCGGGGATAAGTCTTCTTGTCCATTTTCCAATGCCTTCGCGTTCCCATCTTTCTTGCCAGGAATTGATGGTCTCTCTTTTTAGGGCCAGAATCGATTGTCTAGATGCTTCTCCAGCTTGTCGGAGGTCGTAGAGGCTCTTGCGTTCTTTCGCTAGCAGGTCTATCGGAATCACGCATGCTAAGACAAGTGCTACAGCACACGACACCGTGCGATATGCGCTAATTATACGTAAGGCAGAGGTTCTTTATATAGCCAATAAAGTCTTCAGTCTGCAATTTGTTTTTAGCGTCGGGTCCCGGTGCTTTAATATTCTTCATGCTGCCTATTGCCTTAGTTAATTCATCCTCACTGAATAACTCGAAGTGTTCCTCAGATGGCTGGAGTGCAGTGTAAACTTGTCTGATCGGATGGGGCGGAAACAGAGTTTTGAAAATGTTATCCATGTGCTCGTCGTCTATATCTGGCAGAGTACTTCTTGACCTAAGCTTCTTCATAACGAGTTTGTACCCCAGACCCCATGGGTCCTTGTTAACGTCATTACAGAGGGATTTCCATTTATTTCGTTTACTTATGCGAATGGCAATATTAAGAAGATTTTCGCCTTCTTGTACTCCTCCTCCTGGGTAGCGAAGTTTCCGCTTCTCCTAGCTCGTGTGAGATGACGCCTATAGCGGAGGCTAGTCTCCCTTAAAGCATTTATCTCGTCCGTCCACCAGTATACCTCTGTTCCTCGCCTGTGGGGATTGCCAGACTTTGGCATTGCAGCATCACAAGCTCTTTTTATGGTGGACATAGTGCTGCTAACAACGCTCTCCACGCTAGTCCTCTCATTGCTATCGATTTGACTCCTGTCAATTTCTCCTATTAAGAGGTTCTTGTTTAGTCGGTTAACAGTCCATCGGTGACTAGTTCGCATTTGATTTCCTACATGATGAACCGTACATCCTTCAGTACTGAAAGATATGTACTCGTGGTCGCTTCCATTGTAGATGTCTAAAACTTTCCAGTCTAATATTCTGTGCGCAGAGTTCTCTGATACTAGCGTTATATCAGCTATTGTGCCTGTTTGGCCCATTCGCTGAAACGTCGGAGCTCTGCCCACGTTAGCGACCACGTCGTCAGTCAAACTCTTGCTGACATATTAAGAATTTTTTGGCCCCTGCTGTTGGTTGTTGGCATGCCCCATTCTTCTGCTCTAGAATTGAAGTCACCAGCTACTTTAAGGCTTCCATGCATTTGCCGAGCTATGTCTTCAATCTCATCGATTTTATGTTGGAAAGCTTCTATTGTATCGTTCGGGGTTAGATAACAATTCAATATGGTGAATTCCTTAAGTTGTACATATACGTAGCAGCTACCTCTGCCATCACCGAGACATCGTATGTCACCCGCAGCTGGGATCCATATAGCTGCAGTCTTATATTCATTTTCCAGCCAGATTATAACCAAATCCACGCAATGTTCTAGTACTATTTGGGACAGCAGGTCATCTGCTATACGGCTTCTGTGAAGGTTTGCTTGTAGGATTTTCATATTTGGGTTTTGCGGGTACTGGCTGCGCAGTTACTCGTCCCAGAGAAATGATTGAGATCCGTGCGGTTTTCATATGCACACAGGCAACATTTCGGTGTCTTCGTGCAGTTTCTCATCTTGTGCCCCGTCTCTCCACACCTATTCCAGAGATCTCTCCTGTCTGGTCCCGAGCAATCCCTTTGTAGGTGGCCTACCCCAAAGCATCTGAAGCAGCGTCTAACTTCGATGCACCGTTTCACTTGGCATCGCGTCCATCCAATCTTGATTCTTGGCTCCTTAAGAATTTTAGCTCCTTCTTCTGTTAGCAATATAACGAATGCGCGTTTTTGCTCAGAACTGTTTGCGCCAGTTAGTCTCACTTTAACTTCCTGACTCTGCTCGCCTATAATGAACTTGATTGCAGTTATGACTTCCTCCTCATTTGTCAGACTGTCTAGGTCTCGTATCTCCAACTTGCTCAACGGCCTGATAGTCTTCACTGTGGCGTTTTCTTTGAGCGTATGCTTAATGCTTTCGCAAAGCTTCTCAGACTTACTTCCTTTTGATAATTCGAGAAGCAAATCCCCTGACTTGGTTTTCCTGACTGATCGGATGGCTGATTCGGTCTCGTCAGGCTTCAAGTTTTCCCTAAGTTCCCTCAAAACCTCGGCATAGCTCCTGCCTTCTGCGGGCTTGACCAATACAGCTTCTGGGCGGGATCTTGACCGTACTTTAGAGTTTTCTCCTTTCCTCTCAGGGTTAACACTAACTGCTTTGTTCGTTTCCTCTGTTTGAGATGTTTTGGGTTTTTCCTTCTTCCGAGTCACTGTTTTAAAGCCGTCCTTCGCTGCTCGGCCGGGCTAGAAGCAGCCCGCTTTTTGCGGGACGAAACTGGTGTGTCAGTTTCCTGCAGCTTTTTGTTGGCTTCAGCCGCTGAGTTCGTTTCCTTGACTCTCTCTGCTTCGGCTGTCATCCAGCTTTTCCTGTAGTTTCCGACAATATCAATGAGTTCGCTCAGTTCTGACGCTCCGTCTTTCACATCCGTACTGATGTTTCGCTGCCTTAGCATAGCATGATTCATTTTTCGAAGCACTGCTCTGCATTTCTCGATCGTTTCCTCTTCTAGTGCTCTCATTTTATAGATGAGCTCTTGTCTTGGGAAGCCTACCGCAAGTCTGAAATCTTGGGATGAAGCAGGGGTTTGCTGATCCTCGTGCAGTATTGCCGTAGATGGGTTTGGTTGTTCCTCCAGATTTGCGCCGTATTTCCTTCTTCTGTATCGCCTTGATCTGGCGACCTCATCATTTTTCTACTCTTCTGGAATGCTCCTCTCTCTTCTTCTTGGGTTTAACTATTGTTCCTCTAACAATAATAACAATAATAACAATAATAACAATAATAACAATAATAACAATAATAACAATAATAACAATAATAACAATAATAACAATAATAACAATAATAACAATAATAACAATAATAACAATAATAACAATAATAACAATAATAACAATAATAATAACAATAATAACAATAATAACAATAATAACAATAATAACAATAATAACAATAATAACAATAATAACAATAAAATAACAATAATAACAATAATAACAATAATAACAATAATAACAATAATAACAATAATAACAATAATAACAATAATAACAATAATAACAATAATAACAATAATAACAATAATAACAAAAAAAATAATACAATAATAACAATAATAACAATAATAACAATAATAACAATAATAACAATAATAACAATAATAACAATAATAACAATAATAACAATAATAACAATAATAACAATAATAACAATAATAACAATAATAACAATAATAACAATAATAACAATAATAACAATAATAACAATAATAACAATAATAACAATAATAACAATAATAACAATAATAACAATAATAACAATAATAACAATAATAACAATAATAACAATAATAACAATAATAACAATAATAACAATAATAACAATAATAACAATAATAACAATAATAACAATAATAACAATAATAACAATAATAACAATAATAACAATAATAACAATAATAACAATAATAACAATAATAACAATAATAACAATAATAACAATAATAACAATAATAACAATAATAACAATAATAACAATAATAACAATAATAACAATAATAACAATAATAACAATAATAACAATAATAACAATAATAACAATAATAACAATAATAACAATAATAACAATAATAACAATAATAACAATAATAAAATAACAATAATAACAATAATAACAATAATAACAATAATAACAATAATAACAATAATAACAATAATAACAATAATAACAATAATAACAATAATAACAATAATAACAATAATAACAATAATAACAATAATAACAATAATAACAATAATAACAATAATAACAATAATAACAATAATAACAATAATAACAATAATAACAATAATAACAATAATAACAATAATAACAATAATAACAATAATAACAATAATAACAATAATAACAATAATAACAATAATAAAACAATAATAACAATAATAACAATAATAACAATAATAAGAATAATAACAATAATAACAATAATAACAATAATAACAATAAAACAATAATAACAATAATAACAATAATAACAATAATATTTTTTTTTTTTTTTTTTTTTTTGGGCTGAGGGGGAAAATGCCTTCTGCATCTCACACTACCGTCGTATGTGTGGTATGTGGGGCTTGCACCCACTAAAAACCCCTCCTCATCAGGCCTGTATCCACTTCGGAAAAGCTTCCGCATTACTTCAAAGTGGGGCCTCTTGCGCGCGATGCGCGTTCATCTACTCATACAAAGCTCTAAGGCTCGTCTCTACTTCAATGCCAATTTATACCGTAGAAGATATCCATTGGCACCCAAGGAGAGGCGATCCCCAGAGCCCGTCTGATGGTCTGCGTCCAGCCTGCCCTTTTTATACCCTTTCATCAAGGTCAAATTTCTTCAAGCGCAGAATGTCTCCGATAAAAGCGGCTACTGCTCTCCAGTTCTCTTCACTTTCGCACATCTTTGCGACTATAGTTTCCGGCGTAATCTGTCCGATCGCTCGTGACAGGATATTTCGTTGCTGCGCGAATTGGGTACAATAAAAAACTGTGTGTTCTGCGTTGTCGGCTTCCGCATCAGCGTAAATACAGCTGGCTTCCGTGCTTTTGCCCATCTTATTTAGAAAGAAACTAAAATAACCGTGACCTGTGAGCACTTCGGTGACGTAGTAGTCTACATCCCCGTGTCGTCTCTCAACCCAGCTTTTAAGGTCGGGGATAAGTCTTCTTGTCCATCTTCCAGTGCCTTCGCGTTCCCATCTTTCTTGCCAGGCATTGATGGTCTCTCTTTTTAGAGCCAGAATCGATTGTCTAGATGCTTCTCCAGCTTGTCGGAGGTCGTAGAGGCTCTTGCGTTCTTTCGCTAGCAGGTCTATCGGAACCACGCATGCTAAGACAAGTGCTGCAGCACACGACACCGTGCGATATGCGCTAATTATACGTAAGGCAGAGGTTCTTTGTATAGCCAATAAAGTCTTCAGTCTGCAATTTGTTTTTAGCGAATCAGCCCACACTTCACATACATACAGAAGAATGGAGTTGTTCGTATTCATTAACAGCTTTCGTCTAGACGCTATTGGTCCACCGGTGTTTGCCATAAGTCTACTAAGAGACCTTGTTGTCTCTGCAGCCTTGGTTCTAGCGTTATTAATTTGAGGTCCAAAGGTCAGCTTAGAGTCCAGCCTGACCCCAAGGTACTTTATTGACTTCTGTGTCCGAATAGTTGTCTCAGTGAGCCTTAATTCTATTTCCAGTGGCATCTGCTTTCTGGTGACTAGCAATAGCTCAGTTTTTTCTGAGGCCAGCTGTAAGCCACGAGAGTCCATCCATTCGTTTACCCGAATCATTACTTGATTTAGTATTCGTTGGGCGTACTCAGTATTGCGTGCTGGAATCACTGCGACTATGTCATCCGCATATCCTACGAGAAATGCGTCGCCAGGCATTTCTGTGCTGAGGATATCGTCATAACTGATATTCCACAGTTCCGGTCCTAGTATGGATCCTTGAGCTGCTCCCGAGGTGATGTCCATCCGTTTTTTGCCTCTTCTTGTCAGATAAATCAGTTTTCGATTCTGTAGATAGCTGTCTATTATCCGCATCAGGTATTCTGGGATGTTGAAACGTCTGTTTAGCGAATCGATCATGTCCGACCACCTGACACTATTAAACGCATTTTTGACGTCTAGTGTCGCCAAAAGCACAATGGGTCTGGATGCATGGTTGCCCACTTGGCTTGCCAATGCTGCATTAACGACTTCCTGTATTGCTCCGATTGTGGACCTCCCTGGTCGGAACCCGTATTGTCTGCTGGAGAGGCCACCTGATACCTCGACAGCAGCAGCTAGTCGAGGCTTGATCAGCTTTTCCAGTAGCTTTCCAGTCGTGTTGAGCATGCAGAGCGGTCGATAGGCTGATGGGGTTGCAGGGTTCCCCTTTCCTTTGCTTATCAAGACCAACCTCTGTGTTTTCCACGGATCGGGGAATATTCCATACTGCAGGCACTTGTTGTACATATTTAATAGTACATCGGGTCTGTTCTTTGCGATGACTTTAAGAACTTCGGTCGGTATATTGTACAATATAATAACAATAATAATAATAACAATAATAACAATAATAACAATAATAACAATAATAACAATAATAACAATAATAACAATAATAACAATAATAACAATAATAACAATAATAACAATAATAACAATAATAACAATAATAAAATAATAACAATAATAACAATAATAACAATAATAACAATAATAACAATAATAACAATAATAACAATAATAACAATAATAACAATAATAACAATAATAACAATAATAACAATAATAACAATAATAACAATAATAACAATAATAACAATAATAACAATAATAACAATAATAACAATAATAACAATAATAACAATAATAACAATAATAACAATAATAACAATAATAACAATAATAACAATAATAACAATAATAACAATAATAACAATAATAACAATAATAACAATAATAACAATAATAACAATAATAACAATAATAACAATAATAACAATAATAACAATAATAACAATAATAACAATAATAACAATAATAACAATAATAACAATAATAACAATAATAACAATAATAACAATAATAACAATAATAACAATAATAACAATAATAACAACAATAATAACAATAATAACAATAATAACAATAATAACAATAATAACAATAATAACAATAATAACAATAATAACAATAATAACAATAATAACAATAATAACAATAATAACAATAATAACAATAATAACAATAATAACAATAATAACAATAATAACAATAATAACAATAATAACAATAATAACAATAATAACAATAATAAATAATAATAATAACAATAATAACAATAATAACAATAATAACAATAATAACAATAATAACAATAATAACAATAATAACAATAATAACAATAATAACAATAATAACAATAATAACAATAATAACAATAATAACAATAATAACAATAATAACAATAATAACAATAATAACAATAATAACAATAATAACAATAATAACAATAATAACAATAATAACAATAATAACAATAATAACAATAATAACAATAATAACAATAATAACAATAATAACAATAATAACAATAATAACAATAATAACAATAATAACAATAATAACAATAATAACAATAATAACAATAATAACAATAATAACAATAATAACAATAATAACAATAATAACAATAATAACAATAATAACAATAATAACAATAATAACAATAATAACAATAATAACAATAATAACAATAATAACAATAATAACAATAATAACAATAATAACAATAATAACAATAATAACAATAATAACAATAATAACAATAATAATAACAATAATAACAATAATAACAATAATAACAATAATAACAATAATAACAATAATAACAATAATAACAATAATAACAATAATAACAATAATAACAATAATAACAATAATAACAATAATAACAATAATAACAATAATAACAATAATAACAATAATAACAATAATAACAATAATAACAATAATAACAATAATAACAATAATAACAATAATAACAATAATAACAATAATAACAATAATAACAATAATAACAATAATAACAATAATAACAATAATAACAATAATAACAATAATAACAATAATAACAATAATAACAATAATAACAATAATAACAATAATAACAATAATAACAATAATAACAATAATAACAATAATAACAATAATAACAATAATAACAATAATAACAATAATAACAATAATAACAATAATAACAATAATAACAATAATAACAATAATAACAATAATAACAATAATAACAATAATAACAATAATAACAATAATAACAATAATAACAATAATAACAATAATAACAATAATAACAATAATAACAATAATAACAATAATAACAATAATAACAATAATAACAATAATAACAATAATAACAATAATAACAATAATAACAATAATAACAATAATAACAATAATAACAATAATAACAATAATAACAATAATAACAATAATAACAATAATAACAATAATAACAATAATAACAATAATAACAATAATAACAATAATAACAATAATAACAATAATAACAATAATAACAATAATAACAATAATAACAATAATAACAATAATAACAATAATAACAATAATAACAATAATAACAATAATAACAATAATAACAATAATAACAATAATAACAATAATAACAATAATAACAATAATAACAATAATAACAATAATAACAATAATAACAATAATAACAATAATAACAATAATAACAATAATAACAATAATAACAATAATAACAATAATAACAATAATAACAATAACAATAATAACAATAATAACAATAATAACAATAATAACAATAATAACAATAATAACAATAATAACAATAATAACAATAATAACAATAATAACAATAATAACAATAATAACAATAATAACAATAATAACAATAATAACAATAATAACAATAATAACAATAATAACAATAATAACAATAATAACAATAATAACAATAATAACAATAATAACAATAATAACAATAATAACAATAATAACAATAATAACAATAATAACAATAATAACAATAATAACAATAATAACAATAATAACAATAATAACAATAATAACAATAATAACAATAATAACAATAATAACAATAATAACAATAATAACAATAATAACAATAATAACAATAATAACAATAATAACAATAATAACAATAATAACAATAATAACAATAATAACAATAATAACAATAATAACAATAATAATAACAATAATAACAATAATAACAATAATAACAATAATAACAATAATAACAATAATAACAATAATAACAATAATAACAATAATAACAATAATAACAATAATAACAATAATAACAATAATAACAATAATAACAATAATAACAATAATAACAATAATAACAATAATAACAATAATAACAATAATAACAATAATAACAATAATAACAATAATAACAATAATAACAATAATAACAATAATAACAATAATAACAATAATAACAATAATAACAATAATAACAATAATAACAATAATAACAATAATAACAATAATAACAATAATAACAATAATAACAATAATAACAATAATAACAATAATAACAATAATAACAATAATAACAATAATAACAATAATAACAATAATAACAATAATAACAATAATAACAATAATAACAATAATAACAATAATAACAATAATAACAATAATAACAATAATAACAATAATAACAATAATAACAATAATAACAATAATAACAATAATAACAATAATAACAATAATAACAATAATAACAATAATAACAATAATAACAATAATAACAATAATAACAATAATAACAATAATAACAATAATAACAATAATAACAATAATAACAATAATAACAATAATAACAATAATAACAATAATAACAATAATAACAATAATAACAATAATAACAATAATAACAATAATAACAATAATAACAATAATAACAATAATAACAATAATAACAATAATAACAATAATAACAATAATAACAATAATAACAATAATAACAATAATAACAATAATAACAATAATAACAATAATAACAATAATAACAATAATAACAATAATAACAATAATAACAATAATAACAATAATAACAATAATAACAATAATAACAATAATAACAATAATAACAATAATAACAATAATAACAATAATAACAATAATAACAATAATAACAATAATAACAATAATAACAATAATAACAATAATAACAATAATAACAATAATAACAATAATAACAATAATAACAATAATAACAATAATAACAATAATAACAATAATAACAATAATAACAATAATAACAATAATAACAATAATAACAATAATAACAATAATAACAATAATAACAATAATAACAATAATAACAATAATAATAATAATAATAATAACAATAATAACAATAATAACAATAATAACAATAATAACAATAATAACAATAATAACAATAATAACAATAATAACAATAATAATAATAATAACAATAATAACAATAATAATAACAATAATAACAATAATAATAATAATAACAATAATAACAATAATAACAATAATAACAATAATAATAATAATAACAATAATAACAATAATAACAATAATAACAATAATAACAATAATAATAATAATAACAATAATAACAATATTTTTTTTTTTTTTTTTTTTTTTTTTTTTGGGCTGAGGGGGGAAAATGCCTTCTGCATCTCACACTACCGTCGTATGTGTGGTATGTGGGGCTTGCACCCACTAAAAACCTCTCCTCATCAGGCCTGTATCCACTTCGGAAAAGCTTCCGCATTACTTCAAAGTGGGGCTTCTTGCGCGCGATGCGCGTTCGTCTACTCATACAAAGCTCTAAGGCTCGTCTCTACTTCAATGCCAATTTATACCGTAGTAGATATCCATTGGCACCCAAGGAGAGGCGATCCCCAGAGCCCGTCTGATGGTCTGCGTCCAGCCTGCCCTTTTTATACCCTTTCATCAAGGTCTAATTTCTTCAAGCGCAGAATGTCTCCGATAAAAGCGGCTACTGCTCTCCAGTTCTCTTCACTTTCGCACATCTTGGCGACTATAGTCGTTGCTGCGCGAATTGGGTACAATAAAACACTGTGTGTTCTGCGTTGTCGGCTTCCGCATCAGCGTAAATACAGCTGGCTTCCGTGCTTTTGCCCATCTTATTTAGAAAGAAACTAAAATAACCGTGACCTGTGAGCACTTGGGTGACGTAGTAGTCTACATCCCCGTGTCGTCTCTCAACCCAGCTTTTAAGGTCGGGGATAAGTCTTCTTGTCCATCTTCCAGTGCCTTCGCGTTCCCATCTTTCTTGCCAGGCATTGATGGTCTCTCTTTTAGAGCCAGAATCGATTGTCTAGATGCTTCTCCAGCTTGTCGGAGGTCGTAGAGGCTCTTGCGTTCTTTCGCTAGCAGGTCTATCGGAACCACGCATGCTAAGACAAGTGCTGCAGCACACGACACCGTGCGATATGCGCTAATTATACGTAAGGCAGAGGTTCTTTGTATAGCCAATAAAGTCTTCAGTCTGCAATTTGTTTTTAGCGAATCAGCCCACACTTCACATCCATACAGAAGAATGGAGTTGTTTGTATTCATTAACAGCTTTCGTCTAGACGCTATTGGTCCACCGATGTTTGCCATAAGTCTACTAAGAGACCTTGTTGTCTCTGCAGCCTTGGTTCTAGCGTTATTAATTTGAGGTCCAAAGGTCAGCTTAGAGTCCAGCCTGACCCCAAGGTACTTTATTGACTTCTGTGTCCGAATAGTTGTCTCAGTGAGCCTTAATTCTATTTTCAGTGGCATCTGCTTTCTGGTGACTAGCAATAGCTCAGTTTTTTCTGAGGCCAGCTGTAAGCCACGAGAGTCCATCCATTCGTTTACCCGAATCATTACTTGATTTAGTATTCGTTGGGCGTACTCAGTATTGCGTGCTGGAATTACTGCGACTATGTCATCCGCATATCCTACGAGAAATGCGTCGCCAGGCATTTCTGTGCTGAGGATATCGTCATAACTGATATTCCACAGTTCCGGTCCTAGTATGGATCCTTGAGCTGCTCCCGAGGTGATGTCCATCCGTTTTTCGCCTCTTCTTGTCAGATAAATCAGTTTTCGATTCTGTAGATAGCTGTCTATTATCCGCATCAGGTATTCTGGGATGTGGAAACGTCTGTTTAGCGAATCGATCATGTCCGACCACCTGACACTATTAAACGCATTTTTGACGTCTAGTGTCGCCAAAAGCACAATGGGTCTGGATGCATGGTTGCCCACTTGGCTTGCCAATGCTGCATTAACGACTTCCTGTATTGCTCCGATTGTGGACCTACCTGGTCGGAACCCGTATTGTCTGCTGGAGAGGCCACCTGATACCTCGACAGCAGCAGCTAGTCGAGGCTTGATCAGCTTTTCCAGTAGCTTTCCAGTCGTGTTGAGCATGCAGAGCGGTCGATAGGCTGATGGGGTTGCAGGGTTCCCCCTTTCCTTTGCTTATCAAGACCAACCTCTGTGTTTTCCACGGATCGGGGAATATTCCATACTGCAGGCACTTGTTGTACATATTTAATAGTACATCGGGTCTGCTCTTTGCGATGACTTTAAGAACTTCGGTCGGTATATTGTCGGGTCCCGGTGCTTTTCTATTCTTCATGCTGCCTATTGTCCTAGTTAATTCATCCTCACTGAATAACTCGCAGTGTTCCTCAGATGGTTGGAGTGCAGTGTACACTGGTCTGATCGGATGGGGCGGAAACAGAGTTTTGACAATGTTATCCATGTGCTCGTCGTCTATATCTGGCAGAGTACTTCTTGACCTAAGCTTCTTCATAACGAGTTTGTACCCCAGACCCCATGGGTCCTTGTTAACGTCATTGCAGAGGGATTTCCATTTATTTCGTTTACTTATGCGAATGGCAATATTAAGAAGCTTTTTCGCCTTCTTGTACTCCTCCTCCTGTGTAGCGAAGTTTCCGCTTCTCCTAGCTCGTGTGAGATGACGCCTATAGCGGAGGCTAGTCTCCCTTAAAGCATTTATCTCGTCCGTCCACCAGTATACCTCTGCTCCTCGCCTGTGGGGATTGCCAGACTTTGGCATTGCAGCATCACAAGCTCTTTTTATGGTGGACATAGTGCTGCTAACAACGCTCTCCACGCTAGTTCTCTCATTGCTATCGATTTGACTCCTGTCAATTTCTCCTATTAAGAGGTTCTTGTTTAGTCGGTTAACATTCCATCGGTGACTAGTTCGTATTTGATTTCCTACATGATGAACCGTACATCCTTCAGTACTGAAGGATATATACTCGTGGTCGCTTCCATTGTAGATGTAACATAATAACAATAATAACAATAATAACAATAATAACAATAATAACAATAATAACAATAATAACAATAATAACAATAATAACAATAATAACAATAATAACAATAATAACAATAATAACAATAATAACAATAATAACAATAATAACAATAATAACAATAATAACAATAATAACAATAATAACAATAATAACAATAATAACAATAATAACAATAATAACAATAATAACAATAATAACAATAATAACAATAATAATAATAATAATAATAATAACAATAATAACAATAATAACAATAATAACAATAATAACAATAATAACAATAATAACAATAATAACAATAATAACAATAATAACAATAATAACAATAATAACAATAATAACAATAATAACAATAATAACAATAATAACAATAATAACAATAATAACAATAATAACAATAATAACAATAATAACAATAATAACAATAATAACAATAATAACAATAATAACAATAATAACAATAATAACAATAATAACAATAATAACAATAATAACAATAATAACAATAATAACAATAATAACAATAATAACAATAATAACAATAATAACAATAATAACAATAATAACAATAATAACAATAATAACAATAATAACAATAATAACAATAATAACAATAATAACAATAATAACAATAATAACAATAATAACAATAATAACAATAATAACAATAATAACAATAATAACAATAATAACAATAATAACAATAATAACAATAATAACAATAATAACAATAATAACAATAATAACAATAATAACAATAATAACAATAATAACAATAATAACAATAATAACAATAATAACAATAATAACAATAATAACAATAATAACAATAATAACAATAATAACAATAATAACAATAATAACAATAATAACAATAATAACAATAATAACAATAATAACAATAATAACAATAATAACAATAATAACAATAATAACAATAATAACAATAATAACAATAATAACAATAATAACAATAATAACAATAATAACAATAATAACAATAATAACAATAATAACAATAATAACAATAATAACAATAATAACAATAATAACAATAATAACAATAATAACAATAATAACAATAATAACAATAATAACAATAATAACAATAATAACAATAATAACAATAATAACAATAATAACAATAATAACAATAATAACAATAATAACAATAATAACAATAATAACAATAATAACAATAATAACAATAATAACAATAATAACAATAATAACAATAATGACAATAATAACAATAATAACAATAATAACAATAATAACAATACTTTTTTTTTTTTTTTTTTTTTTTTTTTGGGCTGAGGGGGGAAAATGCCTTCTGCATCTCACACTACCGTCGTATGTGCGGTATGTGGGGCTTGCACCCACTAAAAACCCCTCCTCATCAGGCCTGTATCCACTTCGGAAAAGCTTCCGCATTACTTCAAAGTGGGGCTTCTTGCGCGCGATGCGCGTTCATCTACTCATACAAAGCTCTAAGGCTCGTCTCTACTTCAATGCCAATTTATACCGTAGTAGATATCCATTGGCACCCAAGGAGAGGCGATCCACAGAGCCCGTCTGATGGTCTGCGTCCAGCCTGCCCTTTTTATACCCTTTCATCAAGGTCTAATTTCTTCAAGCGCAGAATGTCTCCGATAAAAGCGGCTACTGCTCTCCAGTTCTCTTCACTTTCGCACATCTTGGCGACTATAGTTTCCGGCGTAATCTGTGATCGCTCGTGACAGGATATTTCGTTGCTGCGCGAATTGGGTACAATAAAACACTGTGTGTTCTGCGTTGTCGGCTTCCGCATCAGCGTAAATACAGCTGGCTTCCGTGCTTTTGCCCATCTTATTTAGAAAGAAACTAAAATAACCGTGACCTGTGAGCACTTGGGTGACGTAGTAGTCTACATCCCCGTGTCGTCTCTCAACCCAGCTTTTAAGGTCGGGGATAAGTCTTCTTGTCCATCTTCCAGTGCCTTCGCGTTCCCATCTTTCTTGCCAGGCATTGATGGTCTCTCTTTTAGAGCCAGAATCGATTGTCTAGATGCTTCTCCAGCTTGTCGGAGGTCGTAGAGGCTCTTGCGTTCTTTCGCTAGCAGGTCTATCGGAACCACGCATGCTAAGACAAGTGCTGCAGCACACGACACCGTGCGATATGCGCTAATTATACGTAAGGCAGAGGTTCTTTGTATAGCCAATAAAGTCTTCAGTCTGCAATTTGTTTTTAGCGAATCAGCCCACACTTCACATCCATACAGAAGAATGGAGTTGTTTGTATTCATTAACAGCTTTCGTCTAGACGCTATTGGTCCACCGATGTTTGCCATAAGTCTACTAAGAGACCTTGTTGTCTCTGCAGCCTTGGTTCTAGCGTTATTAATTTGAGGTCCAAAGGTCAGCTTAGAGTCCAGCCTGACCCCAAGGTACTTTATTGACTTCTGTGTCCGAATAGTTGTCTCAGTGAGCCTTAATTCTATTTTCAGTGGCATCTGCTTTCTGGTGACTAGCAATAGCTCAGTTTTTTCTGAGGCCAGCTGTAAGCCACGAGAGTCCATCCATTCGTTTACCCGAATCATTACTTGATTTAGTATTCGTTGGGCGTACTCAGTATTGCGTGCTGGAATTACTGCGACTATGTCATCCGCATATCCTACGAGAAATGCGTCGCCAGGCATTTCTGTGCTGAGGATATCGTCATAACTGATATTCCACAGTTCCGGTCCTAGTATGGATCCTTGAGCTGCTCCCGAGGTGATGTCCATCCGTTTTTCGCCTCTTCTTGTCAGATAAATCAGTTTTCGATTCTGTAGATAGCTGTCTATTATCCGCATCAGGTATTCTGGGATGTGGAAACGTCTGTTTAGCGAATCGATCATGTCCGACCACCTGACACTATTAAACGCATTTTTGACGTCTAGTGTCGCCAAAAGCACAATGGGTCTGGATGCATGGTTGCCCACTTGGCTTGCCAATGCTGCATTAACGACTTCCTGTATTGCTCCGATTGTGGACCTACCTGGTCGGAACCCGTATTGTCTGCTGGAGAGGCCACCTGATACCTCGACAGCAGCAGCTAGTCGAGGCTTGATCAGCTTTTCCAGTAGCTTTCCAGTCGTGTTGAGCATGCAGAGCGGTCGATAGGCTGATGGGGTTGCAGGGTTCCCCTTTCCTTTGCTTATCAAGACCAACCTCTGTGTTTTCCACGGATCGGGGAATATTCCATACTGCAGGCACTTGTTGTACATATTTAATAGTACATCGGGTCTGCTCTTTGCGATGACTTTAAGAACTTCGGTCGGTATATTGTCGGGTCCCGGTGCTTTTCTATTCTTCATGCTGCCTATTGTCCTAGTTAATTCATCCTCACTGAATAACTCGCAGTGTTCCTCAGATGGTTGGAGTGCAGTGTACACTGGTCTGATCGGATGGGGCGGAAACAGAGTTTTGACAATGTTATCCATGTGCTCGTCGTCTATATCTGGCAGAGTACTTCTTGACCTAAGCTTCTTCATAACGAGTTTGTACCCCAGACCCCATGGGTCCTTGTTAACGTCATTGCAGAGGGATTTCCATTTATTTCGTTTACTTATGCGAATGGCAATATTAAGAAGCTTTTTCGCCTTCTTGTACTCCTCCTCCTGTGTAGCGAAGTTTCCGCTTCTCCTAGCTCGTGTGAGATGACGCCTATAGCGGAGGCTAGTCTCCCTTAAAGCATTTATCTCGTCCGTCCACCAGTATACCTCTGCTCCTCGCCTGTGGGGATTGCCAGACTTTGGCATTGCAGCATCACAAGCTCTTTTTATGGTGGACATAGTGCTGCTAACAACGCTCTCCACGCTAGTTCTCTCATTGCTATCGATTTGACTCCTGTCAATTTCTCCTATTAAGAGGTTCTTGTTTAGTCGGTTAACATTCCATCGGTGACTAGTTCGTATTTGATTTCCTACATGATGAACCGTACATCCTTCAGTACTGAAGGATATATACTCGTGGTCGCTTCCATTGTAGATGTCTAAAACTTTCCAGTCTAATATTCTGTGCGCAGAGTTCTCTGATACTAGCGTTATATCAGATATTGTGCCTGTTTGGCCCATTCGCTGAAACGTCGGAGCTCTACCCACGTTAGCGACTACCAGTCCAACTCTTGCTGACATATTAAGAATTTTTGGGCCTCTGCTGTTGGTTGTTGGCATGCCCCATTCTTCTGCTCTAGAATTGAAGTCACCAGCTACTATAAGGCTTCCATGCATTTGCCGAGCTGTGTCTTCAATCTCATCGATTTTATGTTGGAAAGCTTCTATTGTATCGTTCGGGGTTAGAAAACAACTGAATATGGTGAATTCCTTAAGTTGTACATATACGTAGCAGCTACCTCTGCCATCACCGAGACATCGTATGTCACCCGCAGCTGGGATCCATATAGCTGCAGTCTTATATTCATTTTCCAGCCAGATACCGGGTTGTTTCACTCTATACTGGCTGCGCAGTTACTCGTCCCAGGGAAATGATTGAGATCGAGTAACTGCGCAGCCAGTACCCGTAAAACCCAAATATGAAAATCCTACAAGCAAACCTTCACAGAAGCCGTATAGCAGATGATCTGCTGTCCCAAATAGTACTGGAACATTGCGTGGATTTGGTTATAATCTGCGAGCAATATAGAGTGCGAGCAATAATAACAATAATAACAATAATAACAATAATAACAATAATAACAATAATAATAATAATAATAATAATAATAATAACAATAATAACAATAATAACAATAATAACAATAATAACAATAATAACAATAATAACAATAATAACAATAATAACAATAATAACAATAATAACAATAATAACAATAATAACAATAATAACAATAATAACAATAATAACAATAATAACAATAATAACAATAATAACAATAATAACAATAATAACAATAATAACAATAATAACAATAATAACAATAATAACAATAATAACAATAATAACAATAATAACAATAATAACAATAATAACAATAATAACAATAATAACAATAATAACAATAATAACAATAATAACAATAATAACAATAATAACAATAATAACAATAATAACAATAATAACAATAATAACAATAATAACAATAATAACAATAATAACAATAATAACAATAATAACAATAATAACAATAATAACAATAATAACAATAATAACAATAATAACAATAATAACAATAATAACAATAATAACAATAATAACAATAATAACAATAATAACAATAATAACAATAATAACAATAATAACAATAATAACAATAATAACAATAATAACAATAATAACAATAATAACAATAATAATAATAATAACAATAATAACAATAATAACAATAATAACAATAATAACAATAATAACAATAATAACAATAATAACAATAATAACAATAATAACAATAATAACAATAATAACAATAATAACAATAATAACAATAATAACAATAATAACAAGAATAACAATAATAACAATAATAACAATAATAACAATAATAACAATAATAACAATAATAACAAGAATAACAATAATAACAATAATAACAATAATAACAATAATAACAATAATAACAATAATAACAAGAATAACAAGAATAACAATAATAACAATAATAACAATAATAACAATAATAACAATAATAACAATAATAACAATAATAACAATAATAACAATAATAACAATAATAACAATAATAACAATAATAACAATAATAACAATAATAACAATAATAACAATAATAACAATAATAACAATATTTTTTTTTTTTTTTTTTTTTTTTTTTTTGTGGGCTGAGGGGGGAAAATGCCTTCTGCATCTCACACTACCGTCGTATGTGTGGTATGTGGGGCTTGCACCCACTAAAACCCCTCCTCATCAGGCCTGTATCCACTTCGGAAAAGCTTCCGCATTACTTCAAAGTGGGGCCTCTTGCGCGCGATGCGCGTTCATCTACTCATACAAAGCTCTAAGGCTCGTCTCTACTTCAATGCCAATTTATACCGTAGTAGATATCCATTGGCACCCAAGGAGAGGCGATCCCCAGAGCCCGTCTGATGGTCTGCGTCCAGCCTGCCCTTTTTATACCCTTTCATCAAGGTCTAATTTCTTCAAGCGCAGAATGTCTCCGATAAAAGCGTCTACTGCTCTCCAGTTCTCTTCACTTTCGCACATCTTTGCGACTATAGTTTCCGGCGTAATCTGTCCGATCGCTCGTGACAGGATATTTCGTTGCTGCGCGAATTGGGTACAATAAAAAACTGTGTGTTCTGCGTTGTCGGCTTCCGCATCAGCGTAAATACAGCTGGCTTCCGTGCTTTTGCCCATCTTATTTAGAAAGAAACTAAAATAACCGTTACCTGTGAGCACTTGGGTGACGTAGTAGTCTACATCCCCGTGTCGTCTCTCAACCCAGCTTTTAAGGTCGGGGATAAGTCTTCTTGTCCATCTTCCAGTGCCTTCGCGTTCCCATCTTTCTTGCCAGGCATTCATGGTCTCTCTTTTTAGAGCCAGAATCGATTGTCTAGATGCTTCTCCAGCTTGTCGGAGGTCGTAGAGGCTCTTGCGTTCTTTCGCTAGCAGGTCTATCGGAACCACGCATGCTAAGACAAGTGCTGCAGCACACGACACCGTGCGATATGCGCTAATTATACGTAAGGCAGAGGTTCTTTGTATAGCCAATAAAGTCTTCAGTCTGCAATTTGTTTTTAGCGAATCAGCCCACACTTCACATCCATACAGAAGAATGGAGTTGTTTGTATTCATTAACAGCTTTCGTCTAGACGCTATTGGTCCACCGATGTTTGCCATAAGTCTACTAAGAGACCTTGTTGTCTCTGCAGCCTTGGTTCTAGCGTTATTAATTTGAGGTCCAAAGGTCAGCTTAGAGTCCAGCCTGACCCCAAGGTACTTTATTGACTTCTGTGTCCGAATAGTTGTCTCAGTGAGCCTTAATTCTATTTCCAGTGGCATCTGCTTTCTGGTGACTAGCAATAGCTCAGTTTTTCTGAGGCCAGCTGTAAGCCACGAGAGTCCATCCATTCGTTTACCCGAATCATTACTTGATTTAGTATTCGTTGGGCGTACTCAGTATTGCGTGCTGGAATCACTGCGACTATGTCATCCGCATATCCTACGAGAAATGCGTCGCCAGGCATTTCTGTGCTGAGGATATCGTCATAACTGATATTCCACAGTTCCGGTCCTAGTATGGATCCTTGAGCTGCTCCCGAGGTGATGTCCATCCGTTTTTTGCCTCTTCTTGTCAGATAAATCAGTTTTCGATTCTGTAGATAGCTGTCTATTATCCGCATCAGGTATTCTGGGATGTGGAAACGTCTGTTTAGCGAATCGATCATGTCCGACCACCTGACACTATTAAACGCATTTTTGACGTCTAGTGTCGCCAAAAGCACAATGGGTCTGGATGCATGGTTGCCCACTTGGCTTGCCAATGCTGCATTAACGACTTCCTGTATTGCTCCGATTGTGGACCTCCCTGGTCGGAACCCGTATTGTCTGCTGGAGAGGCCACCTGATACCTCGACAGCAGCAGCTAGTCGAGGCTTGATCAGCTTTTCCAGTAGCTTTCCAGTCGTGTTGAGCATGCAGAGCGGTCGATAGGCTGATGGGGTTGCAGGGTTCCCCTTTCCTTTGCTTATCAAGACCAACCTCTGTGTTTTCCACGGATCGGGGAATATTCCATACTGCAGGCACTTGTTGTACATATTTAATAGTACATCGGGTCTGTTCTTTGCGATGACTTTAAGAATTTCGGTCGGTATATTGTACAATATAATAACAATAATAACAATAATAACAATAATAACAATAATAACAATAATAACAATAATAACAATAATAACAATAATAACAATAATAACAATAATAACAATAATAACAATAATAACAATAATAACAATAATAATAATAACAATAATAATAATAATAATAATAACAATAATAACAATAATAACAATAATAATAATAATAATAATAATAACAATAATTTTTTTTTTTTTTTTTTTTTTTTTTTTTTTTTGGGCTGAGGGGGAAAATGCCTTCTGCATCTCACACTACCGTCGTATGTGTGGTATGTGGGGCTTGCACCCACTAAAAACCCCTCCTCATCAGGCCTGTATCCACTTCGGAAAAGCTTCCGCATTACTTCAAAGTGGGGCCTCTTGCGCGCGATGCGCGTTCATCTACTCATACAAAGCTCTAAGGCTCGCCTCTACTTAAATGCCAATATATACCGTAGAAAATATCCATTGGCACCCAAGGAGAGGCGATCCCCAGAGCCCGTCTGATGGTCTGCGTCCAGCCTGCCCTTTTTATACCCTTGCATCAAGGTCTAATTTCTTCAAGCGCAGAATGTCTCCGATAAAAGCGGCTACTGCTCTCCAGTTCTCTTCGCTTTCGCACATCTTGGCTACTTCGAAGTGGGGCCTCCTGCGCGACATGCGCTCTCGTCTCAATGCAAAGCTCTACGACGCGTCCGTTTCTCGTCTATCAAGATCGTTTTTCTTTGACCTTAAGATCGTTCCAACATAGGCTTTTACGTGATTCCAGGCCGCCTCACTGCTTATCATTCGATCAACTATGTTTTCAGGCGATATTTCTCCAATGGCATCCGTTAGTCCGGTGCGTTCTGATCGAAACCGCTCACAATGGAATATAGTGTGTTCTACACTGTCCCTCTCGGCGTCTTCATAAATGCACGTAGCTTGTGAGCTTTTCGCGATAGTGTGCAAAAAGGCCCGGAAATAGCCGTGGCCGGTCAGCATTTGAGTTAGGTAGTAATCAACGTTTCCGTGTTTCCTTTTGTCCACCCCTTGAGATTGGGTATAAGCCTAGCTGTCCATTTTCCCGAGCATTCATGCTCCCACCTATTTTGCCACAAGTTCAGGGTCTCTTCTCTGCACAGCTCTTTTGTTTGTCTTGTCGCTACTCCACTTTGTTTTAGCTGGTAGACTTTTTGGCGTTCTCTTGCTAAGAGATCGATCGGTATTACACCCGCAGTGACTAGAGCTGCTGATCCTGATACCGTTCTATAGGCGCTGATTATCCTCAATGCTATTGTCCTTTGAACTTCGAGCAAGGGTTTAAGTCTGCACTTTACGCGTAGGGTGTTAGCCCAAACCTCACATCCATAAAGCAGGATTGCGTGGTTCACTTCCATTAAGAGTTTGCGTTTCGACTGGATTGGACCACCTATGTTTGCCATGAGTCTGCTAAGTGATTTTGCAGTGTCGGTCGCTCGGCTTTTAGCGTGCTGAATTTGAGCCTTAAACGTCAGTTTGGGCTCAAGACGAACTCCTAGATATTTTATCACCTTCTGCGTCCTAATGATATTTTCTCCTACTCTCATATCTATTTCTAGTGGAAACTGCTTCGTTGTTACTAGCAACAACTCGGTTTTTTCCGTGGCCAGCTGCAAACCGTTATTGTCCATCCATCCTTTCACCCGGCGCATCACCTGGTTTAGCTTACGCTGTATGTTTTCGGGGTTACGAGCCGAGATAACTGCAACTATATCGTCTGCGTATCCTACTAAGGTCGTGTCTTCCGGCATTTCTATGCGCAGTATTTCGTCGTAGCTAATATTCCATAGCTCGGGTCCCAGTATTGATCCTTGCGCTGCTCCTGATGTTACCTTTACACATTTCTCGCCTGCCTTTGTTTGGTACAGTAGCTTTCTGTTTTCGAGGTAGCTTTGTAATATTTTCAAGAGGTATCCACCGATTTTGAATTTCTGTTCTAGTGCGTCTGTAATATTTTCCCATTTAACGCTGTTAAAAGCGTTTTTGACATCCAGTGTTGCTAAGAGTACTATAGGTCTCGAGTAGTGATTTCCTTGTTGACTTCGTAGTGCTTCGTAATATACCTTTTGAATTGCCCCTATTGTGGACCTCCCTGGTCTAAAACCGAACTGCATAGGAGAGAGTCCTCCGGCTCTGTTAACTGCTGCTGCTAGACGAGGTTTGATCATCTTTTCTAGGAGCTTTCCTGTAGTATTTAACATACATAATGGTCGATATGCTGACGGCGATAAGGGATCTCCTTTGCCCTTGCTTATCAGAACCAGCCGTTGCAGTTTCCATTGCTCGGGAAATAGTCCCGTTCGGATGCAAGCATTAAACATATCGAGTAGAAGATTAGGTCGCCTCTCTGCAATTGCTTGCAGGACCTCCGCAGGTATGTTATCGGGTCCCGGGGCTTTCCTACTTTTTAAGCTTTTTGTTGCTCTGACAAGTTCTTCCAATGTAAACATGTCTACTCGTTCTTCAAGGTCGGACACAGTTCTTCTCGACGGCCTAATCTCATGAGTAGGGAAGAGTGTTCTGACGATATTGTCCATCTGATCTACCTGTAGATCCGGCAAGGGTCTCCGGGACCTAAGTTTCTTCATGACGATTTTGTAGCCTAGTCCCCATGGGTCAGAGTTGACATCATTGCAAAGGCACTTCCATTTATTAATCTTGGATTTCCGGATAGCAATATTAAGATCCTTCTTAGCTTTTTTGTACTCCTGCTCCTGGGTAGTAAATATTCCTCTACATCTTGCTCGGGTGAAGCGCCGTCTAGTTTTAAGGCATTTCTCTCTTAAGATTTTTATTTCATTTGTCCACCAGTATGCTTCTTGACCTTGCCTGTGTGGGTTTCCCCGTTTAGGCATTGCGGCGTTGCACGCTTTTTTTATAATTGACATAGTGTCGTTGACTATATTCTCGTCGTTTTGCCGTATAGTATTAGCTTTTCTATCAATTTCGTTGATGAGAGTTGTTTTGCTCAGTCTATTTACGTTCCATCCCTTTTTTCCTAGGCTAAGGCGATTTTCAGAACGATTTTGATCGCCTTGTGTCAGCTTGTAGGATATATACTCGTGATCGCTTCCGTTAAAGATCTCTAATACTTTCCATTCGGCAACCTTGTTTGCCATTTCTTCCGTCACTAGCGTTATGTCCGGGATTGTTCCTTCATTTCCTGGTCGTCTAAATGTAGCGGTTGATCCTATGTTTGCAACTACCATTCCCAGCCTTGCCGCCATGTTTAGAATTTTTCTGCCTCTGGAGTTGGTTGATGACATGCCCCATTCTTCCGCTCTTGAGTTAAAGTCACCTGCTAATAGGACTTTTCCCTGAGCTTGCTTGGCAGCATCTTCGATATCTTCGAGTTTTCTTTGGAAAGTCGTAATGTCATCGGAGGGTGTTAGGTAGCAGCTAATAATGGTCCAGTCCGCAACTTGTGCTGATACGTAACAATTCCGTCTAATGGGGGTATGGTGTGTAATGGTGCTGAATACTGGGATCCATAAAGCCGCGGTTTTCGTCTCATCTTCTATCCACAGACCGTCCTCCCGAGTTTTGTATTGTTCGCTGATAATGGCTAGATCTACATGATGCTCCAATGCTATTTGGAGCAGCAGATCATTGGCCGTTCTGCTTCTGTGCATATTTGCTTGTAGGACTTTCATTCTCTGCTTTTACTTGCGCCGCTATGACATTTGTTTGTCCCCGGAAGGTGGTTTAACTCTTTCCTTTTTTCCTCTGCGCAAATACAACATCTTACTGGGTTTTTGCATTCTTTTATTTTGTGCCCAGCCTCTCCGCATCTGATACATAGGTTTCTTCGATCTGGCCCCTTACAGTCCCTTTGCGTGTGTCCCCCTCTAAAGCATTTGAAGCATCGCATAGTGTCGATGCATTCTTTTACTCGACACAGGGTCCAGCCAATCCTGATTCTTCGGTCCTTCAGTATTTTCGCTGCATCTTCTGTCGCTAAGGTAACGAAGGCTCGTCGTTGCTCCGAGCTATTTACTCCAGTCAGATTAATTCTGATTTCTTCGGTAGTATCTCCTATCCCGGTTTTAATTGCGGAAATGATCTCGCTTTCCTCTGTAATACTATCAATATCTCGAATTTCCAGTTTGGTTTGCTGTTTCATGGTCCTAACCGTTGCATCACCCTTGAGCGTGGTCTTGATAGTCTCGCATAATAATTCGGCTTTGCTTCCTCTGGACAGTTCTAGGAGCATGTCACCTGATCTTGTTTTTCTTATCGACAGGATATTGCTGACATCTTTTTCTGGTTTCACGCTAATTCGTAGGTCCCTCAGAACCTGTGCATAGCTCTTTCCTTCAGTTAGCCTTACTAGCACAGCATCTGGTCGAGATCTTAATTTTGTCCTAGGTTTATCTCTCTTTTCACCATTAACGTCTCTTTTTATATTTCGTTCATCCGATTTTGCCTCTTTTTTCCGTTTTTTGTTAGTTACCATTTGAAAGCCATCATTTGATTCTTTATCTCTGCCTTTTTTGCTTGCGTTCTGTAATGCTGGGCTGGTAGCTGCTCTCTTTTGGGTTGACGATAGCGGGGTATCGACTATCTTCAAGGCCTTCGGTATTGCCTTACTCATGTCATTTAGTTTTTCGATTTCAGCTTTCTTCCAGCTCGCTCTGTAGCTTTCTATTACATCGAGAAGCTCCGTGAGTTCAGCTGTACCGTCCTTAACTTCCATGCTGATATTTCTTTGTTTTTGCATCGCATGCTTCATCTTCCTTATTATTGCCTTGCACTTGGTCAGAGATTCTTCCTCTAATGTTCTCATCTTGTATATTAGTTCCTGTCGCGGGGAGCTTCGCTGTATTGTCGGTGCTGTCTCTTTCCTGTGTGTAGCAGGAGTTTGAAGGTCAATCTGCTGTGGTGCTTCGGAATCCTTTCCTTTTTTCGGAGTGTTTTGTTCAGCAAGTTCATTATTTTCCTTCCTTTCAATGGTCGTGTTTCCTTGGGGTGACCTACCCATCAAGTTGCTCTTCCGGAAAGCTTCTTCCATATTGTTTGGTGTTAATTGGGTTGTCATCTTGCATAAGTGGGTCCAAACTCTACGCCGCTATCTCCTCACCTATGTACAGTTGTCCAAAATGTCCCCATGGGTCCCTATGCAAGCAGTGAGGTCCATGCGAGGGTTGACACAAAGCTTCATGGGCGGTTGTGTTCAGAGCCAGGACAGACGCGAAGCAGGAATCATTTCAACTGCACCTGTACCGCCGAGTCAACGGCGCTGTGATTTGAACGTACGGAGAGACTTGCTAAGTTTTAACTGGACGGAGGCGAACGTAACATTATCCCGATAGCCGTTTCTCCAAAATGTCACTCTTGCGTACTAAGGTGTCAGAATGCTGCATTCGTCAAGCCCGATATCATCAAATCGTCTTTTGTGTGCATAATCGTAAGTCAATTTATCGTTCCTGTGTCTTGCCGTGACTGGGGGACCGCGGGTATGTCAAGCCCGTCACCCGGTTGTGGGTGCCCCTGCGGGAATAATAATAATAATAATAATAATAATAATAATAATAATAATAATAATAATAATAATAATAATAATAATAATAATAATAATAATAATAATAATAATAATAATAATAATAATAATAATAATAATAATAATAATAATAATAATAATAATAATAATAATAATAATAATAATAATAATAATAATAATAATAATAATAATAATAATAATAATAATAATAATAATAATAATAATAATAATAATAATAATAATAATAATAATAATAATAATAATAATAATAATAATAATAACAATAATAATAATAATAATAATAATAATAATAATAACAATAATAATAATAATAACAATAATAACAATAATAACAATAATAACAATAATAACAATAATAACAATAATAACAATAATAATAATAATAACAATAATAACAATAATAACAATAATAATAATAATAACAATAATAATAATAATAATAATAATAATAACAATAATAATAATAATAACAATAATAACAATAATAACAATAATAACAATAATAACAATAATAACAATAATAACAATAATAACAATAATAACAATAATAACAATAATAATAATAATAATAATAATAATAATAATAACAATAATAACAATAATAATAATAATAATAATAATAATAATAATAATAATAATAATAATAATAATAATAATAACAATAATAACAATAATAATAATAATAACAATAATAATAATAATAATAATAATAATAATAATAATAATAATAATAACAATAATAATAATAATAACAATAATAACAATAATAACAATAATAACAATAATAACAATAATAACAATAATAACAATAATAATAATAATAATAATAATAATAACAATAATAACAATAATAATAATAATAATAATAATAACAATAATAACAATAATAACAATAATAACAATAATAACAATAATAACAATAATAACAATAATAACAATAATAACAATAATAACAATAATAATAATAATAACAATAATAACAATAATAACAATAATAACAATAATAACAATAATAACAATAATAACAATAATAACAATAATAACAATAATAACAATAATAACAATAATAACAATAATAACAATAATAACAATAATAACAATAATAACAATAATAACAATAATAACAATAATAACAATAATAACAATAATAACAATAATAACAATAATAACAATAATAACAATAATAACAATAATAACAATAATAACAATAATAACAATAATAACAATAATAACAATAATAACAATAATAACAATAATAACAATAATAATAATAATAACAATAATAACAATAATAACAATAATAACAATAATAACAATAATAACAATAATAACAATAATAACAATAATAACAATAATAACAATAATAACAATAATAACAATAATAACAATAATAACAATAATAACAATAATAACAATAATTTTTTTTTTTTTTTTTTTTTTTTTTTTGGGCTGAGGGGGGAAAATGCCTTCTGCATCTCACACTACCGTCGTATGGGGCTTGCACCCACTAAAAACCCCTCCTCATCAGGCCTGTATCCACTTCGGAAAAGCTTCCGCATTACTTCAAAGTGGGGCCTCTTGCGCGCGATGCGCGTTCATCTACTCATACAAAGCTCTAAGGCTCGTCTCTACTTCAATGCCAATTTATACCGTAGTAGATATCCATTGGCACCCAAGGAGAGGCGATCCCCAGAGCCCGTCTGATGGTCTGCGTCCAGCCTGCCCTTTTTATACCCTTTCATCAAGGTCAAATTTCTTCAAGCGCAGAATGTCTCCGATAAAAGCGTCTACTGCTCTCCAGTTCTCTTCACTTTCGCACATCTTTGCGACTATAGTTTCCGGCGTAATCTGTCCGATCGCTCGTGACAGGATATTTCGTTGCTGCGCGAATTGGGTACAATAAAAAACTGTGTGTTCTGCGTTGTCGGCTTCCGCATCAGCGTAAATACAGCTGGCTTCCGTGCTTTTGCCCATCTTATTTAGAAAGAAACTAAAATAACCGTTACCTGTGAGCACTTGGGTGACGTAGTAGTCTACATCCCCGTGTCGTCTCTCAACCCAGCTTTTAAGATCGGGGATAAGTCTTCTTGTCCATCTTCCAGTGCCTTCGCGTTCCCATCTTTCTTGCCAGGCATTGATGGTCTCTCTTTTTTAGAGCCAGAATCGATTGTCTAGATGCTTCTCCAGCTTGTCGGAGGTCGTAGAGGCTCTTGCGTTCTTTCGCTAGCAGGTCTATCGGAACCACGCATGCTAAGACAAGTGCTGCAGCACACGACACCGTGCGATATGCGCTAATTATACGTAAGGCAGAGGTTCTTTGTATAGCCAATAAAGTCTTCAGTCTGCAATTTGTTTTTAGCGAATCAGCCCACACTTCACATCCATACAGAAGAATGGAGTTGTTTGTATTCATTAACAGCTTTCGTCTAGACGCTATTGGTCCACCGATGTTTGCCATAAGTCTACTAAGAGACCTTGTTGTCTCTGCAGCCTTGGTTCTAGCGTTATTAATTTGAGGTCCAAAGGTCAGCTTAGAGTCCAGCCTGACCCCAAGGTACTTTATTGACTTCTGTGTCCGAATAGTTGTCTCAGTGAGCCTTAATTCTATTTCCAGTGGCATCTGCTTTCTGGTGACTAGCAATAGCTCAGTTTTTTCTGAGGCCAGCTGTAAGCCACGAGAGTCCATCCATTCGTTTACCCGAATCATTACTTGATTTAGTATTCGTTGGGCGTACTCAGTATTGCGTGCTGGAATCACTGCGACTATGTCATCCGCATATCCTACGAGAAATGCGTCGCCAGGCATTTCTGTGCTGAGGATATCGTCATAACTGATATTCCACAGTTCCGGTCCTAGTATGGATCCTTGAGCTGCTCCCGAGGTGATGTCCATCCGTTTTTTGCCTCTTCTTGTCAGATAAATCAGTTTTAGATTCTGTAGATAGCTGTCTATTATCCGCATCAGGTATTCTGGGATGTGGAAACGTCTGTTTAGCGAATCGATCATGTCCGACCACCTGACACTATTAAACGCATTTTTGACGTCTAGTGTCGCCAAAAGCACAATGGGTCTGGATGCATGGTTGCCCACTTGGCTTGCCAATGCTGCATTAACGACTTCCTGTATTGCTCCGATTGTGGACCTCCCTGGTCGGAACCCGTATTGTCTGCTGGAGAGGCCACCTGATACCTCGACAGCAGCAGCTAGTCGAGGCTTGATCAGCTTTTCCAGTAGCTTTCCAGTCGTGTTGAGCATGCAGAGCGGTCGATAGGCTGATGGGGTTGCAGGGTTCCCCTTTCCTTTGCTTATCAAGACCAACCTCTGTGTTTTCCACGGATCGGGGAATATTCCATACTGCAGGCACTTGTTGTACATATTTAATAGTACATCGGGTCTGTTCTTTGCGATGACTTTAAGAATTTCGGTCGGTATATTGTACAATATAATAACAATAATAACAATAATAACAATAATAACAATAATAACAATAATAACAATAATAACAATAATAACAATAATAACAATAATAACAATAATAACAATAATAACAATAATAACAATAATAACAATAATAACAATAATAACAATAATAACAATAATAACAATAATAACAATAATAACAATAATAACAATAATAACAATAATAACAATAATAACAATAATAACAATAATAACAATAATAACAATAATAACAATAATAACAATAATAACAATAATAACAATAATAACAATAATAACAATAATAACAATAATAACAATAATAACAATAATAACAATAATAACAATAATAACAATAATAACAATAATAACAATAATAACAATAATAACAATAATAACAATAATAACAATAATAACAATAATAACAATAATAACAATAATAACAATAATAACAATAATAACAATAATAACAATAATAACAATAATAACAATAATAACAATAATAACAATAATAACAATAATAACAATAATAACAATAATAACAATAATAACAATAATAACAATAATAACAATAATAACAATAATAACAATAATAACAATAATAACAATAATAACAATAATAACAATAATAACAATAATAACAATAATAACAATAATAACAATAATGTTTTTTTTTTTTTTTTTTTTTTTGGGCTGAGGGGGGAAAATGCCTTCTGCATCTCACACTACCGTCGTATGTGTGGTATGTGGGGCTTGCACCCACTAAAAACCCCTCCTCATCAGGCCTGTATCCACTTCGGAAAAGCTTCCGCATTACTTCAAAGTGGGGCCTCTTGCGCGCGATGCGCGTTCATCTACTCATACAAAGCTCTAAGGCTCGTCTCTACTTCAATGCCAATTTATACCGTAGTAGATATCCATTGGCACCCAAGGAGAGGCGATCCCCAGAGCCCGTCTGATGGTCTGCGTCCAGCCTGCCCTTTTATACCCTTTCATCAAGGTCTAATTTCTTCAAGCGCAGAATGTCTCCGATAAAAGCGGCTACTGCTCTCCAGTTCTCTTCACTTTCGCACATCTTGGCGACTATAGTTTCCGGCGTAATCTGTCCGATCGCTCGTGACAGGATATTTCGTTGCTGCGCGAATTGGGTACAATAAAACATTGTGTGTTCTGCGTTGTCGGCTTCCGCATCAGCGTAAATACAGCTGGCTTCCGTGCTTTTGCCCATCTTATTTAGAAAGAAACTAAAATAACCGTGACCTGTGAGCACTTGGGTGACGTAGTAGTCTACATCCCCGTGTCGTCTCTCAACCCAGCTTTTAAGGTCGGGGATAAGTCTTCTTGTCCATCTTCCAGTGCCTTCGCGTTCCCATCTTTCTTGCCAGGCATTGATGGTCTCTCTTTTTAGAGCCAGAATCGATTGTCTAGATGCTTCTCCAGCTTGTCGGAAGTCGTAGAGGCTCTTGCGTTCTTTCGCTAGCAGGTCTATCGGAACCACGCATGCTAAGACAAGTGCTGCAGCACACGACACCGTGCGATATGCGCTAATTATACGTGAGGCAGAGGTTCTTTGTATAGCCAATAAAGTCTTCAGTCTGCAATTTGTTTTTAGCGAATCAGCCCACACTTCACATCCATAGAGAAGAATGGAGTTGTTTGTATTCATTAACAGCTTTCGTCTAGACGCTATTGGTCCACCGATGTTTGCCATAAGTCTACTAAGAGACCTTGTTGTCTCTGCAGCCTTGGTTCTAGCGTTATTAATTTGAGGTCCAAAGGTCAGCTTAGAGTCCAGCCTGACCCCAAGGTACTTTATTGACTTCTGTGTCCGAATAGTTGTCTCAGTGAGCCTTAATTCTATTTCCAGTGGCATCTGCTTTCTGGTGACTAGCAATAGCTCAGTTTTTCTGAGGCCAGCTGTAAGCCACGAGAGTCCATCCATTCGTTTACCCGAATCATTACTTGATTTAGTATTCGTTGGGCGTACTCAGTATTGCGTGCTGGAATCACTGCGACTATGTCATCCGCATATCCTACGAGAAATGCGTCGCCAGGCATTTCTGTGCTGAGGATATCGTCATAACTGATATTCCACAGTTCCGGTCCTAGTATGGATCCTTGAGCTGCTCCCGAGGTGATGTCCATTGTGACGGTTCGTCGTTGTCGGGTGGCTCAGGGATGGCCAGGATTCGTCACAAGAATTTGTTTGTGTCAGGCGTGGTTGCTGAAAGAGAGTTCCGACCCAGCCCAGAGTAGAAGTCGTGGGGAAATTACTTAGTAATTGAATTAGAACTAGGTTTTATTTCAGTAAGTATCTTGACAATTCATTAATAACTAGCGAATTCACCGGTTTGGCGGGATGCCGCCTTTGCAGCCTTCTCTTCCGTCTTATGCTTAGAATACTCGGTCTCGGGAGCCGTCCAGCTGCTCGATAGAACCAGCACGGGGTTGGGTTACCTGAAATGAGAATAGGGTGCCTGGGGACCCTGAAGTCAGCCACGAGCGAGAGAGATCGATTCAGTGCTTGGGGACCCGAAAGTCAACCGCAAGAGAGAGAGTGTGTGCTTGGGGACCCGGAGGTCAGCCACAAGAGAGAGAATTTGTTGCTCGGGGACCCTGAAGTCAGCCACAAGAGAGAGAAGTTGGTGCTTGGGGACCCTGAAGTCAGCCACAAGAGAGAGAAGTTGTTGTTTGGGGACCCTGAAGTCAGCCACAAGAGAGAGAATTTGTTGCTTGGGGACCCTGAAGTCAGCCACAAGAGAGAGAATTTGTTGCTTGGGGACCCTGAAGTCAGCCACAAGAGAGAGAAGTTGATGCTTGGGGACCCTGAAGTCAGCCACAAGAGAGAGAGAGAATTGCTTGGGGACCCTGAAGTCAGCCACAAGAGAGAGAATTTGTTGCTTGGGGACCCTGAAGTCAGCCACAAGAGAGAGAGAGAAGTCAGCCGGTGAACCGTGCCGTAAGGAGGTGTGATCCTAAAATCAGACGTCTCCTAGGGATACCTTCAGCTCGGCAAGCCGGGAAGGTTAGAGGAAGTAGTACGGGAACTAACTACAATGGATATAAGCGGACTTTGATCGAATGATCTAGTCCACCAAAAATGACTTTGCTGCTTACCACCACTGGGGAGATTCCTCTGCACCCTTAGACGGTTGGCTGCTAAGTGCCTTTCTATAGCTCGTGGTCCGTCTTATATAGGGCTCGGCGAGATTTAGTGTGCCCGTTGCCTGTGGGATTTGCCGGTCTAAGTGTGACCATCTCTCTCTCGGTCTAGTGTGCCCCTATATGCGCGATCGTAGGCGCGCGCGCGTTCTCGGTTTGAATTTGAAATTAAATACTTCTTTTGTTTCATGCTTTTATTCTTATTTGTTGTGCGCGCAGCGTCACACTCCCCCCCCGTCATGGATTCGAGTGGTGTCGTCAGTTCCTACGTACTGTTTGATGTTTCCGATGTATACTCTCTTTGTTTTTCTGGTGTTCTGGTCTCTCCTGAGAGTTTCGTGAATTGCATCAGTTTTCGTAGCCCCATTGCGTATTCTCTTACAGGCTCCGTTTCTCTCTGTTTCATCTGTGCAATCTGATTCTCTAACTGTTCCTCATACCTCGGCGGCAAAAAGTATTCTAGAAGTTCTGTTCTGAGCTGAGTCCATGTTACGATCCTGCTCGGCGTGGTGTTCCACCAATCACTTGCGATCCCCTCCAGGATGAATGGCATCGTCTGTATCAGCTGGTCCTTCCGTATTCCGTATCCGCCTGCCCACTGTTCCATTTTGCTTAGGAACTCCAGGGGGTTTGTTGTTCCTTGGTACCGGATGCCCCATCCGCGTACCCGGTCTATAACTTCTGTTTCCATTTTTATTTCTGTCTTTCCTTCCGTTTCGTCCCCTCGACTTGCTCCTTTGGTGTCCATTATCTCCTCCCTTTCCCTGGTTACCACGATCGCCGGAATTGTTTCCTTCGCCGGGCTTTTTCTCCCCTATATTTTTCTGTCAGTTCTGCGAGTCTTTGTCTGACCGTTTCCGTATGATCCGTTCTTTTGGCGAACGCTGCCAGCAAACGTCTTAAGTCTTCACTTTTTTCTGCCGTTCCTAATCCGAACTCTTCCGTGTATTTCGTTAGTTCGCTCTTTGGTGCCAGATATACCCAGCTCGACATTACTCCGCTGGTGTCGGTTTACCTCTTGCAACCACTTGTCCCTGTTCGGGCGCCACTGTGACGGTTCGTCGTTGTCGGGTGGCTCAGGGATGGCCAGGATTCGTCACAAGAATTTGTTTGTGTCAGGCGTGGTTGCTGAAAGAGAGTTCCGACCCAGCCCAGAGTAGAAGTCGTGGGGAAATTACTTAGTAATTGAATTAGAACTAGGTTTTATTTCAGTAAGTATCTTGACAATTCATTAATAACTAGCGAATTCACCGGTTTGGCGGGATGCCGCCTTTGCAGCCTTCTCTTCCGTCTTATGCTTAGAATACTCGGTCTCGGGAGCCGTCCAGCTGCTCGATAGAACCAGCACGGGGTTGGGTTACCTGAAATGAGAATAGGGTGCCTGGGGACCCTGAAGTCAGCCACGAGCGAGAGAGATCGATTCAGTGCTTGGGGACCCGAAAGTCAACCGCAAGAGAGAGGTGTGTGCTTGGGGACCCGGAGGTCAGCCACAAGAGAGAGAATTTGTTGCTCGGGGACCCTGAAGTCAGCCACAAGAGAGAGAAGTTGGTGCTTGGGGACCCTGAAGTCAGCCACAAGAGAGAGAAGTTGTTGTTTGGGGACCCTGAAGTCAGCCACAAGAGAGAGAATTTGTTGCTTGGGGACCCTGAAGTCAGCCACAAGAGAGAGAATTTGTTGCTTGGGGACCCTGAAGTCAGCCACAAGAGAGAGAAGTTGATGCTTGGGGACCCTGAAGTCAGCCACAAGAGAGAGAGAGAATTGCTTGGGGACCCTGAAGTCAGCCACAAGAGAGAGAATTTGTTGCTTGGGGACCCTGAAGTCAGCCACAAGAGAGAGAGAAGTCAGCCGGTGAACCGTGCCGTAAGGAGGTGTGATCCTAAAATCAGACGTCTCCTAGGGATACCTTCAGCTCGGCAAGCCGGGAAGGTTAGAGGAAGTAGTACGGGAACTAACTACAATGGATATAAGCGGACTTTGATCGAATGATCTAGTCCACCAAAAATGACTTTGCTGCTTACCACCACTGGGGAGATTCCTCTGCACCCTTAGACGGTTGGCTGCTAAGTGCCTTTCTATAGCTCGTGGTCCGTCTTATATAGGGCTCGGCGAGATTTAGTGTGCCCGTTGCCTGTGGGATTTGCCGGTCTAAGTGTGACCATCTCTCTCTCGGTCTAGTGTGCCCCTATATGCGCGATCGTAGGCGCGCGCGCGTTCTCGGTTTGAATTTGAAATTAAATACTTCTTTTGTTTCATGCTTTTATTCTTATTTGTTGTGCGCGCAGCGTCACACCATCCGTTTTTCGCCTCTTCTTGTCAGATAAATCAGTTTTCGATTCTGTAGATAGCTGTCTATTATCCGCATCAGGTATTCTGGGATGTGGAAACGTCTGTTTAGCGAATCGATCATGTCCGACCACCTGACACTATTAAACGCATTTTTGACGTCTAGTGTCGCCAAAAGCACAATGGGTCTGGATGCATGGTTGCCCACTTGGCTTGCCAATGCTGCATTAACGACTTCCTGTATTGCTCCGATTGTGGACCTCCCTGGTCGGAACCCGTATTGTCTGCTGGAGAGGCCACCTGATACCTCGACAGCAGCAGCTAGTCGAGGCTTGATCAGCTTTTCCAGTAGCTTTCCAGTCGTGTTGAGCATGCAGAGCGGTCGATAGGCTGATGGGGTTGCAGGGTTCCCCCTTCCTTTGCTTATCAAGACCAACCTCTGTGTTTTCCTCGGATCGGGGAATATTCCATACTGCAGGCACTTGTTGTACAAATTTAATAGTACATCGGGTCTGCTCTTTGCGATGACTTTAAGAACTTCGGTCGGTATATTGTCGGGTCCCGGTGCTTTTCTATTCTTCATGCTGCCTATTGCCTTAGTTAATTCATCCTCACTGAATAACTCGAAGTGTTCCTCAGATGGCTGGAGTGCAGTGTACACTGGTCTGATCGGATGGGGCGGAAACAGAGTTTTGACAATGTTATCCATGTGCTCGTCGTCTATATCTGGCAGAGTACTTCTTGACCTAAGCTTCTTCATAACGAGTTTGTACCCCAGACCCCATCGGTCCTTGTTAACGTCATTGCAGAGGGATTTCCATTTATTTCGTTTACTTATGCGGATGGCAATATTAAGAAGCTTTTTCGCCTTCTTGTAGCTTCTCCTAGCTCGTGTGAGATGACGCCTATAGCGGAGGCTAGTCTCCCTTAAAGCATTTATCTCGTCCGTCCACCAGTATACCTCTGCTCCTCGCCTGTGGGGATTGCCAGACTTTGGCATTGCAGCATCACAAGCTCTTTTTATGGTGGACATAGTGCTGCTAACAACGCTCTCCACGCTAGTTCTCTCATTGCTATCGATTTGACTCCTGTCAATTTCTCCTATTAAGAGGTTCTTGTTTAGTCGGTTAACATTCCATCAGTGACTAGTTCGTATTTGATTTCCTACATGATGAACCGTACATCCATCAGTACTGAAGGATATATACTCGTGGTCGCTTCCATTGTAGATGTCTAAAACTTTCCAGTCTAATATTCTGTGCGCAGAGTTCTCTGATACTAGCGTTATATCAGGTATTGTGCCTGTTTGGCCCATTCGCTGAAACGTCGGAGCTCTACCCACGTTAGCGACTACCAGTCCAACTCTTGCTGACATATTAAGAATTTTTCGGCCTCTGCTGTTGGTTGTTGGCATGCCCCATTCTTCTGCTCTAGAATTGAAGTCACCAGCTACTATAAGGCTCCCATGCATTTGCCGAGCTATGTCTTCAATCTCATCGATTTTATGTTGGAAAGCTTCTATTGTATCGTTCGGGGTTAGATAACAGCTGAATATGGTGAATTCCTTAAGTTGTACATATACGTAGCAGCTACCTCTGCCATCACCGAGACATCGTATGTCACCCGCAGCTGGGATCCATATAGCTGCAGTCTTATATTCATTTTCCAGCCAGATACCGGGTTGTTTCACTCTATATTGCTCGCAGATTATAACCAAATCCACGCAATGTTCCAGTACTATTTGGGACAGCAGATCATCTGCTATACGGCTTCTGTGAAGGTTTGCTTGTAGGATTTTCATATTTGGGTTTTACGGGTACTGGCTGCGCAGTTACTCGTCCTAGGGAAATGATTGAGATCCCTGCGGTTTTCATATGCACACAGGCAACATTTCGGTGTCTTCGTGCAGTTTCTCATCTTGTGCCCCGTCTCTCCACACCTAATACAGAGATCTCTCCTGTCTGGTCCCGAGCAATCCCTTTGTAGGTGGCCTACCCCAAAGCATCTGAAGCAGCGTGTAACTTCGATGCACCGTTTCACTCGGCATCGCGTCCATCCAATCTTGATTCTTGGCTCCTTAAGAATTTTAGCTGCTTCTTCTGTTGGCAATATAACGAATGCACGTTTTTGCTCAGAACTGTTTGCGCCAGTTAGTCTCACTTTGACTTCCTGACTCTGCTCGCCTATAATAGACTTGATTGCAGTTATGACTTCCTCCTCATTTGTCAGACTGTCTAGGTCTCGTATCTCCAACTTGCTCAACGGCCAGATAGTCTTCACTGTGGCGTTTTCTTTGAGCGTGTGCTTAATGCTTTCGCAAAGCTTCTCGGACTTACTTCCTTTTGATAACTCGAGAAGCAAATCCCCTGACTTGGTTTTCCTGACTGATCGGATGGCTGATTCGGTCTCGTCAGGCTTCAAGTTTTCCCTAAGTTCCCTCAACACCTCGGCGTAGCTCCTGCCTTCTGCGGGCTTAACCAATACAGCTTCTGGGCGGGATCTTGACCGTACTTTAGAGTTTTCTCCTTTCCTCTCAGTGTTAACATTAACTGCTTTGTTCGTTTCCTCTGTTTGAGATGTTTTGGGTTTTCCCTTCTTCCGAGTCACTGTCTTAAAGCCGTCCTTCGCTTCCTTACTTTTCGGCTTTTTAAATGCCTCTTGCTCGGCCGGGCTAGAAGCAACCCGCTTTTTTCGGGACGAAACTGGTGTGTCAGTTTCCTGAAGCTTTTTGTTGGCTTCAGCCGCTGAGTTCGTTTCCTTGACTCTCTGTGTTTCGGCTGTCTTCCAGCTTTTCCTGTAGTTTCCGACAATATCAAGGAGTTCGCTCAGTTCTGACGCTCCGTCTTTCACATCCATACTGATGTTTCGCTGCTTTAGCATAGCATGCTTCATTTTTCGAAGCACTGCTCTGCATTTCTCGATCGTTTCCTCTTCTAGTGCTCTCATTTTATAGATGAGCTCTTGTCTTGGGGAGCCTACCGCAGGTCTGACATCTTGGGATGAAGCAGGGGTTTGCTGATCCTCGTGCAGTATTGCCGTAGATGGGTTTGGTTGTTCCTCCAGATGAACCTCTTGCGCCGTCTTTCCTTCTTCTGTAACGCCTTGATCTGGCGACCTCATCATTTTTCTACTCTTCTGGAATGCTCCTCTCTCTTCTTCTTGGGTTTTACTATTGTTTTGCATGCTTTATGGGTCCAAACTTTAAGTCGCTATCTCCTCACATATGTACAGTCCTCCACGATGCCCCCATGGGTCCCTATGCAAGCAGTGAGGTTCATGCGAGGGTTGACGCAGGTCCTTATGGGTACCTGCGTTCAGAGCCAGGACGGATGTTAAGCAGGAGTTGTCTCAACTGCACCTGTACCATCGGTTCCGCGATGATGTGATTAGAACGTATTTAAAGACTCGCCAAGTTTTAAAAGGACGGAGGTAACTTCAGCATTAGCCCAGCAGCCATTTAACCAGAGTTTCAATCTGGGTACTCAGGTGTTGGAATGCCGCTGTCATCAGCGGACCTTCTTTAGTGTCTGCCGATCTGAAAAAAGACAATTGTGTAGCCGCCCAATATGGGACAGACGCTAACCCAGACGCCGCCCTCTTAGGGAACAGACGCGAACGGGATTTAAAAGCCGCCTTCTCACCTTAGCAAGTACCTTGTCGGTTGACAGAGATACAAGTTACCGGGACCGCCACGTGGAGGCGGTGAGATACTTGAAGCAGTTCTGCATGGATCATGCTGGGCTTTGCTATGTTAAAGCCAACCAGACACTTTGCCATGCAGAAACAGCTCCCGGTCCCATAATAACAATAATAACAATAATAACAATAATAACAATAATAACAATAATAACAATAATAACAATAATAACAATAATAACAATAATAACAATAATAACAATAATAACAATAATAACAATAATAACAATAATAACAATAATAACAATAATAACAATAATAACAATAATAACAATAATAACAATAATAACAATAATAACAATAATAACAATAATAACAATAATAACAATAATAACAATAATAACAATAATAACAATAATAACAATAATAACAATAATAACAATAATAACAATAATAACAATAATAACAATAATAACAATAATAACAATAATAACAATAATAACAATAATAACAATAATAACAATAATAACAATAATAACAATAATAACAATAATAACAATAATAACAATAATAACAATAATAACAATAATAACAATAATAACAATAATAACAATAATAACAATAATAACAATAATAACAATAATAACAATAATAACAATAATAACAATAATAACAATAATAACAATAATAACAATAATAACAATAATAACAATAACAATAATAACAATAATAACAATAATAACAATAATAACAATAATAACAATAATAACAATAATAACAATAATAACAATAATAACAATAATAACAATAATAACAATAATAACAATAATAACAATAATAACAATAATAACAATAATAACAATAATAACAATAATAACAATAATAACAATAATAACAATAATAACAATAATAACAATAATAACAATAATAACAATAATAACAATAATAACAATAATAACAATAATAACAATAATAACAATAATAACAATAATAACAATAATAACAATAATAACAATAATAACAATAATAACAATAATAACAATAATAACAATAATAATAATAACAATAATAACAATAATAACAATAATAACAATAACAATAATAACAATAATAACAATAATAACAATAATAACAATAATAACAATAATAACAATAATAACAATAATAACAATAATAACAATAATAACAATAATAACAATAATAACAATAATAACAATAATAACAATAATAACAATAATAACAATAATAACAATAATAACAATAACAATAATAACAATAATAACAATAATAACAATAATAACAATAACAATAATAACAATAATAACAATAATAACAATAATAACAATAATAACAATAATAACAATAATAACAATAATAACAATAATAACAATAATAACAATAATAACAATAATAACAATAATAACAATAATAACAATAATAACAATAATAACAATAATAACAATAATAACAATAATAACAATAATAACAATAATAACAATAATAACAATAATAACAATAATAACAATAATAACAATAATAACAATAATAAAATAATAACAATAATAACAATAATAACAATAATAACAATAATAACAATAATAACAATAATAACAATAATAACAATAATAACAATAATAACAATAATAACAATAATAACAATAATAACAATAATAACAATAATAACAATAATAACAATAATAACAATAATAACAATAATAACAATAATAACAATAATAACAATAATAACAATAATAACAATAATAACAATAATAACAATAATAACAATAATAACAATAATAACAATAATAACAATAATAACAATAATAACAATAACAATAATAACAATAATAACAATAATAACAATAATAACAATAATAACAATAATAACAATAATAACAATAATAACAATAATAACAATAATAACAATAATAACAATAATAACAATAATAACAATAATAATAATAATAATAACAATAATAACAATAATAACAATAATAACAATAATAACAATAATAACAATAATAACAATAATAACAATAATAACAATAATAACAATAATAACAATAATAACAATAATAACAATAATAACAATAATAACAATAATAACAATAATAACAATAATAACAATAATAACAATAATAACAATAATAACAATAATAACAATAATAACAATAATAACAATAATAACAATAATAACAATAATAACAATAACAAGAGAGAACGCTATAGTCGAGTGTCTCGACTATTAAATACCCGTTACTCAGCTAAACAACTAATATAAATATGCCTTCTGTATGTTTTTCGCAGCTCGAATTAGCTCCCGATTTTTATGTTAAAATCGGTACCCAGGAACACCTCCAATTTGGCTAACTTGATTTGATTTGCATAGTTCTTGGGATATAGTTCGGTATTGACAAATGAAAACCATCGCAATTTCCTTTAATAGAAATCCTTATCGAGAATTAACGTTGACTCTGTTGAGCACCTTGGCCAGCTGTTCCAAAGTCATCCGTTAGATGGCGCTATTGCACTATTGCGGCCATGAAAGGCAGAAATGTAGGCGCTAACCAGGCATAAGTGTTTAATGGGTTTTTGGGCGTTAGAGTGGGCGTGGCAAACTTTTATTAGGCCATTCGATAGGTATTGACGATACAAATATATATCAAAAAAAATTTTCATAATAGCATCAAAACTGTGGCCACAGCTGGTCGCTTGTGGGCGTCAGAGGGGGCGTGGCACCATTTTGAAACAAACTTGCGCTGCGTAGGAACTCCTAAAATCTACATGCAAAATGCCAATCTTCTAGCTTTTATAGTTTCCGAGATCTCAGCGCTCATACGGACAGACAGACAGACGGACAGACAGACGGACAGACGGACAGACGGACATGGCTAGATCGACTCGGCTAGTGATCCTGAACAAGAATATATATACTTTATAGGGTCGGAAACGCTTCCTTCTACCTGTTACATACTTTTGCACGAATACAATACACCCTTTTACTCTACGAGTAACGGGTATAATAACAATAATAACAATAATAACAATAATAACAATAATAACAATAATAACAATAATAACAATAATAACAATAATAACAATAATAACAATAATAACAATAACAATAATAACAATAATAACAATAATAACAATAATAACAATAATAACAATAATAACAATAATAACAATAATAACAATAATAACAATAATAACAATAATAACAATAATAACAATAATAACAATAATAACAATAATAACAATAATAACAATAATAACAATAATAACAATAATAACAATAATAACAATAATAACAATAATAACAATAATAACAATAATAACAATAATAACAATAATAACAATAATAACAATAATAACAATAATAACAATAATAACAATAATAACAATAATAACAATAATAACAATAATAACAATAATAACAATAATAACAATAATAACAATAATAACAATAATAACAATAATAACAATAATAACAATAATAACAATAATAACAATAATAACAATAATAACAATAATAACAATAATAACAATAATAACAATAATAACAATAATAACAATAATAACAATAATAACAATAATAACAATAATAACAATAATAACAATAATAACAATAATAACAATAATAACAATAATAACAATAATAACAATAATAACAATAATAACAATAATAACAATAATAACAATAATAACAATAATAACAATAATAACAATAATAACAATAATAACAATAATAACAATAATAACAATAATAACAATAATAACAATAATAACAATAATAACAATAATAACAATAATAACAATAATAACAATAATAACAATAATAACAATAATAACAATAATAACAATAATAACAATAATAACAATAATAACAATAATAACAATAATAACAATAATAACAATAATAACAATAATAACAATAATAACAATAATAACAATAATAACAATAATAACAATAATAACAATAATAACAATAATAACAATAATAACAATAATAACAATAATTTTTTTTTTTTTTTTTTTTTTTTTTCGCTGAGAGGGGAAAATGCCTTCTGCATCTCACACTACCGTCGTATGTGTGGTATGTGGGGCTTGCACCCACTAAAAACCCCTCCTCATCAGGCCTGTATCCACTTCGGAAAAGCTTCCGCATTACTTCAAAGTGGGGCCTCTTGCGCGCGATGCGCGTTCATCTACTCATACATAGCTCTAAGGCTCGTCTCTACTTCAATGCCAATTTATACCGTAGTAGATATCCATTGGCACCCAAGGAGAGGCGATCCCCAGAGCCCGTCTGATGGTCTGCGTCCAGCCTGCCCTTTTTATACCCTTTCATCAAGGTCTAATTTCTTCAAGCGCAGAATGTCTCCGATAAAAGCGGCTACTGCTCTCCAGTTCTCTTCACTTTCGCACATCTTGGCGACTATAGTTTCCGGCGTAATCTGTCCGATCGCTCGTGACAGGATATTTCGTTGCTGCGCGAATTGGGTACAATAAAACACTGTGTGTTCTGCGTTGTCGGCTTCCGCATCAGCGTAAATACAGCTGGCTTCCGTGCTTTTGCCCATCTTATTTAGAAAGAAACTAAAATAACCGTGACCTGTGAGCACTTGGGTGACGTAGTAGTCTACATCCCCGTGTCGTCTCTCAACCCAGCTTTTAAGGTCGGGGATAAGTCTTCTTGTCCATCTTCCAGTGCCTTCGCGTTCCCATCTTTCTTGCCAGGCATTGATGGTCTCTCTTTTTAGAGCCAGAATCGATTGTCTAGATGCTTCTCCAGCTTGTCGGAGGTCGTAGAGGCTCTTGCGTTCTTTCGCTAGCAGGTCTATCGGAACCACGCATGCTAAGACAAGTGCTGCAGCACACGACACCGTGCGATATGCGCTAATTATCCGTAAGGCAGAGGTTCTTTGTATAGCCAATAAAGTCTTCAGTCTGCAATTTGTTTTTAGCGAATCAGCCCACACTTCACATCCATACAGAAGAATGGAGTTGTTTGTATTCATTAACAGCTTTCGTCTAGACGCTATTGGTCCACCGATGTTTGCCATAAGTCTACTAAGAGACCTTGTTGTCTCTGCAGCCTTGGTTCTAGCTTTATTAATTTGAGGTCCAAAGGTCAGCTTAGAGTCCAGCCTGACCCCAAGGTACTTTATTGACTTCTGTGTCCGAATAGTTGTCTCAGTGAGCCTTAATTCTATTTCCAGTGGCATCTGCTTTCTGGTGACTAGCAATAGCTCAGTTTTTTCTGAGGCCAGCTGTAAGCCACGAGAGTCCATCCATTCGTTTACCCGAATCATTACTTGATTTAGTATTCGTTGGGCGTACTCAGTATTGCGTGCTGGAATCACTGCGACTATGTCATCCGCATATCCTACGAGAAATGCGTCGCCAGGCATTTCTGTGCTGAGGATATCGTCATAACTGATATTCCACAGTTCCGGTCCTAGTATGGATCCTTGAGCTGCTCCCGAGGTGATGTCCATCCGTTTTTCGCCTCTTCTTGTCAGATAAATCAGTTTTCGATTCTGTAGATAGCTGTCTATTATCCGCATCAGGTATTCTGGGATGTGGAAACGTCTGTTTAGCGAATCGATCATGTCCGACCACCTGACACTATTAAACGCATTTTTGACGTCTAGTGTCGCCAAAAGCACAATGAGTCTGGATGCATGGTTGCCCACTTGGCTTGCCAATGCTGCATTAACGACTTCCTGTATTGCTCCGATTGTGGACCTCCCTGGTCGGAACCCGTATTGTCTGCTGGAGAGGCCACCTGATACCTCGACAGCAGCAGCTAGTCGAGGCTTGATCAGCTTTTCCAGTAGCTTTCCAGTCGTGTTGAGCATGCAGAGCGGTCGATAGGCTGATGGGGTTGCAGGGTTCCCCTTTCCTTTGCTTATCAAGACCAACCTCTGTGTTTTCCACGGATCGGGGAATATTCCATACTGCAGGCACTTGTTGTACATATTTAATAGTACATCGGGTCTGCTCTTTGCGATGACTTTAAGAACTTCGGTCGGTATATTGTCGGGTCCCGGTGCTTTTCTATTCTTCATGCTGCCTATTGCCTTAGTTAATTCATCCTCACTGAATAACTCGAAGTGTTCCTCAGATGGCTGGAGTGCAGTGTAAACTGGTCTGATCGGATGGGGCGGAAACAGAGTTTTGACAATGTTATTCATGTGCTCGTCGTCTATATCTGGCAGAGTACTTCTTGACCTAAGCTTCTTCATAACGAGTTTGTACCCCAGACCCCATGGGTCCTTGTTAACGTCATTGCAGAGGGATTTCCATTTATTTCGTTTACTTATGCGAATGGCAATATTAAGAAGCTTTTTCGCCTTCTTGTACTCCTCCTCCGAAGTTTCCGCTTCTCCTAGCTCGTGTGAGATGACGCCTATATCTCGTCCGTCCACCAGTATACCTCTGCTCCTCGCCTGTGGGGATTGCCAGACTTTGGCATTGCAGCATCACAAGCTCTTTTTATGGTGGACATAGTGCCGCTAACAACGCTCTCCACGCTAGTTCTCTCATTGCTATCGATTTGACTCCTGTCAATTTCTCCTATTAAGAGGTTCTTGTTTAGTCGGTTAACATTCCATCGGTGACTAGTTCGTATTTGATTTCCTACATGATGAACCGTACATCCTTCAGTACTGAAAGATATGTACTCGTGGTCGCTTCCATTGTAGATGTCTAAAACTTTCCAGTCTAATATTCTGTGGGCAGAGTTCTCTGATACTAGCGTTATATCAGGTATTGTGCCTGTTTGGCCCATTCGCTGAAACGTCGGAGCTCTGCCCACGTTAGCGACTACAATAATAACAATAATAACAATAATAACAATAATAACAATAATAACAATAATAACAATAATAACAATAATAACAATAATAACAATAATAACAATAATAACAATAATAACAATAATAACAATAATAACAATAATAACAATAATAACAATAATAACAATAATAACAATAATAACAATAATAACAATAATAACAATAATAACAATAATAACAATAATAACAATAATAACAATAATAACAATAATTACAATAATTACAATAATAACAATAATAACAATAATAACAATAATTACAATAATTACAATAATAACAATAATAACAATAATAACAATAATAACAATAATAACAATAATAACAATAATAACAATAATAACAATAATAACAATAATAACAATAATAACAATAATAACAATAATAACAATAATAAAAATAATAACAATAATAATAATAATAATAATAATAACAATAATAACAATAATAACAATAATAACAATAATAACAATAATAACAATAATAACAATAATAATAATAATAACAATAATAACAATAATAACAATAATAACAATAATAACAATAATAATAATAATAACAATAATAACAATAATAACAATAATAACAATAATAACAATAATAACAATAATAACAATAATAACAATAATAATAATAATAACAATAATAACAATAATAACAATAATAACAATAATAACAATAATAACAATAATAACAATAATAACAATAATAACAATAATAACAATAATAACAATAATAACAATAATAACAATAATAACAATAATAACAATAATAACAATAATAACAATAATAACAATAATAACAATAATAACAATAATAACAATAATAACAATAATAACAATAATAACAATAATAACAATAATAACAATAATAACAATAATAACAATAATAACAATAATAACAATAATAACAATAATAACAATAATAACAATAATAACAATAATAACAATAATAACAATAATAACAATAATAACAATAATAACAATAATAACAATAATAACAATAATAACAATAATAACAATAATAACAATAATAACAATAATAACAATAATAACAATAATAACAATAATAACAATAATAACAATAATAACAATAATAATAATAATAATAATAATAATAATAATAATAATAATAACAATAATAACAATAATAACAATAATAACAATAATAACAATAATAACAATAATAATAATAATAATAATAATAATAATAACAATAATAACAATAATAATAATAATAATAATAATAATAATAATAATAATAATAATAATAATAATAATAATAATAATAATAATAATAATAATAATAATAATAATAATAATAATAATAATAATAATAATAATAATAATAATAATAATAATAATAATAATAATAATAATAATAATAATAATAATAATAATAACAATAATAACAATAATAACAATAATAACAATAATAACAATAATAACAATAATAATAATAATAATAATAATAATAATAATAATAATAATAATAATAATAATAATAATAATAATAATAATAATAATAATAATAATAATAATAATAATAATAATAATAATAATAATAATAATAATAATAATAATAATAATAATAATAATAATAATAATAATAATAATAATAATAATAATAATAATAATAATAATAATAATAATAATAATAATAATAATAATAATAATAATAATAATAATAATAATAATAATAATAATAATAATAATAATAATAATAATAATAATAATAATAATAATAATAATAATAATAATAATAATAATAATAATAATAATAATAATAATAATAATAATAATAATAATAATAATAATAATAATAATAATAATAATAATAATAATAATAATAATAATAATAATAATAATAATAATAATAATAATAATAATAATAATAATAATAATAATAATAATAATAATAATAATAATAATAATAATAATAATAATAATAATAATAATAATAATAACAATAATAACAATAATTTTTTTTTTTTTTTTTTTTTTTTTTTTTTTTTGGGCTGAGGGGGGAAAATGCCTTCTGCATCTCACACTACCGTCGTATGTGTGGTATGTGGGGCTTGCACCCACTAAAAACCCCTCCTCATCAGGCCTGTATCCACTTCGGAAAAGCTTCCGCATTACTTCAAAGTGGGGCCTCTTGCGCGCGATGCGCGTTCATCTACTCATACAAAGCTCTAAGGCTCGCCTCTACTTAAATGCCAATATATACCGTAGAAAATATCCATTGGCACCCAAGGAGAGGCGATCCCCAGAGCCCGTCTGATGGTCTGCGTCCAGCCTGCCCTTTTTATACCCTTGCATCAAGGTCTAATTTCTTCAAGCGCAGAATGTCTCCGATAAAAGCGGCTACTGCTCTCCAGTTCTCTTCGCTTTCGCACATCTTGGCTACTTCGAAGTGGGGCCTCCTGCGCGACATGCGCTCTCGTCTCAATGCAAAGCTCTACGACGCGTCCGTTTCTCGTCTATCAAGATCGTTTTTCTTTGACCTTAAGATCGTTCCAACATAGGCTTTTACGTGATTCCAGGCCGCCTCACTGCTTATCATTCGATCAACTATGTTTTCAGGCGATATTTCTCCAATGGCATCCGTTAGTCCGGTGCGTTCTGATCGAAACCGCTCACAATGGAATATAGTGTGTTCTACACTGTCCCTCTCGGCGTCTTCATAAATGCACGTAGCTTGTGAGCTTTTCGCGATAGTGTGCAAAAAGGCCCGGAAATAGCCGTGGCCGGTCAGCATTTGAGTTAGGTAGTAATCAACGTTTCCGTGTTTCCTTTTTGTCCACCCCTTGAGATTGGGTATAAGCCTAGCTGTCCATTTTCCCGAGCATTCATGCTCCCACCTATTTTGCCACAAGTTCAGGGTCTCTTCTCTGCACAGCTCTTTTGTTTGTCTTGTCGCTACTCCACTTTGTTTTAGCTGGTAGACTTTTTGGCGTTCTCTTGCTAAGAGATCGATCGGTATTACACCCGCAGTGACTAGAGCTGCTGATCCTGATACCGTTCTATAGGCGCTGATTATCCTCAATGCTATTGTCCTTTGAACTTCGAGCAAGGGTTTAAGTCTGCACTTTACGCGTAGGGTGTTAGCCCAAACCTCACATCCATAAAGCAGGATTGCGTGGTTCACTTCCATTAAGAGTTTGCGTTTCGACTGGATTGGACCACCTATGTTTGCCATGAGTCTGCTAAGTGATTTTGCAGTGTCGGTCGCTCGGCTTTTAGCGTGCTGAATTTGAGCCTTAAACGTCAGTTTGGGCTCAAGACGAACTCCTAGATATTTTATCACCTTCTGCGTCCTAATGATATTTTCTCCTACTCTCATATCTATTTCTAGTGGAAACTGCTTCGTTGTTACTAGCAACAACTCGGTTTTTCCGTGGCCAGCTGCAAACCGTTATTGTCCATCCATCCTTTCACCCGGCGCATCACCTGGTTTAGCTTACGCTGTATGTTTTCGGGGTTACGAGCCGAGATAACTGCAACTATATCGTCTGCGTATCCTACTAAGGTCGTGTCTTCCGGCATTTCTATGCGCAGTATTTCGTCGTAGCTAATATTCCATAGCTCGGGTCCCAGTATTGATCCTTGCGCTGCTCCTGATGTTACCTTTACACATTTCTCGCCTGCCTTTGTTTGGTACAGTAGCTTTCTGTTTTCGAGGTAGCTTTGTAATATTTTCAAGAGGTATCCACCGATTTTGAATTTCTGTTCTAGTGCGTCTGTAATATTTTCCCATTTAACGCTGTTAAAAGCGTTTTTGACATCCAGTGTTGCTAAGAGTACTATAGGTCTCGAGTAGTGATTTCCTTGTTGACTTCGTAGTGCTTCGTAATATACCTTTTGAATTGCCCCTATTGTGGACCTCCCTGGTCTAAAACCGAACTGCATAGGAGAGAGTCCTCCGGCTCTGTTAACTGCTGCTGCTAGACGAGGTTTGATCATCTTTCTAGGAGCTTTCCTGTAGTATTTAACATACATAATGGTCGATATGCTGACGGCGATAAGGGATCTCCTTTGCCCTTGCTTATCAGAACCAGCCGTTGCAGTTTCCATTGCTCGGGAAATAGTCCCGTTCGGATGCAAGCATTAAACATATCGAGTAGAAGATTAGGTCGCCTCTCTGCAATTGCTTGCAGGACCTCCGCAGGTATGTTATCGGGTCCCGGGGCTTTCCTACTTTTTAAGCTTTTTGTTGCTCTGACAAGTTCTTCCAATGTAAACATGTCTACTCGTTCTTCAAGGTCGGACACAGTTCTTCTCGACGGCCTAATCTCATGAGTAGGGAAGAGTGTTCTGACGATATTGTCCATCTGATCTACCTGTAGATCCGGCAAGGGTCTCCGGGACCTAAGTTTCTTCATGACGATTTTGTAGCCTAGTCCCCATGGGTCAGAGTTGACATCATTGCAAAGGCACTTCCATTTATTAATCTTGGATTTCCGGATAGCAATATTAAGATCCTTCTTAGCTTTTTTGTACTCCTGCTCCTGGGTAGTAAATATTCCTCTACATCTTGCTCGGGTGAAGCGCCGTCTAGTTTTAAGGCATTTCTCTCTTAAGATTTTTATTTCATTTGTCCACCAGTATGCTTCTTGACCTTGCCTGTGTGGGTTTCCCCGTTTAGGCATTGCGGCGTTGCACGCTTTTTTTATAATTGACATAGTGTCGTTGACTATATTCTCGTCGTTTTGCCGTATAGTATTAGCTTTTCTATCAATTTCGTTGATGAGAGTTGTTTTGCTCAGTCTATTTACGTTCCATCCCTTTTTTCCTAGGCTAAGGCGATTTTCAGAACGATTTTGATCGCCTTGTGTCAGCTTGTAGGATATATACTCGTGATCGCTTCCGTTAAAGATCTCTAATACTTTCCATTCGGCAACCTTGTTTGCCATTTCTTCCGTCACTAGCGTTATGTCCGGGATTGTTCCTTCATTTCCTGGTCGTCTAAATGTAGCGGTTGATCCTATGTTTGCAACTACCATTCCCAGCCTTGCCGCCATGTTTAGAATTTTTCTGCCTCTGGAGTTGGTTGATGACATGCCCCATTCTTCCGCTCTTGAGTTAAAGTCACCTGCTAATAGGACTTTTCCCTGAGCTTGCTTGGCAGCATCTTCGATATCTTCGAGTTTTCTTTGGAAAGTCGTAATGTCATCGGAGGGTGTTAGGTAGCAGCTAATAATGGTCCAGTCCGCAACTTGTGCTGATACGTAACAATTCCGTCTAATGGGGGTATGGTGTGTAATGGTGCTGAATACTGGGATCCATAAAGCCGCGGTTTTCGTCTCATCTTCTATCCACAGACCGTCCTCCCGAGTTTTGTATTGTTCGCTGATAATGGCTAGATCTACATGATGCTCCAATGCTATTTGGAGCAGCAGATCATTGGCCGTTCTGCTTCTGTGCATATTTGCTTGTAGGACTTTCATTCTCTGCTTTTACTTGCGCCGCTATGACATTTGTTTGTCCCCGGAAGGTGGTTTAACTCTTTCCTTTTTTCCTCTGCGCAAATACAACATCTTACTGGGTTTTTGCATTCTTTTTATTTTGTGCCCAGCCTCTCCGCATCTGATACATAGGTTTCTTCGATCTGGCCCCTTACAGTCCCTTTGCGTGTGTCCCCCTCTAAAGCATTTGAAGCATCGCATAGTGTCGATGCATTCTTTTACTCGACACAGGGTCCAGCCAATCCTGATTCTTCGGTCCTTCAGTATTTTCGCTGCATCTTCTGTCGCTAAGGTAACGAAGGCTCGTCGTTGCTCCGAGCTATTTACTCCAGTCAGATTAATTCTGATTTCTTCGGTAGTATCTCCTATCCCGGTTTTAATTGCGGAAATGATCTCGCTTTCCTCTGTAATACTATCAATATCTCGAATTTCCAGTTTGGTTTGCTGTTTCATGGTCCTAACCGTTGCATCACCCTTGAGCGTGGTCTTGATAGTCTCGCATAATAATTCGGCTTTGCTTCCTCTGGACAGTTCTAGGAGCATGTCACCTGATCTTGTTTTTCTTATCGACAGGATATTGCTGACATCTTTTTCTGGTTTCACGCTAATTCGTAGGTCCCTCAGAACCTGTGCATAGCTCTTTCCTTCAGTTAGCCTTACTAGCACAGCATCTGGTCGAGATCTTAATTTTGTCCTAGGTTTATCTCTCTTTTCACCATTAACGTCTCTTTTTATATTTCGTTCATCCGATTTTGCCTCTTTTTTTCCGTTTTTTGTTAGTTACCATTTGAAAGCCATCATTTGATTCTTTATCTCTGCCTTTTTTGCTTGCGTTCTGTAATGCTGGGCTGGTAGCTGCTCTCTTTTGGGTTGACGATAGCGGGGTATCGACTATCTTCAAGGCCTTCGGTATTGCCTTACTCATGTCATTTAGTTTTTCGATTTCAGCTTTCTTCCAGCTCGCTCTGTAGCTTTCTATTACATCGAGAAGCTCCGTGAGTTCAGCTGTACCGTCCTTAACTTCCATGCTGATATTTCTTTGTTTTTGCATCGCATGCTTCATCTTCCTTATTATTGCCTTGCACTTGGTCAGAGATTCTTCCTCTAATGTTCTCATCTTGTATATTAGTTCCTGTCGCGGGGAGCTTCGCTGTATTGTCGGTGCTGTCTCTTTCCTGTGTGTAGCAGGAGTTTGAAGGTCAATCTGCTGTGGTGCTTCGGAATCCTTTCCTTTTTTCGGAGTGTTTTGTTCAGCAAGTTCATTATTTTCCTTCCTTTCAATGGTCGTGTTTCCTTGGGGTGACCTACCCATCAAGTTGCTCTTCCGGAAAGCTTCTTCCATATTGTTTGGTGTTAATTGGGTTGTCATCTTGCATAAGTGGGTCCAAACTCTACGCCGCTATCTCCTCACCTATGTACAGTTGTCCAAAATGTCCCCATGGGTCCCTATGCAAGCAGTGAGGTCCATGCGAGGGTTGACACAAAGCTTCATGGGCGGTTGTGTTCAGAGCCAGGACAGACGCGAAGCAGGAATCATTTCAACTGCACCTGTACCGCCGAGTCAACGGCGCTGTGATTTGAACGTACGGAGAGACTTGCTAAGTTTTAACTGGACGGAGGCGAACGTAACATTATCCCGATAGCCGTTTCTCCAAAATGTCACTCTTGCGTACTAAGGTGTCAGAATGCTGCATTCGTCAAGCCCGATATCATCAAATCGTCTTTTGTGTGCATAATCGTAAGTCAATTTATCGTTCCTGTGTCTTGCCGTGACTGGGGGACCGCGGGTATGTCAAGCCCGTCACCCGGTTGTGGGTGCCCCTGCGGGCATAATAATAATAATAATAATAATAATAATAATAATAATAATAATAATAATAATAATAATAATAATAATAATAATAATAATAATAATAATAATAATAATAATAATAATAATAATAATAATAATAATAATAATAATAATAATGTTAGAAATATGTAACTATTTGGCAACGCCGTCTGTCAGCCGATTGCGATAGTTGCCTGCGAGCAACTCCATATATATATCGATATAAATCTAAGTCTCTCTCGCCTGTAATTTCATAACGAACGGACGCGTTCCTCCTCTTTTGTTCTTTCTAATAAAGCACACACATATCCAATAGGTTATGGGCCCAGAGTGACTTTACACTGCGAAAGGATTAAAAAGAGTTGCTGGTGATCGTGTTTGGTAATCGCGGTAAAAAGTGAGCTTGTCCCTGCGTGGAAAGTTCTGGACTTCAGGCTAAGTTAGTGGCTTCGCAATTAAACACGGAAAAATGAATCCAAGTATGAACTTCATAGAAAGACTCGATGATGAAAATTACAGCGCATGGGCTGTGCAAATGAAAAGCGTTTTAATATACGCAGATTTGTGGGCAGTGGTTTGCCGTCGTGTTGTAAAGAATGAAAATGACAGTGAAGAAGTCAAGGCTGCTTTTGATACAAAAGATGAGAAAGCTCTTGCGAGCAGAATGTTACATATAAAACCGTCTCAAATAAATCATGTAAAATATTGTGTTAGTGCAGCGGAAGCATGGGACAGGCTTTTAGGAATACATAGGCCAACAGGACCGGCGCGGCGTGTATTTCTGCTTAGGCAATTGCTTCGAATGAAAATGGCAGATGAAAACAACATTGGATCGCATATAAGCAAATTTTCTGATACTCTGGAGAAACTGAACGAAGTCGGGGTAACGCTACCCGAAGAAGTTACAGTTATTTTGTTGTTGTCTGGCCTAAGTGATGCATTTGAGAATTTTGTTGTTGCTGTCGAGACGCGCGACAGATTGCCGTCGTTGCATGTGCTAAAAATCAAATTGCTGGAAGAAGGAGAGAGACGAAAGAACGACGAAACGGTTCATGAGAAAGAGACAAGAATGTTTGCGTCGCGAAGTGAGAAAGTGTCTGCCAAAACCGAATGGAAGAACAAAGACAAGAACAAGAGAGCGTGTTGGGCATGCGGTCGTCAAGGGCATATTGCTGTAAATTGTCGCGAAAAAGGTAAACCCGAAAGGAAAGACGGAGAGAAGAAGGAGAACAGTCGTAATTATTCTGTTTTCTCTTATGGGCCAAGTGAGTTCGGAGAGCGCCGAGATAGCGTTTGGTGCTTAGACAGTGGCGCCACGACGCATTTGTGTTGCAATCGCTCTAGTTTTACAAGTATGAAGGAACATAGAGAAAAAATAATATTGGCCGGCAGTAATAGCATCATGGCGGAAGGCCGTGGAAATGTACGCATAAAATGGAAGAAAAGTACGATCGATCTCGTGGATGTACTGTATGTAAAAGATTTACAGTGTAACTTTCTATCCGTATCGAGAGCACTTGAAAACGGATTTCGTGCAGAGTTTTCTGGAAATAGTGCCCAAATAATAAATAAAAATGGAACTGTTGTGTTGAGTGCCGATAAGAAAAACGACTTGTTCTTAGTAGAAACAAAGAAAAATTTGTGTTTTGCGGCAGAAGTGAAAGACTCAGTAATAATAAAGTGGCATCGCAGGCTTGGTCATTTAAATTTTGGAAGCCTAAATAAAATGATTAAAAATAACATAGTGCGTGGACTAAAAGCGAGCCAGTGTGACATGCGGGATCATGTGTGCGAAACGTGTGCTAAATGTAAAATAACTGTAAAGCCATTTCCTAAGGTTGCAGAAAATCGGGCGAATAATATTTTGCAACGTGTTCACACAGACATTTGCGGACCGATGAGCAAAAAATCAAATGGCGGATCTCGGTATTTCGTGACATTTATAGACGATAAATCGCGATATATGCATGTATATTTTCTGAAGACGCGTGATGAAGTTTTTGGAAAATTCACGGAGTTTAAAGCACTGGTGGAAAAACAAACAGGAGAAAGGCTCAAAATCCTGCGCAGCGATAACGGACGGGAGTATTTGAGCGGAGAGTTTACGCAGTTCTTGGTAAGCAATGGAATAAAGAGAGAGCTTACTGTACCGTATACACCTCAACAAAACGGAGTGGCGGAAAGAGCTAACAGGACGCTGGTTGAGATGGCTCGGAGCATGTTGCAGTATGCTAATATGGACGAAGCATTTTGGGCGGAAGCCGTAGCTGCTGCAGCATACTTGCGAAACAGATCGGAGTCATCAGCACTGGAGGATATGACGCCGTTCGAAGCTTGGTTCGGACGGAAACCGAGTGTTGCTCATCTCAAGGTATTCGGAGTTAAAGCGATCGGCTTGGATAAGAAGCATTTCCGTAAATTCAAACCGAAAGGAATCGAATATGTTTTTGTAGGGTATTCAGATACGGCTGCTGCTTACCGTTTGTATAATCCATGTACAGGAAAACTCACAGAGTCACGTGACGTCATATTTTTGGAGCATTTTCAGAAGCAAAAATATAATGAAAGTAATTTCGCTCCACAAATTGAAAAGATCGGAGCTTATGACGAAAATGAGCCCGATGTATATGCCAGCGAGGAGAGCAAAGAAGAGCAACCACCAGAAGCAGAAGTACTACCAGGAGCCGAGGTGTTTCCAGATGAAGATGTGCTGCCAGAAGCAGAGCTACTGCCAGAAGCAGAGGTGCTGTCAGAAGCAGAGGTGCTGCTAAGCGATAAACGGGGCCCTGGGAGGCCAAAACTTGTTCGTTCTGGGCGGCGTGGGAGACCTCGAAAGGAGTACCAAACTGTCAATGTCATAACCAAAAGTGATGTTGAGGTTCCAGCAAGTTTCAAAGATACACTAAGTTCCAGACATGCAGAGGACTGGAAGAATTCTATGCAACAAGAAGTTGATAGTCTAAAAGAGAGGAACACTTGGACACTTGTCGAGCTGCCTGAGGGAGAGAAGGCCATTGGATGCAAGTGGGTCTACGCGGTCAAGCGAGATAAACATGGCAATGTGGAACGTTTGAAGTCACGGCTTGTTGCAAAGGGCTGTGGACAAAAATATGGTATCAACTACTCTGAGACGTTTTCCCCGGTGGCCAGATATTCATCAATAAGGCTGATGATTGCGATAGCGGTCGAACATGGTATGTATATGCACCAACTTGATGTTTCTTCTGCTTACCTCAACAGTGAACTCCATGACGTGGTGTACATGAGGCAACCTGAGGGGTTTACTGACGAAAAGCATCCAGGAAAGGTTCTGAAGCTGCACAAATCGCTTTACGGCTTAAAACAGAGTGGGCGAGAGTGGAACAGCAACCTGGACGAGACCATTCTGAAGTTAGGGTTCTCAGCATGTCCGAGCGAACCCTGCATCTACAAACGGGGTCAAGGTGACCACATGAGTTTCATCGTAGTCTACGTAGAGGACATCATAGTGGCGAGCAAATCGAAAGCTGAGCTGGATGAGATCAAGTACCTCATTTCAAAAAGGTACGATGTTGTAGATGGCGGTATCCTGAAACATTTCCTAGGAATGGAAATTGATCGAGATGGCGAAGTTGGCAGTGTTCGAGTGGGCCATAAGCAGTATATAGAGGCCTTATTGGAAGACTACGGGATGCAGAACTGTAAGGCATCCATTTTACCCCTCGAAGCTGGTTACCAGGTTCGATGCAGCAAGAAGGAGTGTTTGAGAGCAAATCAGGTTGAATACCAGTCCCTGATAGGCTCTCTTATGTATTTGGCTATAACGACAAGGCCAGATATACTCCACTCCGTGGCGAAGCTTGCTCAACGGAACTCGGATCCACACCAAGAGCACATGGTGTGTGCCAAGCGAGTTTTAAGGTACCTGCAGGGTACGAAGACGTTCCAGTTAAATTATCAGCAAACTGGACAGGCTGTCTATTGTTATGTTGACGCCGACTGGGCTGGAGACGACAGCGACAGGAAATCCTTCACCGGCTGGACATTTTTGGTGGCAGGAGCAGCGATCAGCTGGGAGTCTAAGAAGCAACCCGTGGTAGCTCTCAGCACAACAGAAGCAGAGTACATTGCACTTTCTTCAGCTGCAAAGGAGGCAGTGTATATTCGAAAACTTTGGAGTGAGATAGGTCTTGGTGAAGTACAGCCGATTATAATACACAGCGATAATCAAAGCGCGCAGTATCTTGTAAAGAATCCTGTATATCACGCGCGCATGTTTAGAATTTTTCTGCCTCTGGAGTTGGTTGATGACATGCCCCATTCTTCCGCTCTTGAGTTAAAGTCACCTGCTAATAGGACTTTTCCCTGAGCTTGCTTGGCAGCATCTTCGATATCTTCGAGTTTTCTTTGGAAAGTCGTAATGTCATCGGAGGGTGTTAGGTAGCAGCTAATAATGGTCCAGTCCGCAACTTGTGCTGATACGTAACAATTCCGTCTAATGGGGGTATGGTGTGTAACGGTGCTGAATACTGGGATCCATAAAGCCGCGGTTTTCGTCTCATCTTCTATCCACAGACCGTCCTCCCGAGTTTTGTATTGTTCGCTGATAATGGCTAGATCTACATGATGCTCCAATGCTATTTGGAGCAGCAGATCATTGGCCGCTCTGCTTCTGTGCATATTTGCTTGTAGGACTTTCATTCTCTGCTTTTACTTGCGCCGCTATGACATTTGTTTGTCCCCAAGGTGGTTTAACTCTTTCCTTCTTTCCGCTGCGCAAATACAACATCTTACTGGGTTTTGCATTCTTTTTTTTGTGCCCAGCCTCTCCGCCTCTGATAAACAGGTTTTTCGATCTGGCCCCTTACAGTTCCTTTGCGTGTGTCCCCCTCTAAAGCATTTGAAGCATCGCATAGTGTCGATGCATTCTTTTACTCGACACAGGGTCCAGCCAATCCTGATTCTTGGGTGCTTCAGTATTTTCGCTGCATCTTCTGTCGCTAAGGTAACGAAGGCTCGTCGTTGCTCCGAGCTGTTTACTCCAGTCAGATGAATTCTGATTTCTTCGGTAGTATCTCCTATCCCGGCTTTAATTGCGGAAATGATCTCGCTCTCCTCTGTAATACTATCAATATCTCGAATTTCCAGTTTGGTTTGCTGTTTCATGGTCCTAACCGTTGCATCACCCTTGATCGTGGTCTTGATAGTCTCGCATAATAATTCGGCTTTGCTTCCTCTAGACAGTTCTAGGAGCATGTCCCCTGATCTTGATTTCTAATCGACAGGATATTGCTGACATCTGTTTCTGGTTTCACGCTATTTCGTAGATCCCTCAGAACCTGTGCATAGCTCTTTCCTTCAGTTAGCCTTACTAGCACAGCATCTGGTCGAGATCTTAATTTTGTCCTAGGTTTATCTCTCTTTTCACCATTAACGTCTCTTTTTATATTTCGTTCATTCGATTCGGCCTCTTTTTTCCGTTTTTTGTTAGTTACCATTTGAAAGCCATCATTTGATTCTTTATCTCTGCCTTTTTTGCTTGCGTTCTGTAATGCCGGGCTGGTAGCTGCTCTCTTTTGGGTTGACGATAGCGGGGTATCGACTATCTTCAAGGCCTTCGGTATTGCCTTACTCATGTCATTTAGTAGCTTTCTGTAGCTTTCTATTTCATCGAAAAGCTCCGTGAGTTCAGCTGTACCGTCCTTGACTTTTTTTTTTTTTTTCGTGGAGTCCCACAGCCCACTTACCCGCCCAACCGACCGAGGGGCGCAGCCGTGTATCAAACGGCACGATTCGCGATAAGATAGACGCGAGATAGGAAAATAAAGGTAAAGGTCCGGGGAAAAAAGTAATAGTTAGATCAATCTTGTGCTAATGAAGCAAGTATTAATCGTTTTAGGAGCGGCAGAGAGTCAAGATTTGATATTACAGGAAAAAGTCTATTATAGTCAGAACATAATACTCTGAAAGGCTCATGCAAGGCATAGTTAGATCTACAATGATTTAAAGTTAGGGGAATATAATTTCTAGTTAATCTACTTGGCACAGAAAAGATTAGCCGACTTAACAAGTCTACTAGAATAAGAAGGTAAGATAAGAATTGCATCCCAGTTTAGGCGCCGTAAAGCAAAAAAGAAGGAAGTTTTTTGTACAGATTCAATACGACCAATATGTATTCCGTATTGTGGACTCCAGACGGGAGACCCATACTCCACAATCGGACGGACTAGCGAAATAAATAAAGTTTTAGTCAAATAAGGATCATCGAATTCTTTTGACCACCTTTTAATAAATCCAAGCACTCCTCTGTCTTTATTAACCATGGACGAAATGTGATTAGAAAATTTTAGTTTGGGGTCCAAGAGAACGCCAAGATCGTTTACAAGAGTTATTCTATCCAAAGAGTTGCCACTTAACGTGTAAGTCGCGTATATCGGATTGGCCCGATAAAAAGTCATCAGCTTGCACTTGGAACCGTTTAAATTTAGTAAATTATCTCGGCACCAGTTTTGAAAATTATCTAGATCGGATTGCAAGTCTAAATGGCAGGAAATGTCCTTATACTGCAGGCACAACATAACATCATCTGCGTACATAAGTACGCGAGAATGACTTATAATTGAGGGAAGATCATTAATAAATAATGTAAAAAGTAACGGACCCAGATGGCTCCCTTGTGGGA